>CM025783.1:44984197-44986697 GCA_014636745.2 Centella asiatica | reverse complement strand
CCTAGAAACTACTGCTTTGATACTTAACCGTGTTCTTACAAAGACGGTTCAAAAGACTCCATATGAGATGTGGACTGGGAAAGGTCCTATTATGTCTTTTATGAAGATTTGGGGATGCGAAGCTTATGTAAAGCGTCTAGCTTCTGACAAGCTCGGACCTAAATTAGATAAGTGTAATTTTCTGGGATACCCTAAAGAAACAAAAGGGTATTATTTCTACAATCCTTCGGAGAACAAAGTGTTTGTTGCTCGCACTAGAGTTTTCCTAGAAAAAGAATTTTTCTCTAAAGAAAACAGTGGGAGGCATGTACAACTTGAAAAAATTCGAGAACCACAAAATACCAATGAACTTGAGATTGAACATGAGCAGAAGCCACAAGTTGTTGTGGAAACCGAACCTGCTCAAGTAACACAAGCTCCTTGTAGATCTGGTAGGACACGCCATGAGCCTGAGAGATATTATGGATTTTTTGTTACTCAAAGTGGGGATGTGATGCTCATAGATGATGATAAGCCTGCTTCCTACTAAGAAGCTATGAATGGACCTCCCATGAAATCTGAAATGGACTCCATGTATGCCAACCAAGTATGGACTTTGGTTGACCCACCTGAAGGGATAAAACCAATTGGGTGCAAGTGGGTTTTCAAGAAGAAAACTGACATGGATGGTAATGTACAAACCTATAAAGGGTGATTGGTAGCAAAAGGTTTCAAACAAGTTCAAGGTGTTGACTATGATGAGACTTTTTCTCCAATAGCCATGATTAAATCCATCAGGATCTTACTAGCTATTGCAGCTTTTCATGACTATAAAATCTGGCAGATGGATGTCAAAACAGCTTTCCTTAATGGAAATCTGCTTGAGGATGTGTACATGACACAACCCGAGGGTTTTGTCACTCCAAAGGATGCTGGAAAGGTATGTAAGCTACAAAGATCCATTTATGGATTAAAGCAAGCATCTCAGAGCTGGAATCTTCGTTTTAATGAAGCAATCAAAGTGTTTGGCTTTATCAAGAATGAAGATGAACCTTGTGTTTACAAAAGGTTTAGTGGGAGCCATATTGTATTCCTAGTATTATATGTCGATGACATATTACTTATTGGGAATTACATTCCTTCCTTACAAGCAGTCAAGACATGGTTGGGAAAATGTTTCTCCATGAAAAACTTGGGTGAAGCAACCTATATTCTAGATATCAAGATCTATCGAGATAGATCGAGAAATATGCTTGGCTTAAGTCAAAGTACATACATTGATAAAGTGTTGAAACGGTTCAGCATGCAAGATGCTAAGAGAGGTTACATACCCATGTCGCATGGAGTAACGCTCTCTAAAGCTCAATGTCCTAAATCACAAGATGATAAGGATCGCATGAGTAAGATTCCTTATGCTTCGGCAATTGGATCTATCATATACGCAATGTTATGTACGCGACCTGATGTTTCGTATGCTTTGAGCATGACGAGAAAATACCAGTCAAATCCAGGTGAAGGTCACTGGACAGCAGTCAAGAATATCCTAAAATACCTCAAAAGGACTAAGGATGCATTCTTGATATATGGAGGTGAAGAGGAACTGGTAGTAAAGGGTTACACTGATGCTAGTTTCCAAACTAACAACGATGACTATAAGTCACAGTCAGGTTATGTGTTTTGCCTTAATGGTGGAGCTGTGAGCTGGAAAAGTTCAAAGCAAGAGACAGTTGCCGATTCTACAACAGAGGCTGAGTATATTGTTGCTTCCAATGCAGCAAAGGAGGCTGTATGGATAAAGAAGTTCATTACTGAACTTGGTGTTGTTCCTTCTATTGTTGATCCAGTAGATCTCTACTATGATAACAATGGTGCCATTGCACAATCGAAGGAACCTAGATCTCACCAACGATCCAAGCATATACTTAGGCGTTTTCATCTCATTCGAGAAATTATCGAGAGAGGTGATGTACATATTTGCAGAATACCGACAGAAGAAAATGTTGCAGACCCACTGACCAAGGCTTTGTCGCAGCAGAAGCACAAAGGTCACACTATTGCTATTGGTATTAGATACATGAGTGATTGGCTCTAGTGCAAGTGGGAGATTGTTAGAGTGTATGCCCTAGTGGCCAATTATGTAATGATTGTGACACTATATTTATGATATGTTTTGGTTAAATGATAATTTCATTTATTATGTTTTATTTACTGTGTTATATAAATGTTAACATAATAAATGTCCTTAGAAGAATGATACTAATTATATGGATTCAAGTATGTGACTTGAATATGAGATCATATAAGTATGTAATGTATTATTATTCTTAAATGTCCCTAGTCGTGTATCATTGTCAGTGGGACAACAATAATACATTGAGATTAGTATGTGGATTAACTGATGGCCATATCTCATTGGTCATAAATATATGTGAGATATATTAAGTTGACACATAGGTACATGTTGGAGAACATATTACTGGACAGACCCACCATGAGAATTCTACATGGAGCGTTATGCTAT
>CM025783.1:44935315-44984187 GCA_014636745.2 Centella asiatica | reverse complement strand
TGTCAATGATTTTAATATATCAATAAGATTGATTTAATTAAATCATGACTTTAAATTATATATATATATATACATATATATATATGTAATCTGTATGAAGAAGAGTCATTTGGAAGGAAATACGAATATATATTTATTTGTACATATATTAATTAAGTGAGACTTGATTAAATATATAATGAATATAGGATTCGGATTCTAATCTCCTAATTAGATTAGGTTTTGGAATCTACTCTATAGAAGGCTATATATATATGATATATCAGCTATTCTCTGATATATATATAAAGATATATAGAATTTTTCTCTGGAATAACCAACGTTTTGACGTAGCTGCTCATAAGAGAGAGACTAAGGTTAAGAGAGATAAAAGAGATACAGATTATTTACAGCTAGTACTGTTATCCTCTTTACTCGAATCGTAAGACGGTTCGCGGGTGTTCGTGTGGATACCGTAGAGACGCTGTCCAGTTGGGTTGCGTTAAAGATTTGGAGACGATCAACACCTTCACCAAAGTTTCAGATTCGCACTTTTAATCGGTAAAATCTTGAACTATCTGTATTAAACTGTTTCGCATAGATCCTCGGGTTTGGGTTTCGTTTTTGTTTTATTTTAAACCGTATTTTTCCGCTGCGTATGATGATACGAAAACCCAACAATTTATCCCCTGACACCCAAGCACTTTGGTGCTTCACATTTTATCCACTGATGCCCGAGCAATTTGGCGCTAATGTAAATTACCCGATGACTTTGGCGATGAGTAATTTTGAGTTTGTCGATGTTGTTGATTTGCCCTACGACTTTGGCTATAGTCATTTTGAGTTTGGCGATGGTCAAGGAGTGTCTTTCCTTTAGTTTCTGTTTGTTTCAACATTAGTCTCTGATGAACAAACACTTAGTCTCCGATGACCAAAAACTTAGTCTGCGATGAACAAAAACTTAGTCTCCGATGAACAAAAACTTAGTCTCCGATGACCAAAAACTTAGTCTCCAATGAACAAAAATTTAGTCTCCGAGGACCAAAAACGTAGTCTCCGAGGACCAAAAACGTAGTCTCCGAGGACCAAAAACTTAGTCTTCGATGAATAAAAACTTACTCTCCGATGACCAAAAACGTAGTCTCCGATGAACAAAAACTTAGTCTCCGATAGACTAAATTTGCTTGATCACTCTTTGACTTTTGTTGAACTCTCCAAATGAAGTCTTCGTAGTCTCTGATGCTTACCTAGAGTCTCTGATAGTAGTTTCTCATAGTGCACTACTACAGGTACATGTACAATTACAAAATCTAACAATTCTAAGTTTATACATCATCATCAAATGCTATAATTCCTAACAATCTCCCCTTATTTAGGATTTATCAAAGATAAGCATAAATCAAGGTTTGATGATGATGTCAAAACACCAACCTTATAACTCTGTTACTTAGAATTGAATTTAAGCATGTAAAAACATAATTGGACATGAACATAATAGTGATGGTTTTGTTGTTTTCAGTTCCTCAATGCTCAACCATCATTCTATTAGCCTTTTTTAAAAATTCTCCCCTGTCTTTATCAGAATTACTTAGTCTCCCCTGCCTCGATCATTCTCCCCCCTTTTGACATTTGCATCTTAATGTTAGAAGGTAAAAATTACCAGTAGAGGTTGACTAGAAGGAAGAGATGTTTGAGCTTTGTTTGAAGATCATTGATTATGAAGTGTTGGAGCTTCATGTTGTACTTTCTTTTATCAATGCTTCAAAAACATTTTGTGAGTACAGCTGCACTTGACCTATGTGAGATCAAATATTTTGATATGAAGTGTGTTGCTTCATCATCCAATAATATTGTGCTGTTTGCATCCAACCAAACAATCACAAGTTCTTCTCTCAGTATCCTCTGATATTTGATCAGAATTGGGGATCAGAGAATAAATGAGTTGCAAAGGTAGTGAGTGAAATAATTTCTCTCTATTCTTTTCTTCAAGGATCTCATCCTTGCTCACCGCCTCTCCTTTTACCTGACTTTTACAAGTCAGCTTCTCACACTTATTTTCCAAAAAATACATTTTGCTTTTAATTTTTTTTCTTCACCTTTTTCTAGACACAAGGTCTAACTCTCATTTTGAATTCTCACAAGCTCATGAAATATAAAATCTTCCTGTTGTGGGTGACCTAGAGTGGTGTAGAAAATATAGGAAGAAAGTGTTTTGCATTAGTGAATGTTTGATAAAGTACTATTGTAGTATCCATTGATGAGTTGAGAGCTGCTCTTTGTGTTTCAGCTTCAAGAATTGGCTTCTTTGATGATTGAACTATCAAAGAATCTGAAACCAATGGAATTAAGAAATTTTTCATTGCTTCTTAAGAAATATCAAAGAGAGAAGAATAATTAATAAGGGTAGAATTTGAATATTGGTTGCTCATCTTGAATAGAGAAAAGAGAAGCATCAATATGAGACCTTGTGTGCATTAAGTGACAGGTTGATCATTGATCAAAGCCTGTTTCTTCTTCTTCTTCTTCTAAAAGATATTTATAGATGTGATCATTGTTGACTCAAATACCTGTGTCCTTGGAGGTGGACTATTTTCAATAGATACATCCTTTTGAGAGGTTGCACCTAGAGATGTGTTTTTTTCCTTTTAGAACTTAATATCCTTTTGAGAGTATATTAAGCAGTCTCCAAGGGTTCTCATTGTTCCTTATTTCTTCCTCATAACTTCCTCTAAATTCTTACCCTCCCCCTCAGTTATTATTGGTTGTGATTGTTTTCTTTTCACAATCTTTATCTTTTGAGAGATAGAGGAGGTAGCTTTTGATATAGACTTGTTTTTAAAGGGTTTTGCTACTTGGGTAGAAAGAGTTGGATCATTAGTAACATCCTTCATTGTAGTAGAATTAGAAGAAATAAAGAATAATGTAGTAGAGAGTTAAGACAATACCTAAATCAGCTATGACAAGATCCTTAAATAGATGAAGAATATTAAACATAGGGAATCCTGCATAGTATAAAAGTTTCTCTACTATATATATATAATCAGGAGTCAATTATCCACTGACAATTAAACTGAAGTAGGATAATTAGTCACTGTTGCATTATCATAAGGTAATAATTATCCTTTAATAACAATAATTATTGACTACTACTTCATAGTATGATTATCTGTTGTTCAATAAATTTTGTCAAAAGATAATTTCTACTGGATCATTCAGTTGTTAATTAGTCCCTGGTAACTAAGTCATCAGAAAATAATTAACTACTGCTGCAATTTAGACTTGCACAAAATTTTCAAAGAATCTTATTCACCAAAATTGAGCATACCTAGCTCACTTACCAACCTATTAAAGGTGGCTGCATCCAATGGTTTGGTTGATATGTCTGCAAGCTTCTTCTCAGTTTGAACAAAATAAAGTTCCACAGTACCATTCATCACATGTTCTCTGATGAAGTGGTATCTGATATCTATGTGCTTTGTTCTAGAGTGTTGTAGAGGATTTTTTGTAATGGAAATGGCACTGGAATTGTCAGAATAAATAGGAAATTGATTATACATCATACCATAGTCCATTAGTTAATTTTTCATCCATAAGATTTGAGCACAGCAACTCCCAGCAGCAATGTATTCTGCTTTAGCTATTGAGGTTGACACAGAATGTTGTTTCTTGCTAAACCATGACACTAGTTTGCTTCTAAGAAATTAACATCTTCCTGTTGTGTTTTTCCTGTCTAATTTGCAACCTGCATAATCTGCATCTGAATAGCCTATTAGAACAAATCCAGAATCTCTAGGATACTAAATTCCAAGATTTGGAGTACCCTTGAGATATCTGAATATTCTTTTAACTGCAATCAGATGAGATTCTCTAGGATCTGATTGGAATCTAGCACATAAATAAGTTGAAACATTATATGAGGTCTACTTGCAGTGAGATATAAAAGAGAGCCTATCATGCCTCTATAACTTGAAACATCAACCTTTTTACCATTTGAGTCTTTGTCAAGTTTAGTGGTTGTTGTCATGAGAGTTTTAGAAGTTGCAACATCTTGTAAATTAAATTTGTTTAAAAGGTCTTTTAAATATTTTGTTTGACTAATGAAAATTCCATCAGAGGTTTGTTTAACCTGTAAACCTAAAAAGAAAGTTAATTCTCCCATCATGCTCATCTTATATCTACTTTGCATAAGCTTAGAAAACTTAAAGCATAAGCTCTCATTAGTATAACCAAATATAACATCATCAACATAAACTTGAACAAGTATTAATTCACCAGCATGTTTTTTATGAAATATTGTTTTATCTTATGATACCTCTAGTGAATTTATTTTCAATTAAAACTAAGATAGAGTTCATACCATGTTCTAGGTGTCTGTTTAAGTCTATAGAGTGCTTTTTCTAACTAGTAGACATTATTGGGAAACTTCTGATCTTCAAAGCCAGGAGGTTGCTGAACATACACCTCTTCTTGTATTTTCCCATTCAGAAAAGCACTATTTACATCCATCTGGTACACTTTAAAATTTGCATGAACAGCATAGGCAAGGAATATCCTGATTGCTTCCAATCTTGCTACTGGTGCAAAAGTTTCATCATAGTCTATCCCTTCTTCTTGTGAATAACCTTGTACAACTAGTCTAGCCTTATTCGTTGTCATTGTACCAGCTTCATCCAACTTATTTCTGAAGATCCATTTAGTACCAATGATTGATTTATTCTTTGGTTTTGGTAATAGTCTCCAGACTTTGTTTCTTTCAAACTGATTGAGCTCCTCTTGCATAGCAATTACCCAATTAGCATCTTGTAATGCCTCCTCAACCTTTTTAGGTTCAATCTTTGATAAAAAGTTGAGGTATGGGCATTCATTCTGAGTAGCACTTCTTGTTGACACATCTTTAGTTGGATCTCCTATTATTTGCTCCGTAGGATGATCTCTTGTCCATCTTATTTGTGGAGGTAGACTTCTTGAAGAAGAAGCTTCATTTGTTCCTTGTCCTCTATTGTGTAAAGTGCTTTCAGCTTCTTGAGAAGCTCCCCCTGAATCGATGGATATTTCTAGATTGAAGTTTAAGATATCCCCTGATTCATTATCCACTAACAGTGGATTATCCCCTGATGTAGTATCATTATCCACTGATACTGCATTTTCTTCTGATAAGGCTTCCTCAGCGGGTATTGAACTATCCACTGACAAAGTAGCTTCGTGGGGTTCAGCTTCATCATCTAAAGAGTCTAGAAGATCTACTTCGTCTTCATTCTCAAACCTTAGGATCTCATGATTTCCTTCATCTTGCATTCCAATTAACTTTTGATCATCAAATGCAACATGAATATATTCCATTACAGTGTTCAGCCTAAGGTTGTAGACTCTGTATGCTTTGCTTGTTAGAGAATAACCTAGGAAAATTGCTTCATCAGCTTTAGGTTCAAATTTTCCTAACTTTTCACCTTGACATCTTCGCACAAACCATTTACCACCAAATACATGAAGAAATTTAACATTAGGTTTCCTGCCTGTCATTAGCTCATAAGGAGTCTTGTTGTGAGCTTTGTTGAACAAGGTCCTATTTTGAGTGAAGCATGCATTTGAAATTGCTTCAGCCCAAAAATAGGTAGGCAGCTTGGCTTCTTCAAGCATGGTTCTGGCAGCTTTAATAAGAGTTCTATTTTTCCTCTCAACTACTCCATTGTGTTGAGGGGTTCTTGGAGCAGAAAATGTGTGGGATATTCCTTTGTCCACACAGAAACATTCAACTTTGGAGTTCTTGAATTCTATTCCATTATCAATTCTTAGAACTCTGACTGTCAGCCTAGATTCAGTTTCCACTTTTTTGATGTGATCAATCACCAACTGAGCTGCTTCATTTTTGATATGCTGAAATTTTGCCCATGTGTATCTGGTGAAATCATCAACTATCACCAGAGCATACCTTTTCTTTAAGATAGACATAATGTTTACAGGTCCAAATAAATCCATATGAAGTAGTTGCATTGGACTTGTAATTGATGATATCTTTTTGCTCATAAAGGAAGTCTTTTTTTGCTTCCCTTTTTGACAAGCTCCACATAAGCCATCTTGAGTGAATTCCAGTTGTGGAAGTCCTGTCACTAATTCTTTCTTCACCAAAGTGTTGATTGTCTTGAAATTCAGGTGAGAAAGCTTCTTATGCCATAGCCAACTTTCATCCACTGATGCTATACTATAAAAGCATGTGAACTGATATTTATTTGATGAACCAAAGTCAACTATGTAGAGGTTACCTTTCCTAACTCTAGATAGAACTATTTTTCCATCTCTAGTTATCAAGCAATGTTCATCCTTGAAAGCAACATTGTAACCTCTGTCACACGGTTGGTTGATACTAAGTAAGTTGTGCTTAAGACCATCAACTAGTGCTACATTGTCCAAGATGAAATTTTCATTTGTGACTTTTCCATATCCCAAGGTATATCCTTTGTTGTTATCTCCAAAAGAAACACTTAGGCCAACTTTCTCCTCAAATTGTGTTAACAGGGTCTGGTCACACGCCATATGTCTTGAACAACCACTATCCAAGAACCAAATTTGTCTCTTTGTACCCTGCACACAGTAAATAGCTAAGTTAATTTAGGAACCCAGACTTTATTGGGTCCATTGACATTTTTAAAGTTTAATTTAGCAGTTGTTAAGGGTTTTTCAGTTTTATCATTCTTTATCACCCACTGCTTAGAAGAAATAACTTTCTTCTTAGCCTTAGGTGCATCAGATTTTTTTCTTAACTTTAGATGAGATTTCAGATAACTATTTTTAACCGTTTGAACATTTGAATGGTTCTTAACAGTTAATTGTTTCCTTTTATCATAAGGTAAGTTTCTAGTATACATGTTCTTGAGGATATTTTTACACTTATAAGCAAGGTGGTTGGGATTTTCACACTTCCAACAATGTTTCCTTGGTGCATTAATAACAGGAGTATAATTAGTATATTTGTTAATTCCTTCCTTATCATTCCTATTATTTTTTAGCTTAACCTCTGATGAGTGAGTGGTCTTTGGATTAGAGCTTTTGGCTCTGAAGTCATTTAATTTCTTTTCCAGCTCACTAACTCTTTGTTCTAGCATAGTCTCCTTAGATTTTTCTTCAGTAGCTCCTGCCTTAACAAATTTTATCTTTTTAAAGGTAGGAGCAGTAGCTACTGGAGTACTTTTACTTGTGCTAGTTTCACCAGTTCCAGTGATTGGCAATTCCTCAATCACTGGTTGCTTTCCCTAGACCTTATTATTATAGCCTAGCCTTTCATTTTGACTGGTGCTATATTTTTCTATTATCTCCTTAACTATTTTAGAGGAGTTGGTCCATTCTTTTATGATGTCCTGCTCTTTCTTAAGTTATGCTCTTAGTCATTCTTCTATTTGTTTAGCATAAGCAAGATCGTCTAATACCTTTTTGCACTCTTTCCTGACTTGTTCAAGAACACCTAGCTTAGACTCTAAGAAAGAATTTTTGTTCTTTAACAGTTCAATGGTTTCAATGAGTCTAACATTTTCTTTTACAGAGCATCTAAGTGCTCCTTTTAAATGGTACATTTCTTTACACATGTCAGTTAAGCTTTCTTGGCAATCAGATAATGACATAGTAGAAGAAATAGTCAAGTCAGTTACCTGGGAGTTCTTAGAATTTGGACTTCTATAAGTGTTACTACTATCAAAGGAGTTGGCCATCAATGTCATGTTGACATATTCTTCATCCTCTAATTCTGAATCAACCCAATATTTGCCTTCTGTGATCAGTGCCTTTCCCTTGCCATTGAGGAGATCATAGTATTTCTTTTTATAGTAATTCTCATCTTTTGTAGCATCCCTGGCTCCCTTGTCTTTTTGTCAGACTTGGGCTTCCTGCACTCACTAGCAAAGTGTCCAAGAGCATCACAGTTGAAGCACCTGAACTTAGATCTGTCAACCTTGCCAGATTGACTTTCTTTCTTTGATGAAAAGATATTGTTGAATCCAGGGTTTCTCCTGGAAAATTTAAGCTTTTTGAAATTTCTAGCTATTAGAGGTGGAACTTTATCAATGTCTTCTAAATCTTCAGGTGTGCAGAGTTCTTCCTCTACCTCCGCATCTTTAGCTTTTTTATCAGATTCTTGATCGAAATATGATTCCTTAATGAGAACTCTTTTCCCATCAAGCTTCATATTACTTGTCTCTGCTGTAAATACAACAGACTTCTCTTTCTTGAAGTCAGGATTTAGCATGCTTCTCTGTTGCACTTCAAGCTCATAAGTTTTGAGATTACCATAGAGCTTGTCCAAAGACATGGTATTCATGTCCTTAGTTTCCCTTACAGCAGTTGTCTTGGCATCCCATGACTGTGGAAGTGACCTTATGAATTTAATATTTGTGTTTATATTCTTACGACCCATACAATCTAAGATCATTGATGAGTATGTTGAATCTATCATATAGTTAAGTAATAGATTCTCCAGGTTTGGCAGTGAAATACTCATATTGTTGGATGAGCAATGACCTTTTGTTGGTCCGTACTTCTTCAGTTCCTTCACATAATATTTGAATGGTTTCCCATATCTCCATGGAACTTTGGCAGTTGATAACACTGATGAACATATCATTGTCCAACCCATTGTAGAGGATGTTCATGATTTTTCTGTCTTTTAGGACTTCCTCTTTTTCTTCTTTGGATAGCTCATTTGGCTTTTTTGGTACAAATGACTCTAGGGTTGGAATGCCATCAACAATACCTTATGGCACAACTTTTGTGGGAATAACAGGTCCATCCTTGAGGATGTCAACATACTGAGAATCAGTTGATTCCAAATGCACAAACATTCTCTTCTTCCACAAGAAGTACTCTTCCCTCTTAAGCATTGGAATTTTGACATTTCCATCCTTCTATCTCATCGTTTGATCTATTGATTGGTGTTTTAATCAATAAGCTCTGATACCAATTGTTTGTCCCACAAAATGGTTTGTAGAGAGCGGGGGGTGGGGGGGGGGGGGGGTGTTGAATACAAACCACAAAATTCTTTTGAACTTTGTGAGTTTAGTGAATATATTGTATTAGAAGTTGCGGAATTGAAAGAATACAATATATCACAAGTGTTTCTAAACTTTTATAAATCAATGAAAGATTACAAAACTCACTTGTGTGAATGACTAGCTTCTAACAACTCTGTTGAAAAATAACAACTACACTCTAGAATATGAATTCTAGCTTCTCTCAAGTTATGAAAACTTGTTTCTCTTTCTCTATAAGTTTATTACAACTGCAATATGATCTGAGATAAGATATATTCTTGTTGTTATCTCGATGTATTTTATCTCAGCTACTACATGTCTCTATTTATAGACATAGCTTCCTTGTTCTCCAAGCTTCTTCAGTGAGTTGCCTCCAAAAATATCTCTGATATTCTTTGGTAATTGCAGCTTTATCACATAACTTCTTCTTTTTGCATGACCTTCCTTGCACGTCGACCTGTTATGTAACATCTCTGGTGTATCAGCACACCAGCTCCCTCTTTTCCTCTTAGAGTTCCCATAATAAGTTATCTCTGCAGTGAATAACTTATCTCTATGAGCTTCCTGGTTTTTGATTGGACTAGCTTCCATATTTTCCTCCTACAAGTTTCTCTAAGTTATCTCTGCAGTTTTCAATCCAGCAGCTATATACGCAAGCTAGTGTATAAGTATGACCTTTCTCCATATTAGTGTTCACACCTGCAATGTATAACTTATCTCCTTAAAGCTTCTTTGGTAGCCAATCTCTCCTTATTAGAGCACCATCTATATTTTAATTTCACCGCCTTTAAACTTGAGTTAGTGAATTTGTGAACTCAGTCATGTGTCATCTCATATGTCATGTTTAGTCTCTAATTATTTTATCCCCTAATAGACAGTCTATTTATCAGTGGATATTTATCCCCTGACGACGAGAAAACTATCCCCTGATGCTGAGACACTCATCCTTTGATGCCGAGAAACTCTTCTCCTAATGCCGAGAAACTCATCCATTGATGCCGAGAAACTCATTCATTAATGCTGAGAAACTCGTCCCCTAATGTCGAGAGATTTATCCCCTGACACCCGAGCACTTTGGTGCTTCACATTTTATCCACTGATGCCCGAGCACTTTGGTGCTAGTGTAAATTACCCGACAACTATAGCCCCACGACTTTGGCTATAGTCATTTTGAGTTTGGCGACGATCAAGGAGTGTCTTTGCTTTAGTCTCTAGTTGCTTCAACATTAGTCTCTGATGAACAAACACTTAGTTTTCGATGACCAAAAACTTAGTCTCTGATGAACAAAAACTTAGTCTTCGATGACCAAAAACTTAGTCTCCGATGACCAAAAACTTAGTCTCCGATGACCAAAAACGTAATCTCCGATGACCAAAAACGTAGTCTCCGATAGACTAAATTTGTTTAATCACTATTTGACTTTTATTGAACTCCTCAAATGCAGTCTTTGTAGTCTCTGATGCTTACCTACAGTCCCTAATAGTAGTTTCTCATAGTGCACTACTACAGGTACATGTACAATTACAAAATCTAACAATTCTAAGTTTATACATCATCATCAAATGCTATAATTCCTAACAGGTTAGTTTCTAGTTCATTGAGGAACTTTGGTAGAGGTGTGATGTGTTAAGCCATTTATCCTTTGATGTGACATTGTTCATTAGTGGATGTGTATCCCCTAATATGACTTTATTCATTAGTGAATATTTATCTACTGATGACTTTGTTCATCAGTGGATATTTATCCTCTGATGACTTGTTCACTTATAGCTTATCCCCTGACCAGCTGCATCCCCTGACCACTCTTGAATGCAATAGAGAGTCTTTCATTAGTCTCTGGTAGCTTCAACATTAGTCTCTGACAGTGCAAACCTTAGTTTCGGATAGGCTAAAATTAAAAATAGACTAAAATTTTAGTCTTCGACAGGCTAAATTTTAGTCTCCGACTCTTACTCTCCGATAGGCTAAATTTTAGTCTCTAACTGGCAAAAACTTAGTCTCTAACTCTTAGTCTCTGATAGGCTAAATTATTAGTCTCCGATATGCAAAAAGTTAGTCTCTGAAAGGCTAATTCCTTAGCCTCTAACAGACTAACTCTTAGTCTCCGATAGGCTAAATCTTAGTCTCTGATAGGCAAAAACTTAGTCTCCGATAGGCTAATTTTGCTTGACCAACTTTAACTTTTGGTAAACTCTCTCAATGCATTCCCGATAGTCTCTAATGGTCACCTGCAGTCTCTGATGGTAGTCTCTGATAGTACATTACTGCAGGTTCTAATACAATACCAAGTTCTAACAATTCTAAGTATTATACGTCATCATCAAATGTTATAATTTCTAACAATCTCCCCCTATTTATGATTATCAATATGTTATGCATAAATCAAGGTTTAATGATGATGTCAAAACACAACCTTATAACTCCACTTACTTAGAATTGAAAATTGAAAATGTGTAAACTCCATTGTACTAGTTCTGCTAACAATGATGACTGCATTAATAATAGCTTTGTTTGGAGTTCTTCAAGCTCATCCATCAATCTGCTAACATCTTTAATAATTCTCCCCCTAACTTCATCAGAATTACTCTATACTCCCCTTTTTTGACATCAACATTTAATGTTGAAGGGTAGAAATGAATAGATGAGGTTGACTTAGTAGCAAGAAATGTTTGGGCTCAGTTTGAAGACCATTGATCATGAAGTATTGGAGTTGCATGTTTGTCTATTATGTGTTGATCAATGCTTCAAAAACATCATATTAGTATAGTTGCACTTGATCGTTGTGTGATCAAATATTCTGGTATGAGATGTATTGTTGTATCATCCAATATTACTTGTGTTCCTTGCATCCAACCAAGCATCCACATTTTCTTCTTCAGGTTCATTTACAATTTGTGAGATCTGACAGTGGTCTTGATAATGTCCTTATTAGACATGTCAGTTAGCAATTGTTGTTCTGCATCTCCTAAACTTATTCTATTCTCAGAATCCCTTGATGTCTGATTAGAATGGTGATTAGAGAATACATGGGCTGCAAAGATAGTGTGTGACAATTTCTCTCTATTCTTTTCTTCAAGGATCTCATCCTTGCTCACATCCTCTCCTTTTGCCTAACTCTTACAAGTCAGCCTCGAACACTTACTTTCTTTACATTTTTGTTTTAATCTCTTTTTCCTCGCCTTTTTCCAGACACAAGGTCTAACTCTCATGTTGTATTCTCTCAGGCTCACTAGAAATATTTAAACTTTTCAGTTGTGGATGACCTATAATGGTGTAGAACATATAAGAAGTAAGTGTTCTGCATCAGTGGATGTTTGATAAAGTACAATTGTATTATCCATTGATGAGTTGAGAGCTGCTACTTGTGTTTCAGTTCAAGAGTTGGCTTCTCTAATGATTGAAATATCAAAGAATTTGAAACCAATGGAATTATGAGATTTCCATTGATTCTAAGGAAATATCAAACAGAGAAGAAGAAAAAATAAGGGTAGAATTTGAATGTTTGTAACTCCTCTTGAATAGAGAAAAGAAAAGCATCAATGTGAGACCTTGTGTGTGCATTTAGTGACAGGTTGATCATTGATCAAAACCTGTTTCTTCTTCTTCCTTTGAAAGGTATTTATAGATGTGATCATGGTAGACTCAAATACATGTGTCCCTGGAGGTGGACTATTTTCAATAGATACAGCCTTTTGAGATATTGTACCTAGAGATGTGTTTTTTCCTTTTAGTCACAATATCTTTTTCAGAGAATATTAAGCAGTCTATAAGGGTTCTCACTGTTCCTTATTTCTTCCTCTAAAAATGCTCAGCCTCCCCCTCAGCTATTGATGGTTGTGATTGTTTTCTTTTTACAACCTTTATCTTTTGAGAGATAAAGGAGGTGGCTTTTGTTATAGACTTTTGTTTAGAGGGTTTTGCTACTTAGGCAGAAGAAGTTGGACCATTACTAACATCCTTCATTGTAGAAAGTTAGAAGAAATAAAGAAGATAAACTTAGAAATTAAAAGTTTAATTCCTGCTACCATTCGGTAATTATCCACTGATGAGTAATTCATCAGGGGATAAATTATCATTGTTGCTTCATTCAGCTGTTAATTAGTCTCTAGTAACTAAGTCATCATAAAGGAATTAACTACTGCTGCAATTTATCAGCCTTGCACAAGATTTTCAAGATTTTATTCACCAAAATTAAGCATACCTAACTCACTTACCAACCTGTTGAAGGTGGCTTCATCTAATGGCTTGGTGAATATGTCTACAAGCTGCTTCTCAATGGGAACAAAATGAAGTTCTATTGTACCATTCATCACATGTTCTCTAATGAAGTGATACCTGATGTCTATGTGTTTTGTCCTAGAGTGTTGCATATGATTCTCTGTAATGGCAATAGCACTGGTGTTATCACAATAAATAGGAATTTGATTACACACCATACCATAGTCCATTAACTGAGTTCTCATCCATAAGATTAGAGCATAGCAACTCTCAGCGGCAATGTATTCAGCTTCAGCTATTAAGGTTGACACAGAATGCTATTTCTTGCTAAACCATGAGGCTAGTTTGCTTCCAAGAAATTGATAGCTTCCTGTTGTGCTTTTCCTGTCTATTTTGCAACCAGCATAATTTGCATCTGAGTAGCTTATTAGCATGAATCCAGAATCTCTAGGATACCAAATTCCAAGATTTGGAGTACCCTTAAGATATCTGAATATCCTTTTAACAACAATCAAATGAGATTCTCTAGGGTCAGCCTGAAATATAGCACATAGACATGTAGAAAATATTATATGTTGTCTACTATTTGTTAGATATAAGAGTGAGCCTATCATTCCTCTATAACTTGATATATTATATCTAGTCTACTTAGTCATCATTGGATATTTCAGCCTTGTTTGTCAATGGAAAATTTTACTCATTGGTAGTTATTTAACTCATTGGTAGATAATTTTTTCCCATCGGTAGTTAATTCCATCGACAACTACTTTACTCATCGGCAGATATTTTGACTCATCAACAGATATTTCGGTGGATATTTACTCTACCTCCTCGGTGATTAATTTCTCTTCATCACCTCCCTTCTTCAATGGTTTTCTTTCATCATGTGTGCACATCAATGGTTTATTCCCTTGTTTCTAGTGTATAGGGCTACACTTTTATTGTTTGTTTTTTTTATTGGATTGTTTTGATCTGCCTAGCTAGAGTTTGTTCTAGTAGGCCAAGATGGATGCCTCTTGTAATTTTTGTACCTCTATTTTCTTTTATTTCATTTACGTAATTTTAGCAAAAAAATTATTTAATGGTCTCTATCTTCTTGATTTGGAAATGCCTATCTATAACATAAATACTAAATGGTTTAAATCAAATGATTCACATCCAACATTACTCGTATTGTCGATTGGGTCATATAAATGAGAATCGCATATCCAAACTCAGTAGAGATGGATTTTCGGATTCATTTGATTTTGAATCATATGAGGTGTGTGAATCTTGTTTATTAGGCAAGATGACTAAAACCCCTTTCACTGGACAAAGTGAATTGGCTAGCGACATTTTGGGTCTTACACATAATGATGTATGTTGACCAATGAGTTCGCTAGCAAGAGGTGGGTTTTATTACTTCATACATTTACTGATTACTATATTAGAAATGTATATGTATATCTAATGAGATCTAAATCAGAATCCTTTGAAAAGTTTAAAGAATTCAAAAATGAAATTAAAAACCAATTTGGCAAAAGAATAAAAGTCATTCGATCAGATCGAGGAGGTGAATACTTAAGCCAAGAATTTAATAATCTTCTTAAGGAATGTGGTATTGTACCACAACTCACTCCACCTGGAACACCACAATGGAGTGGTGTATCCAAGAGGAGGAATCGTACCTTGTTGGACATTGTGCAATTTATGATGAATCATGCAGATCTTCCAATAAGTTTTTAGGGACATGCTCTAGAGACAGATGCCTTCACACTTAATCATGTTCCTACAAAGACGGTTCAAAAGACACCATATGAGATGTGGACTGAGAAACATCCTAATATGTCTTTCATAAAGATTTAGGGTTGCGAGGTGACGTCAAACTCTTGATAAGGTCGGACCCAAATCAGATAAATATAATTTTGTGGGATATCCAAAAGAAACTAAAGGGTATCAATTCTACAAAACTTCGAAGAAAAACGTGTTTGGTTGCTCGTATTGGTGTTTTTCCAGAAAAGGAGTTTATATCTAGAGGAAACAGTGGGAGGAAAGTAGAACTCAAAGAAATTTAAGAACCACAAAATATCATTGAACCTAATGTGGAATGTGAGAAGGAACCATAAGTCATTGTGGAGAATGAACCTACTAAAGTAACACAAGGCCTTCGTAGATCTGGTAGAACACATTAAGAGCCTGAAAGATATTATGAATATCTTGTGACTATAACTGGCAATGTGATGTTCATGAACCAAGATGAACCTAACTCCTACCAAAAAGCTATGAACGGACCAAAATCTGAGAGATGGTTGGAAGCCATGAAATCCGAGATGAACTCTATGTACACCAACTAGGTATGGACCTTGGTTGATCTACTTGAAAGGGTAAAACCAATTGGGTGCAAGTGGGTTTTCAAAAAGAAAACTGACATGGATAGAAATGTATGTACCTATAAAGGGGGACTGGTAACAAAAGGTTTCAAACAAGTACATGGTATTGACTATGATGAAACTTATTTTCCAGTTGGGATGTCCAAATTTATCAGGATTTTACTTGTTATTGTAGCCTTTTATGATTACAAAATCTGGCAGATTGATGTCAAAATAGCTTTCCTTAATGGAAATCTCCTTGAGGATGTGTACATGACACAACCTGAGGGTTTTGTTGATCCAAAGGATATTAGAAAGATAAGTAAGCCGCAACGATCCATTTATGGATTAAAGCAAGCCTATAGGAGCTGGAATCTTCATTTTAACGATGCAATCAAAGAGTTTGGCTTTGTCAAAAATGAAGATGAACCTTGTGTATACAAAAGGGTTAGTGGTAATCATATTGTATTCCTAGTATTATATGTTGATAACATATTGCTTATTGGGAATGACATTCCTTCCTTGCAAGACATGAAGACATGGTTGGGAAGAACATGTATCGTATGCTTTGAGGTAGACCTACTTGTGCCAAATGAGCCCATACTAGGAGACCTTTAATCCAGGAGCACTAATGTCCTCCCAAATATGCCTAACTTTGAGATCAGATGGATTCCTCTGGTTCCACAGCACCACATCCTTCTTTATAGGATCAAACCTTTTAAAGAAGTCAAATTTTTTCTAAGACAAATAATAGTGTGATGATTTGAAGGAGGCAGAGTGTGACAGCCCTGAACATCGCACACGAGACTTTGGGCACCGTCAAGATTGATAACAAAAAATAACATGCAAGCATACTTAACATGCAAGCATACCTGTACATACATCCAAGACAGGTCCTGTCCTTGATGCTGAATTACAAGCATACATGGACAGGATCCTCAAGAAACATGCTAATCTTGAAGCAGCAAATCTTGCAACAACAACAACAACAACAGCAACAACAACATCAACTGTTCTAGCAACAACAAAAACACTTCCAGCAACAACAGCGGCTTCTCCTTTTTCCTCTGCACAAGCCCCCAAACCAAAAGACAAAGGCAAGGGAGTCATGGTTGAGCAACCTAAGAAGCAAATCTCCACTCAACCAGGACAACCTAAGCTACTGGGGGATGCCATGAAGACAGCTCACTTTCTCACACCAATTGAACTGATAGTGGATGGGAAAGTGGAGTTGGTCTATCCTCAAGAGCAGAAACTGATAGATGTTGATGCCTTGTTAGCTCAAAAACTACAAGAGGAGGAGGACATGGTAGCAGCAAGGGAGGAGGAGGAGGCAAAGAAGAAGAAGATCTCTACAAGAAGATCAAGTGCACAGAAAGTAGCTGCAACCAAGAAGAAAAATAAAGAGATGCAAGAGGCTGAAAGAAGATCAAGGAGAAGAACTTTGGTTCAGGAATCTGCTAAGAAACCTGAGATCAAAGTACCAACCAAGAAGCCTATCTCTCAAGACCCTCCAAGGTCAACCGAGACTGCCTTGGTGGCTGTGAGTGGACTAGCAAAGCCACAAACAGTTTCATCAAAGAAGTCTTACAAGGTTGAAATGGCTAGCACTGAAGAAATAATAAAGGCCCTAAAGAAAAGTACAAGAAGGATTGAACTGATAAAGGGTAAGAACAACAAAGAGCTACTCCATGTCTTTTTGACAGATGGAGAGTCTTTGAAGTTCGAGAAGCCAGCCTTGGAGGGACAAACAAAAGAAGATTTGGAGTGGTTGCTGACTGTAGTGCTTGAGACTTCTGATTTAAATATGAAATTTCAAAGCCAGATTCAGAAGGTGATGAAGATGGAGCATAAGGTGAATTCAGAACCAGAAGCTAAATCTAAACCTTTGGGATTATGGTATGAAACTTTTCATGGGGAGAGAATTTTCTTCAACTACAACAGGGACATCAATAGTGTCAGCGAGAGGCATATTGAAGGATTTCTTGCCTTACTCAAAGATGCTGTTGAAGAAACTGAGCTTATATTAAGGAACCTGTTGAAAAATAGGCTGGAGTTGCTGAGAAGGAATAGAAAGGAAAGGATGGAACAGTTGAAGAAAAGATAAGGTAAAAGTGTTGTGTTGGAGTTGTGTGTTGAAATAAGAAGCCAGACTTATAGGATTTAAACCTGAGTCTTGGTGGAAGCTGAACAAAAGATCAAAGATCTTAGTTCAGAATACATTTGTAGTTAGCAGTTCTTTATTCTTTTTCTAAGTATTTGTAATGTTGGGTTTTGACATCATCATCAACCTTGAAATTATGTTTATCATTTTAATATTCATAATTAGGGGGAGATTGTTAGGTTTTAGAACATTTGATGATGATTGTCTTTAGAATACTTAGAGTACAAATGTATAGAAAGTGTTAATTAGTAACACTGAAGTTTTGTAACCAGTAGTTATCTCTTTGTTTGTAATTCATTTATTCTTTGTAAAGAGATAGGATTATTGTTATTTGTAATTAACTGCTGGAATGGAGTATCGAAGCTTCAAGAAGTCAAGTTGTGTATTTGGTCTATTAAAGTTTGCAAAAAGGCTTATCGGAGACTAGAAGAATTGATCAGAGACTAAAATGGTTTAACTGTCAGAGACTAGTTTTTTATCGGAGACTAAGAGCTTACGTCATCAGAGATTAAAGGAAAAGGAATCAGAGACTAAGCTGATGTCATCGGAGACTAAGCCTTAACGTATCAGAGACTAAATAACATTATCGGAGACTGCACAAGCTGACGTCATCAGAGACTAAAAGTCATCAGGGACTAAATGTACCAGGGACTAAAAGAGTCATCAGGGACTAAAGCCGTCAGAGACTAAAAGAAGCATCAGAGACTAATTGTGAATTAATCTCTGAAAGATACAGAGTTCGAATTGAAAAAGGAGTGTCTTCCACGTAAAGCTAAATGTTATTGAAGACGTAGCTGGTAAGGAAACACACCAGATATCTTTACCTAATCATAAAGGAAAGATTGTATTTGATTCGAATAAGGAAGCTGAATTTTATTTAGAATAGAAACTGAATTAATAATAATTCAGTAATTGTAGAAGCTGTAATTGTTTTTTACAGAGGATTGTAATTTGAAGCTGTATAGGTTTTCATTGTTTTGTATCTTTACTATACAGTTTAGAATTAGGAGAAGCTGACGATCAAATTGATTGTTAGAATTTGTAATCAGTTGTTTAATCAATAAAAACAATTGTTTATAAATTGATTTGGTCTTGTTCTTTTTATTCCGCAAGAAAAATTTAGTTTCTTTAAGAATAAGTAATCGAAGAATTTTCAAAGAACTTGTATTCAACCCCCCCTTCTACAAGTTCTCGGCATCTCACTGGGAAAACAAAACAGCTACCAACCACCCAAAGAACACTTGGTTCTAATACAATATCTTTCACGTACATCGGATCAATGAATCGTACGTTACTTATTCATGAAAACATTGAACTTGCATAAGATAAAAGTGTAGCATTGGTTACCTACGTATATCGAATAAATTATAATACGTATTCAATGAAAAAGATAGAGTGAGTATGTACTTGCCTTTGTCCTTAATTATTCTTAAATCAAATTACTTGTGAATAAGAGCACTCTGTAAAACATGTACATTGACCTTATTATGAAAAATTCATGTCTAGGATATAGATGTGAAGATGCACACATGTGATGTTCTTATATTTTAAATATTTCAATTAGACATCTGAGATATTGAACTTGCCTTTAAACTTCTAACCAAGTTCGAGAGATTTTTTTCCAGATTGGTATTTAGCTATTTGCAGGCTCCTAAATAACTCATTTTGAGTTTTCAGAGGTTATAGGTTAATTACCCATTAACCAACTCAGCTTAGGTGAATTTATACATCACTTGCTATTACTTGAAATTTATCAATTATTTATTATTACCTTAAGTAATAACATCTTTTACCATAAAGATAAATTGTGCATCAGTGGGTAGTCATTGGAGCATAAAAGTGGTTGTCAAGGACTAGAATGACCATCAGGGGATAATTTACCCGTCAGGGGATGAATTACCCGTCAGGGGATAAACTACCCGTCAAGGGATAAACTACTCGTCAGAGGATAAACTACCCATCAAGGGATAATTTTAGTTAAGCCTGTCACGGATTTAAAATTTGCCCATCGGAGACTAACATATTTGTCTCTCGGAGACTAAGAATTTTCTTGCCTATTGGAGACTAACATTTTTGCCTCTTGGAGATACAATATTTTTTTGCCTATCGGAGACTAAGCATTTTCTTGCCTATCGGGGACTAACACTTTTGTCTCTCGGAGACTAAGCATTTTTTTTGCCTATCAGAGACTAAGCATTTTCTTGCCTATCGGAGACTAACATTTTTGTCTATCGGGGACTAAGTATTTTTTTACCTATCGGAGACTAACATTTTTGTCTCTCGGAGAATAAGTATTTTCTTGCCTATCGGCTACCAATGTTTTTGTCTCTCGAAGTCTAAGCATTTTCTTTTTTTGCCTACATCTTATCAATTATTTACATAAAATCAAAGATACTACTGTAGTCGTTTGTTTTATCCTTAGGAGGCTTAGGAGGGACAACTTTGGGTTTTCTTCCTAATACTTATCTTTACGAATGACTGTTATCTATATAATAAAAGAAAACTTGGTTTGGTCAAGACATAAACATGGTGTCTTTACTTAGTTTTAATAATTGATAATAATAATAGTTTAATGAACTAGGTGTTTATTAGTATATCTTATTTTCTCTTGTGATGACTTTTTAACTAATATCTTTATATGCACGTTTAAAATCATGTTTTGGAAGTGAGTAAACAAAGTATTTACAACATAAAAGGATATTATAGAACAGGAAAAGAGCAGGACTTTAATATATTGCTCTTACCTCTTTCAACTTTAAGGAAGAAGTTAAAAGTTTGGGCTGTTCTTGAAAATAATAGTTGCTTTTGGAAGAAGTAAGACTTAAAATTTATATGAGTGGTTGGCTAGGTAGAAATTTATGGAAATGAACTAGAGTTGTACTTTAAGTGATGTATTTATATCACTTGTCAAGAAATAAAAGTAGTTGGATCAATCTGGTGAACAAATATCAGTCGTTGGTTATGTTCTCTAGTAATATGCTTAAAAATCTAGGATTGGCTAATTTGGCCAGTGCCAAAATATCATCCAATTCTTTGTAACAGCCGACAATTTATTGGACAATAATTCTTTTCTTGTTGGTGCCTTAAGCATGGAGCCTTCCATAAGAAATATCTTTTAAATCATAGTTAGAGTGTACATCTTGAGTTTAATCTAGCAGTTGTTGGCTCACATGCAGCTCAGTCCTTTATATAATATGATTATATTATTTGTTCACAATCATCCTTGGTCAAAAATTCACTCTGCAGTTCCCCTGTAGTGACTAAGTACTCTAATTTCTTTGTTTATGCTTGATTAAAATAATCGTTTAAAGATTGGGATTAATATATTCATATCCTTTTGGTGGATCACTTATACATAGATTTATAATAATTGATTTTGGACATCACATTGACATAGAAAATTTCATCCATGCTATGAATTAATTATTTATACATAATATGAATTGATCATTTATACATTTTATTCCTATTTTTATTTTCAGGTCCTCACACAAAGCCCATAGTTCATTTCAAATAATCATTTTGATAGTGGCATTAGGTCAAAGGCATGACTCCAAAACAAAAGCATCGGATCTAGAGTAGGCAAGAGGCTGATTTAGAAACCAAGGATCAAACTAACGACTGATCCTAGACCCATCGCCTATTTGATAATGAATAAAAGGCATGGCGAAATCTCTTAATCTAAGAATCTTTCTACACTTCCAAGAGCAATTCTAAGAGATCCGAAGAAGCCAAAAGTGTTTGTCCTTAAGAGTAGATCAAAGGCTTTTTGCAGATCAATCTTGATGGCAAATTTGGGGGAGCCCTTAGAGAGGTGATAGTTTCTAAAAAGGTTTTGAGAAATAAGAATATTATCGCCAATTTTCCTTCCTGGGACTAAGGTTGATTGAGACTGAGAAATTATAGAGGGAAGTACCTGTTTGATCCTAGAAGCAAGGATCTTGGCTATAATTTTATACATGGTATTGTAGTAGGATATGAGACAGAAGTCATTCATTGTGGAAGGAGTTTGGCACTTTGGAATAAGGGCTATTGTTGTCGCATTAAAGCTTCCAAGAGGGATGCCAGGAGGGAAGAAAGCATGGATAGTTGCAGTGACATCGCCATTCACAATGTTCCAAGAGGTAGACAAGAATTCCCTTGTGAAACCATCTGGGCCTGGGCATTTGTGGCATTTGAGGGACTTAATAGCCTTGAGGATTTCTTGGGGAGAAACAATGATGTTTAGAGCTTTAATTTGATCCTTAAAAAGGGTGGGACAGGTAGTTAAGAAGGAAAGATCAAGATAGCTTCTAACGCCTAAAGGGGAAATGAGTCTTCAAAAGTGCTAAATTGCAACATCTTTGACAACATTATACCCCTACACTAGTTTTCTAGATTAGTCTTGGATTAAAAGGATCTTATTCATGTTCCACCTTGAATTGGTGCTATGAAAAAAGAAATTGGAATTTTTGTTCCCTTCCTTGAGCCAAGAGATGCGAGATTTCTACTTATAAAAGACTTTTACCTTATGGAGAGCTTCCTAATAAGCCTTGGAGTTGGAACTGAGCTTATCCAAGACAGAGGAATTGAGGGGATCAAATAGAAGAGTCCTTTGGACCGAGCTAAGCTCTTCCCCTACCTCCCTAACACAGGAAATAACGTTACCCCGCTTCTTATTTAAGCAAATAAGGCCTTTCTTCACATTGTTAAGCTTCTGGGAGAGCTACTGAATAGGATTGCCCGAAGGAAGGATAGACTACGCATTACTAATTGTTGAAGAGTAGTCTTTAAGCCACATTAGATGATTAAAAAATTGAAACGGTTTGAGGATTGTTGGGGATTCCATACCAATGTGGATAACCATAGGATAATGGTCTGACAAACCCATAGGGGGAAAGTAGCCAAGTGAGAGAGGGAAGTCCAAGGACCACTGATGGTTAGTTAAAATCCTATCCAACTTCATGTAGCAAGGGTTGTTATCTTGGGAGTTCCATTAGGTGTATTGAGTGCCACTAACTCTAAGATCCTCCATTGAAATATCCTGGAGGCAAAGCTTCATGTCAAGCATCTTGGTATCCTGATGAGCATTTTCACCAAGGATGTCATGGATGGAAATAACTTTATTAAAATCTCCAACTAAGCACCAAGCATGATTTGAGCAAGAGTGGGAGAGGTCTTTGAGGTCTTCCCACAGTTGTCTTCTATCTATATCTGTGTATAGGCCATAAACAAAAGTAACAAAAAAGGAGTGTTAGGTTTTAGAACATTTGATGATGATTGTCTTTAGATTACTTAGAGTACAAATGTATAGAAAGTGTTAATTAGTAACACTGAAGTTTTGTAGCCAGCAGTTATCTCTTTGTTTGTAATTCATTCATTCTTTGTAAAGTATATAATTATTTCTTATTTGTAAGTAACTGTTGGAATGGAGTATCAAAGCTTCAGTAAGTCAAAATGGGTATTTGGTTCGTTAGAGTTTACAAAAAGGCTTGTCAGAGACTAGGAAAACTTGTCAGAGACTAAGGAGTTTGTTTTTATCTATCAGAGACTAGTTTTGCCTGTCGAAAACTAAGGCTTACGTCATCAGAAACTAAGTCTAAAAGAGTCAAAGACTAAAGCTGACATCATCGGAGACTAAGGTTAAAAGCATTAGAGACTAAGCTAACGTCATCGGAGACTAAGCCTTAAAGCATCGGAGACTAAATAACTCTATCGGAGACTACACAATCTGACATCATCAGTGACTAAAAGCACCATAGACTAGTGATGATGTCACCAGAGACTAAAGATGAAGCATCAGGGACTAATCGTGATTTATTTCCTGAAAGATACAGAGTTTGAATTGAATAAGGATTGTCTTCCACGTAAAGCAAGATATTATTAAAGACGTAGCTGGAAAGGAAACTAACCAGAAATCTCTTCCTAATCAAAAAGGAAAGATTGTATTTGATTCAAATAAGGAAGCTGAATTTTATTCAGAAGGAGGAACTGAGTTAATAGTAATTCAGTTTTAAGAGAAGCTGTAATTAGGTTTACAGAGAATTGTAATTCGAAGCTGTATAGGTTTTTTATAGTTTGTATCTTTTCCTATACAGAATAGAAAAGAAGCTGATGATCACATTGTTGTGATTGTTAGAATTTGTAATCAGTTGTGAAATCAATATAGCAATTGTTTATAAATTGATTTGAGTTCTTGTTCTTTATATTCTGCAAGAAAATTTAATTTCTTAAAGAACAAGTAATTCGAAAAGTATTCAAAGAACTTGTATTCAACCCCCCCCCCCCTCTACAAGTTCTCGGCATCTCACTAGGAAAACAAGGAGGTGCTGAGGTCAGTAGTACTAGCCTTATAATAAATGAATTGGGAAGAGGAAGATGAAGCACTGACATTCCATAAGTTAAGATCCCACCCAACCCAAATCCTCTTACTGAGGAGACAAGAATAATTGTTAAGCCAGGACTAATTGTCGTTAATGTTGCTAGAAATTTGAGAGGCATTAGGAGCTTTGTCTCTAGTTTCAAAAAAACCTCCAAAAATAATTTTATCTTCCAAAAGGAAGTCCTTAACATGGGCAATTTTTGGCCCCTTATTTAAACCCCTCAGATTCATTCCACAAAAACTAATAATAACAAAAACTATTTATTTAGAGGCAGGGCCTCCATTTTGGGCATATAAGCCAGACTTTTCTTGCCTTTTTTCCTCGAAGAGGAAGGATTAGAGGCAGAGGCTTTAGGAAGAAGTCCATCAATCATTTTAACTATGGTAAGAGCATTGTTAGGAATTAGGTGAAAGGGATCCTCCACCAGAGTAAAAGTAGCAAAATTAGCAGCCATTGGTGCAGAGTTGATGGGGGTCATAAGTAGTGGGGACTTTGGAGGCTTAGAGGATCTACCTCTCTTAGAAAAGAGCTGCCAACCTTCATCAGTTGAAGTTGGAGGGGGAAAATCTTTCCTTAAATCAGAAGAAGCCACCATACTAGATATAGCTAAAGGGAGGGCAACTTCTCCTATGTCAGTTGGAGAAGGATCAGAACCATGTGCTTGGGGAGCCACCTTCTTGATAGCTTTAACTACAACAGATTTAGGAACCCATTGATAATTTGTGTTTGGGCACTTAACATGTGAGTGACCAAAAACTTTGCAGCCAGGGTAGAACTGAGGTTTATTAGAGTACTCAACTCACACTTCCTCAATGACTTCAACTATGTTGCCATCCATTTTAGACTGGTAGATGGTAAGAGGCAAGGTTTTCGGAAAGGTGTAGGCCACATCTAATTGGATACAAATTTGAGCAAAAGCCATATATGATCAAGTTGGGAGGTAGCTTTATCCAAATACAAGGGGGTTCCAATACCAGACACAATGTAGCTCAGGCCCTCAACTATCTAGTAAGAAATGGGAACTTCAGAAAATTTAACCTAAATGGGGACAGAGGTGCATTTTTCCTTAGAAATATTAATACCCTCTTTCCAAGGTTGCAACATGATTTGTTTGTTTGAGATATACCAAGGGCCACCATCTAAAGCATTATCTTTACCAGTAGCAGAGTTGAATTTAAAGACAAATAGACCTTTGTGGAGAGTGGTTTTTACAAAGGCCCAATGACTCCACACCTTCTTTACAAAGGCATTCACCGTAGGGAATGCTAGTTTAGGGCCAAGAAAATGGCCACTGAGGCTAAACTCCCATTTCTTAGCACCTGATTAGAGAACCAAAAGGCGAGGTCAAATGGTGATTTTTCCATTAGAAATAAGAGGCGGGAAATAGGAAAGTGAGACAAGTTTAGTGGTATCACTAAAAAGGTCCTTGGCAACCACTGAGCTCCAAGAAGGCTTAATAGAGGAAGGAGCAGGGGGAAGGACAGATGGATTCATGCCTATAACAGGGGTTAAGGAGCCCATTGTAGAAAAAGAAATAGCCATCTCTTTTCCCTTGTCCAGAGTAATCTCATCGGAACATCTGCATGAGGGGAACTTGCTACAGTAATAGGGCCAAGAGAAGGATTTTCGATTTAGGTAAGGCACCAGAGCTGCAAAACCTGTTCACATCATCCAAGGTCCAACCTTGAGAAGCCAAGAAGGCTTCATGCTTCATTTCTTTCTTCCTTTCAAAAGCTGCATTTTCAGTTGCTACTTGGAAAGCCTCTCTAGAGCCTTGAGCAACTGAACTAGGGACAAACTCCCCTTCTTCATCATCTAAGTCCAAATTAGTAGAGTGGTAGAGGATGTTTCTATAGTTTCCATCAAAATGGTAGTTGCATTAGGTTCAAAGTCCACAAGGGGGGGGGGGGGGGGGGGGGGGGGAACGGACAAGGTTTTCCATAGCAACCTAGGATCAGAATAGATAGCAAAGGAAACAAGGGAGAAGAAAGAGTGGGCGAGAAAAGGACAACAAGGGGGTTTTAGGGTTTAAGGGTGGTTAGAGAGAAGGAAGAACATTTTAGGGTTTTTCTCTCTAGAACATACATGCAACTAAACTAAAACAAATCTAATTGTGAAAGTATATAAATTAACCAGTGATATGCTTTACTGAAAAGTGATTGGCTAAATTGTCCGTTGTTGGGGCTACCAAATTATCAACCAATAGTCTATAATGGATGACTTTCCTTTGGACAATAAACTTCCCTTGTGCCTATGCCAAACTATTAGCCAATCATCCTCAATAGCAACTTTCTCTTGGGCGGTGCCCTTGGGCAACAAACTTCTTCACTAGTCGTTGGATCAAATACTCCCTTGTTAATTCTTGGCCAGTAATTGCACTTGATATAATTATACCTCAGAGTGATATATTTATATCACTTGATATATTTCCCTTGTTATTTCTTTTGGTTAATATTGTTATTTAAAGGTTGAAGTTAAAATTTATTTACTTTGGTTTAATCATTATGTAAAGATTTATTTTTATCCTAATTAAGTTTATTATCACATGTACACAAAATTCTAATAATAAATTTTTGGACATCACATTGACATAGTAAATTCCATACATGTTGTGAATTAATTATTCATATATAATATGAATTAATCATTCATACATTTTATTTTTATTTTCGGGTTCTCATAGTGATGATGATCTGAAAGAGCCACATAAGATAAAAGAATAGAGAAAGATTAAAAAATTGTCATGTAAGACAATTTAAACGTGGTTAGTGAAAAGTTGATGGAAGGACAAAACAATTAGAAATAAATACATAATCAGACATGCCTTTGGCTCCAAATGTGGTGAGGGAGTGGGGCAAGTTTGTAAGCCAACAGTCATTTCCCAAAGCTTTGTCAATTTTTCTAGAGATTGTGAAGATTGCTTGCTCGTTCCATCATGTGTGATGTAGACCAACTGCTCTTAGATCTGAGATTACAATTGTTAAGACATTCTTTGAAATCACGCATACCCAATTCGTATTCCGCGACTTCCCCAAGCATCTTCTAACTTAAGGATAACATTAAAAATACCCTAGCACTGCCCACCAGCCCTGTGTGCTTGCATTGATTGTACATAGGTCTTCCCAGAAAGATTTCCTTTGCGAAGCCAAGTTGAAGGCATAAACAACATTAACAAAAAAAATTCAGCCTTTTCTCAATTTGGTGGAGATGGCAACGCATAAGTTGGCTAAACATATGCAAAACTAAAACTTGGACGGTTTGAGGATCACAGCCCACTCAGATTCTTCCATTCTGATGATGGCTATAGTTAGGAAGCCAATGTCAATGTCTATTAAGCTTGGAGGCAATAGCGTCCACTTTGTGGGATTTTACTCTAGTCTCTAAAAGACCCACAAACGAGATGCCATTATTTGCAAGAAACGCTCTAATATCCTCTTGCCTAGGAGATTTGTTGATGCCCTGAACAATATAGGTACTGATCTTCATAAAAAAAAAACAGGGAGGATGATTAGTTTCCCCGCCCCCCCCCCCCCACCTTCCCCTTCCCCTTTTCTTCTTAGAAGAAGAAGCTAGGGAAGGAAAGGTTGAAGATGGGTTGCCCCCAAGACTGATGGGACTAATTATGTGGTCTTTGAAAGCTTTTAGCTCCTTTTCATCAACACCTTTAAGTTTGCCCATGAACTTGTTGCTAATAGGGTAAGTGTTGCCATCAAAAGATTCTTCTCTCGGGTCCAATGCACAAATCTGTTCCTTATTTTTCTTTTTGGTTACTTCAATCCAACCTTCATTTGCTTCGGTGGGGATTAAAGGTTGGCTAGTTGTAAGAAGAGTTTGTGAAGGAGGCTTTGCCACAAGGGGCTCCGAGGGAGCTCACTCCTAGGGAAATGCAAGTTCTGGACTTCTAAAATCCCATCAAACTGCTCTTGGAGTTAGCCAACTATTATAAGCCTACACCCCTTGGCCCTTAAGTACATAAAGTATGTCCTAGGAAATGGTGAGTTATTTCTCCTATGGCAAGACCCATGGAGTGAATTGGCCCCTCTATGCTATAGTCCATTCGACCTTCTTGTCCGGGAATTAAACTTAGATCTCAACTTCTGTGTGAGCTCCATCATTTATGGTGATCAATGATGCCTACCAGAGAACTACCATGTGGTTGTCCTCTAATTTAAACACAAGCTTGATGCGATTCCTATCTACTTAAATTGTCCTAATAACATCCTTGGGAATGGGTTTAACATCAACGCAGTCAAAGTCAGCCATATATGGGACTCCATCAGACTTAGAAGCCCCCAAAGTCCTATTTGGGAGATAGCATGGTAGCTAATCCATATCCCTCGCTTTTCCTTCATTATATGGGTAGCCCTCCACAATTGATTACTCCGATGTTATATTATCCCCTGTTCGTTGTGCAATTCCTCTAATGAATCCATGTATCACCTGTTCTTTACCTATAGGTACTCTCGTGAAATCCTAGATATGTTGATGCAATTTCTTGGTAGGAACCATACCTGGATAGATTGGGATCATGCCCTGGAAGATTGTATTTTAGACACAAAGCCAAAATTTTAGACCTACATTAAACAAGTTGTTCTATCAGTCTATGTTTATAAGATCTAAAGTTAGAGGAATGCAAGGTTGCATCTTGGAGCTCCTACGCTAACAAGTTTTTTGGCCTCTGACTATATTATTCTTGTAAAAATTAAAATGTATAGTTCTCGAAAGTTCCACAATCTAAGCAATTTATTCCTTTACTTTAGGAAGTGGTTGCTATTGTTTCTATTAGAACTAAATAAGCTCAAGTGTTTGTAGAGTGGGGGAGGGGGGGTTGAATACAAACACTACAAACTTTTTGCTCTTTTAAAACTTATGTTGCACAGGCTGGAATAGCTGCATAATCAGAAAACCTCTACTGAAATTAAAATTAATACACAAGCATTCAAGTTAAAATAGTTGTATTAAAACTTGGTGTTTTTTTGGAAATTTGTTAAATCACAATTGTGATTGACAATTACAATTCTGTAATAAATTACAGCTTCTCTTTTCTCACTCACTAGCTACGTTTTTCTTTGAATATCTCTCTCAAGATCTATTACAAAGCTTCCTTCTAGTGTTTGAGTGTTGTGGCTTGCTTGGTTTTTCGTGTAACAACTCTTTCTATATGTATAGCAGCTTAGCTAGTGAACCCATGTGCTAGACGTGCTTCTTTTTTAACATAACTGCAGTATATCACATCAAGGTCCTTTCGGAGTGGTGTGTCAGACTGCTGTTTGCTTTTGTTGCTTCTTTTTCATCCCCTGATCTACATGTATTTAATGCTCGAGAGTGTTTATTGGATAACCAAACTTCAAGGAATATCTTCCCAATTATACCCCTTCCTTCCGTGCCAAGTATCAATGATTTGCATGTAAGTCCTGATGACAAGTGGATTAGGTCATAACGATCCACTGAAGACAAGCCCTGAGGTTAACTTGATCAGTGCTTCTGGATCCTTTGATGGCAAGTTACTGAAGGCAACTTGATTAGTGCTTCATTATTCACGGATGTCAAGCCCTGATGGAGACTTGATCAGTGCTTCATTATCCACTAATGTCAAGCCCTGATGGAGACTTGATCAGTGCTTTATTATCCATTGATGTTATGACCTTCTTGTTATCCACTGAAGGGTTCCACTGACGAGTTGATCTTTTGTCGTCGCCAAAGTTGTCGGGCAAAGTCATCGCCAAACTCATCGTCAGTGGATAAAAATGACTAACGCCAAAGTCACTTTTAGCCATCGCCACACTCATCGCGAGATAATTTGTCGCCAAAGTGATTTTTAGCTATCGCCAAACTCATCGGGAGATATGTTGTCGCCAAAGTCTGGACATTAGAGTGATTCCCCTAATGGGTTCCCCCGACGAGGTCATCCCCTGATACCTTCCCCTGACGGCTTCCCTTGACTAGGTCATCCCCTGATGTGTTGCCTTGACAGTTTCCCCTAACGAGGTTATCGCCTGACGGGTTCCCCTGATGAAGTCATCACCTAACGGGTTCCCCTGGCATTTGAGGATATTTTATCTTCTGATGGAATCCAAGGATAATTGCTGGCTTTGGAGGATTTTGCCATTAGAGAATTATGGCATCAGAGGATAATTTATCCTCTAACGATTTAAGCATTGGTGTATATTTTATCCTGTGATAGTCTAGGCATCAGAGGATAATTTTGTTGGAGTGTATGTCTTACGAGCCAATTATTTGATGACTGTAGTTGCATAATTGACATTATGTTTTGATTTAATAAATAATGTTTACGTTTATTATGCTTTAATTTACTGTGTGTCAAAATTGTTAAGATAATAAATGTCCTTAGAATAATGAATACAAACTATATGAGTTCAAGTATATGATTTAGAACATGAGATCATGTAGTTACTAAATGTATCGATACTCTTAAACGTCCCTAGTCAAGTATTATTGCAAATGGGACAACAATGATACGTTGAGACTAGTATGTGGATTGACTAATGACCAAATCTCATTGATATCGAAGATATTAAGTCAACACATAGGTACATGTTAGAGAACGATGTACTGGATTGACCCACCATGAGAAGTTTGCATTTATGTAAAGTATCATAAGATATTCTCATAGTGACATTGTCGCGCCCGGGAAGTTTTGGAAATCATGGGGTTGAGTTGTGAGATGGCTTATTTTAAAAGTTTCTTCCAAAAGACCCTTTTCCAAAAGTCTAAGATTTTATAAATGCGACGGGGTGATTATTTTTCAAAATGAGTCACCACCTAACAAAATTTGAGATAGTGTGTTAGGACACCCTTCTAGTTTTTATCTTATTTGAAAAAATGTGATTTTTTGAGGACTCTTAAATTATGGCCAAGGCGAAACTAAGAAAAACTGAGTTCGTTGCTAGGTTTAACAGGGGGAAGATGTTAGGCACCCCCTATCCTCACTATAACTAGTGACTGCTTTTTTAGATTTTTGTTTTCATGAAATCATCTCTTAAAACCTGAAGTTGTTTTTGGAAGAAACATCAAAGTGCACGTGTGTGCCAATGTGTGTGTAAGTGTAGTGCATTTCCATTATTCAGTCTAGGTTACATATTACAAGATCTAAACTGGAGATGAAGGACCAGTCTTGAGTAGATATCGAACAACTTTTTCCTAACACAAAATTTACAACGTCCTACGACTAAGTGAATGATCTTCAACAAGTGTTGGCTCTTGTACTGAAGGTTCCTGGTTGGATACTTCCAAGAAGGTTTAAAACCCATGCATCATTAGCTCAGGCAGAAAATAGGAACCAAAAGTTAGAAAAGACATCAAAACTGTGCAAGTATGTACATATGGATAACATGATTAAAATCAAGTCATTTTTTTAGCTTACATTATATGAACTGGGATTACACAAAAGTTATGTCAGGACCGAATGTATTTATGACAGAAATCGAGAGTGGATGATGTGCAAGTGCGTAATAGATTAAATATAAGGATGTTTCTAAAAGAAGTAGCTATGGACCAAGCTATTCTTGACTGGAAATCACCCTATTGTAGGAATAGGAAACTAACCTTGATTAAAGTAAAAGATGGAGAAACAAAAGGCAAGATAGATAAACAAATACAAACCAGGCTTCTATTGGATTAATGTAGGACAAGGAGTTATAAGGATGATTTCGGTGTAAGGAAAATAGGGCCTTTTTTCAACCAAACTTTAAGAAAAAAGCCTTGAAATGTTTTCATAATTCATTTTCTCTTTCTCTGTCTCTCTCTCTCAACTTCTCCTTTTCGTTTTCTTTTTCCCCTTGATCTCTCTATGTGTTCTGTATATGTATTTCCCCCTGTTCCTTCTATGTGTTCTGTGTATCTCTGTGTTCTTCTATGTGTTCTGTGTATCTCTGCGTTCTCCTTATGTGTTCTGTGTATCTATGTGTTCTCCTTATGTGTTCTGTGTATCTCTGTGTTCTTTCTTTTTGTCTGATTGGGGTATCTATTTATAGGCTTAGCTCCTTTGTCCTACAACCTTCCTTCATAAGCTATCTCTCAAGATATTTTTGATATTACTCCAGTAATTGTAGCTCTGTCACATAACTTCTGTTTTTCAGATGGCCTTTCTTGCACGCCAAAACTGCTATGTGACATCCATTGTGGCTGGTCTTTTCCTATTGGACCACCTTCTTTATTTTTCTATTTCTTAGCTTCCCTCCTAGATGTACAGAGAATTTGGAATTGTGAGCTTCTTATAGTAATTCTCTTTTCAATTCTACCTTGGCTGGAATCCAGATTCTGTCCTCAAATCTCATTAAATCGTCTTCATGGATTTGACATTTTTCATCTTCTCCTCTAATCAACTTTTCTCTTTCTTCTACGAAGTCCTCTTGAGTTGTCTTGATCATGTCCAATAGTTGTGGTCTCGCTCTGACTTCTTCTTCGATTTCCCGTCTCTGCCTTGTTGTGATAACTATTTAATGGATTGCTGGAGTCAGTCGTGTGTCATCTCATATGCCTTTTTTATCTCCGATGCAGTGAGAAGTTTTCATCTAATCCCAACAACAGTCTCTGATGGGATAAAATTAGTCTTTGATGGCTAATTTTAGTCTTTGGTGAGCAAATACTTAGTCTCTGATGGGATAAAATTAGTCTCCGAGGAGCAAACACTTAATCTCTGATAGGATAAAATTAGTCTCCCGATGTCTAATTTTTATCCTCTGATGCGCTAGTCTCTGACAGTGTAATTTATCCCCTGATGCTCTAGTCTCCGATGGCTAATTTTATCCTCTGATGCACTAGTCTCCGACAGTGTAATTTATCCCCTGACGGTCTAGTCTCCGATGGCTAATTTTATTCTCTGATGCGCTAGTCTCCAACAATGTAATTTATCACCTGATGGTGAGAAAATCTTTCCCCTGACGCCAGAGTTTGGCGATGACTTGGATTGTCCGAAGAGTTTAGCGTTGAGTAATTGAGCTTGAAGTCCAGACTTTGACGACGGCGTATCTCCCGACGAGTTTGACCATGGCTTGGTTCGCCTGACAAGTTTGGCGCTGAGTAATTGGCCCTGATGTCCAGACTTTGTATGGATTACTTGACAACTTTGGCGATGGTCATTTACATCCCCTGATGTCCAGAAACATCCCCTAATGCTCAGAAATGCATCCCCTGATGCCCCTACTGTAGTCTTGGCTTGCCCCACGTTTCTCAACGTCTCATCCATCTCTATTCCTAGTCCATCAGGGGCTTCAGTTATGAGCTCCATTCACTTCAAAGAGGAAAAACTGTCAATCTTGCATTCAACACAAAATTAAATCCAACAAGTTTCATTCCACATTTTTATTACATCAAGGCAAAACATAAATAAAAAATAAAAACCAAAATTGAGGTGTCTACAGACATCATGAGCGACAATGATGTAATGATTCTTCGATCTGAAGTCATTACATTTGTACACAAGGATTCATATAGTTTGATATCACCAAAAGTCACCTTTAATAGAGTGGACCATAAATGTGATTATTGGCTGTATTATGAGTCGTGTGAGGAATGTGAATGATCTAGATGAGATTTGACCCTCCTATATATTAGGAGTGATATCCTTAGGTCTCTTGATTGTGTAGGACTATGAAATGCATGACCATGCTCAAATAGTGATTTGTCTCTTATAATTTACTCATTGATCAAAAAAATAAAAATTAAATTATAAAGAAGATGATACACTAATAACTTGAGTTTAATCTAGGATATCAAGGATAAAATGAATTATATTACATTGAAATATTAGTTACAAGAAAAGGTTACGTTGAATCACCAACCTTATTATTACTTAGGTATAGTGATTTATTACTAGATGCTGCTCACTGTTTATAATTTTATAATATGATTTTAAAATTATTGCGAACATAATAATAACCTATAGGGTCACACACTAAAAACATAATTAAAAGGATAATTAATTCGGGTATTATATTTTAAATAAGAGAATATGATTGGCTTATTTAAATTCGTAATTTAGAATTAATTTGAGTTTAATAAAATTAACTAAGTAATTGACACAAAATACTAGTTGCTCAAAAAAAGTCCATAGTGAGAGAGAGATCGAAAAGACTGTTCTTCGTTTTCCTTTTGGCTAGTACCATGAAAGGAAAGTCGTCTATCACCTCATTTGATAGTACGCTCGTGTGGATTTCGTAGATGCTCGATTATGTTGGATCGAGTTTGTGGTTCATCTCCATCTCCACCATCGTTTTTGAATTGGTATCTTTCTAAGAATATCTATATTCCCTGTTTCGCATGGATCCGTTTTTAGAGTTTCGACTATTTTTAAAATATTTTCACTGCATTTCTATGTACGAAACCCTAACAAATTTATCTCCCGGTGATTTAGACATCAGAGGATAATTTATCCTCTGACGGTCTAGACATCAGATGGATATTTTATTCTCTGACGGTTCTGGTCCCCAGTAGACTCTTGGGGCTTTGGGGGATAATAGGGTATGCTCTTGTTAATCTTTGTATTTCTCCAGCATGCATTGGTTTCCTACTTGGTTTTGTTCGAGGCTTGCCCCTTCCTTCTTTCTAGTTTTTTGCTTTGTTTTACTCTTTTTTAGTTAGTAGTTTGTGCTAGTTGGTAGAGAGGATGCCTCTCATTAATGTTGGTCCTTTTATATACCTTACACAAATTTAGGAAAAAAAACAGTTACAGGACTTAAGAATTAAAAAAAATAGTTGAGAGATTAAATAATAAGACTTTAGTTGAGGGATTAAAAGTTTAATCTTTAGCTAGCAGTTTATGCTAGTAGGTAAAGAGGATGTCTCTTGTTAATATTCTATCTTTTCTTCTTCTTTTATATATTTTTAGCATATTTATCAAAAAAAAAGTAAAAGTTTAATATCCCCTAAAAATTAATGTCAAATAATTAGTACGTAATTCACAACTTATAATAATAATAATAATAATTTATTTATTTATTTTTATTATTATTATTTTTTTTTGTGGTGAGTACAACTTATAAATCTGAGATACAAGCTTTCCTTAAGCACGTACTCTTCCTATTCCCGAGGAAGAAGAGTAGAAGACAAAGCTACTCTCCGCGCCGTACGCAGCATGATGAGATCATTTATCGTATTCGGTCCATCTCAAGCCATCCTGTCGTCTTCCAAACAATGCCTCTTTCTTTTTCTTCTGCGTCTTTCCCCTTTAAGCCTTTAGACTAGGTTGCTAAATCAGTGCATGAGCTCAGAGCTGTATACCAAATCTGATATTACGGTTCAAAGACCAAAGCTATCAATCATGTTGGGCGGTGGCGGTGAAACCCCTTCCCGGTGAGCAGTTGCTCTCTACTCGTTAATTAATTCAATATGTATCCATTTGTCTATTTGTAATTTGATAGGGTTTATCTATCAATTACAATTTTGCAAATTTTGTAGATTGTGCGGTTTGTGTATTTAATTTTCAAGTTGGTTAAGTAATTGGAATAGTTTCTTACTTGCACAAATTACAAAAGTGATCGTTTCTACTTTAATTTCGTAGAAAATGAAAGACATTGAATAAGTTGAGCCATGTCATCATATGAAGACAATAAAAGAGAATTTAATCTGTTGTGCTTTAATATGAACTATGCAAAGCGATTTGAATAATTAAAGAATTTTGAAATCTGTTGTGCTTTATCTACTAGTGACAATTTATACGATGTAACCGATGCACCTTGACTTGTTAACTAAAAGCCCTTCATAATTCTTGGAAGGTGATGTTTGGTAAAAACTATCTGAATGATTATTACTTCCCAATAGTTTAGTGCATTTTTTTGAAATTGAAGTTGAATAAAAGAATTTATTTGGTAATCATTTGTATTGTACCATTTTGACCCTCACAGTAATTTTCACTACTATCACTTCGAATAACTTAGCATAATCTTAAATAAACATATTCAATACAATATTAAAGATACATTTAATAATTCTAATCTTTAGAAGCAAACAATTTTAAAATGTATCTCTAATTTCAAAATGGAAATAGTAATAAACAAATCATTTACATAAAATTACCAAAAATATTTGATAAAAGCCATATAACATATTAGTACATATTTTCTTAAATAAATCATTTGAATGTATGAAAAATAATGGTTTAGTGGTTCTGAAATTATTACTATATTTTTTTCTTCTAAACATAAATTAATGTGTAATGAAGAAAAAAACATAAACTTAGTGTACTTTATATTTATATTTAAAATGATAAAACTTGTAATTGAATATATAATAAAGCTTATTGATATAGTAATATTAATATTAACTCACAATTAATTTGTAGTACTGTGGTTGGACAGATGTCAATGCTTCGATGTATGTATAGTAGTACCATTTTATTGCATACATCTGTATACAGTGTACATACATATATGCAGTACACATACAGCAGCAGCTGGCAGGAGAAGGGACAGAAACAATCGAGACAAATGATGTTATTTTGTCCAAAAGCTTCCTCTTAACAGTCCAGCTCGAGATGTGTATCTAATCTAATCGAAAAGAGTATCTTGGAGGCGAAAAAGAATTTTCCAAAGAAGATTACCATCTTACCAAAATTAAGACGAGGCTGGACAGAGATATCAAGAAATAAACAAACAGCCTCTTAATGTTGGAAGCAGCAGGGCCAATGTTGTGAAATAGATGCAAAATATGTTTAGGTCCCTGGCATTTTTTAATGATAAAATACAGGCTCTTATTTTATTTTATTTTTCTCTAACACTTCTAATTTTGGTGCGAGGGATATTCAACAGTTATGAATTGTTGAGTATGGTGAAGAAACACTCAAAATTACTAGGGCAAACCATAGTTGATGATCAAGATGCATCTGACATTGAAATGGATCATCTCTTTTGGAAAGATGTCATGGATTTCTATTTTATTCGTAGTAGGGAGGCAAGGGGACAACAAGACGATGATCTCTTATTCTTTGTTAGAAAGATGGTATCCCCCACTCACACACAAATTTTCTGATGAGCTGCAAGTGCATGAGTATATGTTGTAATAATAGATATTTTGGTTGTAGAGCGTGCATGGATATGTTTCGAACAACAATATTGATGGCAACTCCCCTTACTTCGTACGTAGGTGGGCACCTCAGGTAAAAACTGCTTAAATTAGTTCCTAAAATTTATTGTACACTTAATAGTTCCAGTGAGCTAATTACTCCAGATTCATTTGATTTGTCAATTCTTTTCCTAAGAATTCTCCATAATCTGATCCCAAAGTTCAAAATGGTCATAGTTTCTTTTTTGTTGTGCCTATTTTATGGATCAATATCAAATGTGTTTGCGTCCTAATTACGAACTTATAGCTAGTGTTGCAAACCACTTACCATATTTTGGAAACTCTTTAAGATTTTATGACTTCATTTGGCGGATTCTTCTATAGTTTCTCATCCATAATTCCAGTTAACACGGATTGGACTCTTTGTCTATGTGTGTCTATGTTTATGTAAATTTGATTAATAGTATACGTTCTGAATCCCACCAATCTCAATCCCCCATTTTTTGTGGTTTGGTGAACCACGTGTTCGGATCCAAATACTCGAATGCGTGTTCCTTCCATCATTGATTATAAGCAAAAGTAGGAAGTAGAATAGTTGTAGCTTGCATTTTCAATGGAGTCAGGTGATGAATATGCTTTTGATTATATTGTTGGAACTAAAGATGCAAAAGAATTTCCCCCCCACACCCCGAAAAAAAATAAAATAAAATGGTGATAAGCTGATCTTTTTCTCCATCTCCTCAAAATAGTAATTATATCTCAAATAAGAGATTTAATAATAATGTGGAGCAATACCTTTGCCTCTAGTTCCTCCTATTTATAAATTTCTTGGCATTAATTCCCTGTCATTTTTTTGTGTGCTAAATATGTGAAATAAAATAAAAGAAGAGAGGTACAAAGGTAATGAGGGGCATACCCTGGCCTACTAGCACAAACCGCTAGCTAGGAAAGGCAAACAAAAGCCAGGAAAAAGAAACAAAGGACACACCTCGGACTAGACCAGACAAATATTCACTAATGAAAGGGTTACAATAGATGCAAAAGAAAGAAATCCACCGACGTTGAATTATCTACCGATGAAGACTTATCCACCTATGAAGCTTCAGATGATTATCCACTGATAAGCCATTATCCACCGATGAGTCACCATCCACCGAAGTAGTGAGAGAAAATCCACCGAGTCATTATCCACTGATGAGCCAGTATCCACAGATGAACAATTATCCACCGATACTAAATTATCCAACAATGAAGATTTATCCACCGATGAACCATCATCCACCGATGAGCCATTGTCCACTGAGGATGAGCCATTATCCATCGAAGTAAATATCCACAGATGAGCAATTATCCACCGACGAGCAGTTATCCACTGGTTAGCAATTATCCATTGAAGAGCAATTATCCATCGACGAGCAATTATCCACCGATGAGCCATTATCCACCTATGCAAAATACCCACTAAGCCATTATCCATTGAAGCAGACCTAAACTGTCCAATGTGCTAAGTCCCCATGGTGGCTGATTTTGTGGAAGAGGTTGGAGTTCTTTAGCCGAAACTTGATTGTCTTGTTGCAATCCTCAATAATAGCTTTTAAGCTGGTCTCCCTGCCTCCATGGGTTCTGATTTTTCTTTCTCTCCATATATGATATGTAATGGTAGTTAGACTTAGCCACATGATGGTTGCTCAAGTGCTCCCAGGGTTGAAGCTTGCTGTACTTTGAGTAATTTGGGCTAAACTTAAACAATTGCCTCGCCATCCAGCCTGTCTTAGGATTGCATAAGCCACTCTTTTGTTGAACCTATAGTTGAAAAAAAGTGATAAGAGGTTTCTTCTTGAGTTTTACAGAGACTACAGTCCACCTGCACATTGAGACCAAAATTAGAAAGGATGTCCTTAGTCCATATGGCTTGGTGACAACTGAACCAAAGGAGAAAAGCTTGATGCGGAATGTGGAGTTTGTGCCAAATTAAGTTGCTCCAATTAATGAGAGGTGCTCTAGATCGAGTGTCTTGCCAGATAGTTTTAGCCTTTACCTCGTATGCTTTTATTTCTCTCTATAGAATAGTCTCTCTGAGAGATGCCAAATGGAGTAGAGAGATCAAAAGTAGTCCTCCATTGTAGTATAATGATCTGATGGTTTGAGCTTGATGTATTTGATCTTGGAAAATCAAATACAGTTGTGGAAGCAGTAACTTTAGGTTGATTCTGTAAAGAAATTAATCACTGAGAATCAGCATAAAGGATCGATTGTATTAGTTTGTTTCAAGAAATTAATCACCCACAAACTAAACAAATCTGGTTGAGAAAGCTTAAAGGAATTAACCATCCACTTTCAAGATAGATGTAAGTTAAAACTCACGAATTCTGTAAATCAAGTCTGTATTACATCGTCCAATAAACAATTATTTATAAGCTGAAATAACCTTAATCCTACCTCGGAAAGAATACTACATTGGAAAGAAATTTAATCCAACAAGGAAAGAAAACAAACCTATTATGAATAGGAAACAAATTCGGAAAAAAATAAGGAAAACAAATAAAATAAAATAAACAAAATAACCATGGCCGTCAGTGGATAAAATATCCCTTGATGGGTTAAACTGACCGTCAGAGGATAATTATCCCCTGATGGTTGAAACAGTCACCAGCGGATAATTATCCACCGATGAGTCACTCGATCCCCAGATGATGATGACGTCATCCCCTGACGCGTATGAACATCCTCCGATGCCAGGTTCAGCATCCCCTGACGCCAGTTCTCGACTAAGGCAAAATATTTCCTAACTCAACATTTGTAAGCAAAGTCACTGCAGATTTAAAGGTACTTCTCAACCAATGTCCAGCATATGCATCAATGGAGAATAAATCTAAAGTAACATCCTTTAATGCGAGATTTACCATATTATCCAAAGCTCCTTTAATGCGAGATTTACCATATTATCCAAAGCTGCATCAGAATGATCTACACATGACTCCAACGGATCAGAGCTAGGCAGCCTCCAAGAGTTGTGAATAATACCAGCCACCGTAGCATGAATCCCAAGCCCCCATTTCAGAATAAATCTATCTCGAGGTGAGGATGCTAAAGGGGTAGAATGAAACCAAGGGTCAAACCACAACAAACTAATTGAGGTTTCACCAATCATATAAGAAATGAAAGGCTGCACAATAGGCCTAATGGAAAGAATTTTTCTCCAAGTCCATGAGCTTTGGGTGGTGGCTTTAGCAAGCTAGAGGTTGGTTTTTTTAGAGCTGTATTCCGGATCCAAGTCACCCAAAGGGAGGTTGAAGTGGGATCAAGAAGTTTCCATATCCGAAGGATAAGCTGAGCCCTATATCATTCTTTTGTGCACTTAATTTCTAGACTTCCTCTTTGGGGGACAGATTTTTCCACTTTGGCTCCGAACTTCTTGTGAGAGGTGCCTTTCCATAGGAACCTGCACAAGATGAATTTATTCTTCTTATGAACTGTACCAGGTAGGAGGAAATGTCAAGACCAATTGGCTTGAATTGAGAAAAGAACAACTTTGAAAAGTTGTACCCTTCCCACGTAGTAGAAAATTTTTGTGATCCAAGCGGAAATTCTGGAAGTGATCCTGTCAGTTAGGATATCAAAATCAATTGCCTTGAGTCTAGAAGAGATCAATGGAACCCCTAGGAATTTAACAGGTAATTCCCCAATAGGATATTGTAGGATTGAAGTAATTAGATTTTCCTCATTTGCATCAACATTAGAGAGGAAGCAAGTACTTTTTCCAGGATTGATGCAAAGGCTAGAAAGTTTTGCAAATTTGTCCAGTGAGTTTTTGATAACCGTAACAGAGGCTGAGTCACCCTTGCAAAACATAAGAAGATCATTTGCAAAACAAAGGTGTGTAAGATTGCAAGTCTCTGTTTTCCAATGACACCCAAAAAGAGAAGAGGCTGCAATTTTCAATTTCACCAAAATAGTAAGAACTTCCTTTGCCAAGACAAATAAGAGAGGTTATCTTGCCGAAGGCCCTGAGTTCCTTCAAAATGGCCAGAGAGAGAACCATTGACCTTAATAGAGTACCATACAGTGGTTATGCATTCCTTAATCTAGAAGCAGAATTTGGGAGGAAACTGAAACAAACATAAAGTGACTAGCATGAAGTCCCAATTTATAGTGTCAAAGGCCTTTTGGAGATCGATCTTCGAGGTACAATGGGGAGGACCCTTCTTCTGGTGGTAGTTCCGAACCAGATCTTGAGCAATAAGAATATTATCCCCAATATATCTTCCCGGAATGAAAGCAGTTTGGGAAGGGGAGATAATGGAAGGCAAAACTTTTTTCAATCTAGTTGCAAGCACCTTAGAGATAATCTTGTATATTATGTTGCAGTAAGCAATAGGTCTAAAGTCATGCTAGAAGGGGTTTTGATTTTTGGGACAAGGGTGATGGAAGTGTTGTTGAAATTTCCAAGAGGGAAACTTTCATTGACGTAAGACAAGGTGGCACGAATGACATCATCCCCACAATGTCCCAAGAACCTTTTAAGAATTCCACAGTGAACCCATCCGGGCCAGGACTCTTACTATTCTTCATAGAGTTAATAGCAGCGAAAATTTTCGACTGTCAAACATTGCAATCCAATAGAGCAGATTCGGAGGGTGAAATAGTATTGGAGGGGTCAGATCATGAAGGCTTATGAAGGAGCTGTTAATTGGGGGGCTAATATATCTTGGAAGTGTTGGACAACAACTTTTTGGACTTCATCGTGCTCAAAGACCATTATCCCAGCATGAGTAGAGATTGAGAATGTTTTGTTGGTGTTCCAGTTCGATTTGATTTTGGAGAAGAAAAATTTGGAGTTTTTGTCACCTTCCTTTAGCCATCTAACCCTAGCCTTTTGTTTGGCTAGACTTTTCTCACGATCAAGAGCTACAGATCCTGCAATGGAAATAAGAACGATTCTACTAACAAGAATTAGTAGAATCAACCCTAGCTGCCGTCTCTCCTCCTCCCCCACCTCTCCTTGTTCTGACCTTATCCTTCCCACTTTTTCCCCTTCTTTCCCTCCGTCTTGTTTCTGCTATGTTCGATGTCCGGTGCTTTTGCTATGGCAGAGAGCTCTTCTCTTGAAACCCAAATCCAGTTGGTTTCCTTGGACTCTGGTGAATGTAGCTTGGAGGAGGAGCTGGGGGAGTTTGTACCCTCCACCTTCTCCCAATCCATTTCTTATGTTTTTGGTGCTGCTGTGCAGCTAACAAAAATGGATAGGCTTGAAGCTGTTATGGAAAAGAAGAAATGCTCAGATCTGATAGCTTTCATCCAGACCTTGGGATGGTCTATGAATGATGTAAACATCCTTTTAAAGGAAGGCACTATTCCTTCCTCCCTTGATAGGAATCATTTCTGATTCAGATGCGAATGCACGAAGATGAACTCTTCCTCCCCCCTTAAACCTGCTGCTTTCACTGAAGAGGTCCCCTCAAAACCTTCATGGAGCAAAGTTGTAGCTTTGATTCCGCGAGCCGAAGACTTACAGTTCTTCGTTCCTTCCATTAAAGATGGTAATATCTCTATTTCACCACCTGTGGAAATCCTCCAAAAAGGTGCTGATCTCTGGAACTACAGTCTTGAAAGCTCCTTTCTGCACTCTAGGCCCCCTTTTAATGTCACCGAGGCTTTTGCAAAGAAAGCATGGAGTGGCTATGGGTTTGAGAACCTCACAACTTACAAAGGGAATTTTATCTTCAAATTTTCTTCTGCTATCAACAGAGATAGTATTTTGGCTGCTGGACCTTGGAATATTGTTAACAAACTCCTGTCATTTTATTTTTGAAATGGATATGCTATTTTTGCTTATCCAATTGGTTGAAAATGAAGTTGGTTAATATAAATTTCCATAAGATTTGTCTATATTTCAGCCTGATTGCACTATTTAGCATACACCTGAACATCTTATTGATTCCATCTCTTTATTAGAACTGATGTCAATAATTTTAGCTATGGTAAGAAGTGTTTCACGTTGGTTCAGTTACTGTACCTTTGAGTTTTCACTATATAAATTATGACTTCTATCTTTTCTTCATGTTCATCAGTTGAATGACTTGGTCAATGAGAACATAGTAGGTGTAGATTGGAGACGCTCATTTTACTTAAACCTAATTGCCCACACTTCATTCAGTGTCACAGTAGCAATTTGCAGGTACATTTTCCGTCTATTCTTTTTTTGTACTGAAGGCGCCTTTTGATGCTCGTATGATGGGAATTTGTCTGGATTGTTGCATGTATTATCTCATTTATATTTGCTAGGACTAAATATACATATGCAGCTCTGGTGGGAATTTGTGTGGATTGTTCACCTCAATTAAGAGCTCTTATTATTATCGAACAAGCTTAATGTCTTAGTCAATCAGAATTATTCTTATTCAGTTCCAGGAGGAGTTTATCAAACAGGTTCTATATCATATAATGATTTATTCCCCCTCACCTGCTGTTGGATATGGTGCAGGGCAAAGAAGATACAGATTTTTTCTGCAAAAATGGACTGTTGCTATAGGTATAGAGGTATAGAAAAGATAATAATGTATAAATTTATTTATAACAAAACATTAAGGAATTCAGGCTACAGTTTAGGATTAGCCTTTCTAGGTAGTTTGGCTGCAAATCCTTTGAGTTAGGTATATAGGGATGCTCATGTGACTCCTCAGATGACTTCATCCTGCTCATCTGTGGGCCACTTGGATGCTGGTTTTTTATTTTTTTTTGTCAAATACTTTGATGTTGGTTTTGATGGGACTAATGAAACATGCCGTCCTAGCTACCTAACTAGGAATCTCTATACAAGGAAACACTTGCATTTGGCCCAGGCTAGGCATCTGCCAACCTAGCCTTATGTCTATGCTGCGGGCATGCAGCCTCTTAGCTTGGCCAGGCTTCGACTGACGTAGGACAGAATTTAGAGGAGAAATAACAAGAGATTAGAGAAGGATAATTAGAGGCAACAACCCACAAAACTAAAAAAATTTCAGTTCATAAATCAATTCATGATCAAAATGAGAGAAGTTACAACCATTTAATAAATAACAAGTTACCTTAACCTACTAGAACTCTAAAAGATAATCCTAGTAATATGCTAACTAAAAATAAACAAGAGATAAGATAAGATAAATCCTAAAATCTCTCTTAGAATCCTAATACATCTCTACTATTAATAAATAAGTACTAATAATTATATAATAACTACTAATTAATTACATCAGTAATTTTATATCCGATTAACAACATGAAATAATTTAAAACTAGTAATTTAATTTCTTGCTCCGCATCATCGACAACGCACTTTCAGATTCTTACAAGTGGAATAACTGGACCATGCACATTCATTCTAGTTATTTGGCTTGCATGCCTTCCTCATTTATTCTTGTGCTAACAAATTCATCAGATGTACAAATCAGATCCTTTATCCACATGCTTTTATTGATCATTAATCCCTAATATTTGGATATGTATGACTCAACTTGCTAATGAGTTCAGCTAAGTTTTGCTTTCTGACTTTGCTTTTGATTTTTGACCTTTATACGCTGATAGTCAGATTGTGCGAAGATACCACACACACCCACACACACACAGAGAAACACACAAAGAGACACACACAGAGAAACACACAAAGAGACACACACACAGAGAGAGACACACACACACCGACACACAGACACAGACACATGAACACACACATTTGATGTATGGTTTTTAGTTTTCAAAAGAGCTACATTAAGTGGTTACTATGCTGTTTATTATTCATTGAATAAACTGATTCTTAGACTTTGTCGTTTTTCTCTTGCATTTCTAAGGCCGACGTCCCCCACTTTCCCCCGTCTGCGTTACTGCCGCCCTCCCCATTCCTCCCCATCGTTGATTATCAAAGGGCGCCAACCCAGAATCCAGCAATCTCTCATCTCTCTCTTCAGAAGTTGTTAGCCCTCTCGAAGCCGTCAACTAGGTCTCAAATCCAATCATAGAATTTCCAGTTCCAACCAAATCAACAGGCCAATTCCAAGATTTTAAACTGTATTTTAACTCTCTCTGTCAAAGGACTATAAAAAATAGCTGAAATCCTAGCTAGAAGTGAATGGCAGTCACCAGAGTCCGGCGAAGATGGCATAAGATTGAACACTGTGAGGAAGGGTGGTGGTAGATTTGAAGCCAATGGCGGTAAGGTCAGAGATGAGTGAGTTGTGGGGTTTGATGATGACAATAGAAGGGGAGAATAGGGTCTTGCAGGGTTTGATGATGACAATAGAAGGGGAGAATAGGGTCTTGCAGGGTTTGATGATGACAATAGAAGGGGAGAATAGGGTCTTTATCATCGTTTCAAACAATATAGAATTATAGATGAAAATTGCCTTTATTACTTTATTGGACAAAAAAATGCTTAGTTTTATTTAGCATATCTCTTTTCCATTATTCCTTATATAGGGTTATGTGTTTGTCTCTGTGTGTGTATTTATATATATTTGTGTTGCGGCATTTTACTGGGTTTCTTTTATTTTGGAATCTTGTTGTGCTTTCAGTCATCAGGCCCTTCGGAATCATCAAAGTGGCGAAACAGCCTCGTTGTCTCCGTTTTATAAGGTATTTGTGCTTTAAAATCTGTAACTAAAGTGTTCCTTAAATTAAATAATGACTGAACCAATTTCTGCACACCAGACTTTTCTCTAAGTGTTCTAAAGTGCATCTTATACTTCAAAAAGTATTTAATGAAATCTTAAACTTTAATAAATTACTACTCAAATGCACCTTTTTTGCCTGTTATTTTTCAAAAATTTGCAAGAGGTGACCGGAAGAACAAGTTGCATGTAAAATTAAAGGGTAAAGTAGGGCTTTAAACGAGTTGAGTACTCAAGTCAAGCCGAGATCGAGGCTCGAGCTTGTATGTTAATCTAGCCGAGCCGAGCCGACCTGAACAAACTTTTTGTAACAAACAAAAAATTGTGTTCGGATCAACTCATTAAGTAGTGAAGCCGAGCCGACACAAGCCAAACACTATATATTAGTCTTGAATTCGAGCCTGTAGTTCGTTTGGGTATCTGAGCTGGTTTGACGTTTGAGCTCAGTTCCTGTAGTTCTAAAACCTTTTCAGATCATTCACTCACAATGTTCCCAATTTCTTATTTTTTTGGTTATAAAGGAGGCCACTGCCTAGAACTCACACACTCACCTACATACCCATCTCTTCATCTTAATCCAACTAGCTTTTGATGTGGAGCAAGTTATTAGAATATAATTGTTAATTCGTTTGTTTTATTGTTTAGTTATAAATATTATTGTAAATGATTACAAGTGGTATTATTATTTGCTATTAGAATATTCTCGAATATAGAATAATATCTTGGTATTTATTCGTAGTTGAGGTATATTAGGATTCTTTGAGAGATTTTAGGATTTATCTTGTTCATTAAGTTTAGGAGTTTTATTTAAAGGGTTGTGATATACAGTTTTTAGCTGAATGAATATTATTATGAATCGAGTATTGTGTTTTGTGTGGTTTTGAGAGGCTCATGGAGCCTAATCTATCCTTTTCACCCCACCGCAACCCTTGTCCTACATCAAATCCTACATTAAATTGGTACCAGAGCCAGGTTCCCCACCACTAACACCAGTGACCTACCTCTGCCCTGTTTCTGTACCCAAATCAAACCCTAGCCTCCTAATATTACCAGATCCATTGCTACTGCCCATAACCAGAATCAATCACCACTAGTTATAAATAACCCCCAAAACCAACTTATCAGACCCCCAACGTCAGCAGTCAGACATTAGACCACCTACGTCAGATTGACCATGTCAGACCTCTGACATCAGACTTCGTTGGACTTAATTGCTCCACTAGCCACAAAATGAAAGAGGAATAGAAAATCAGAAAGGAAGAGGCTAATTTGCTGCTGCTCCTGCCTTTTCGTCGTCGGAGATTGTCGGAGTTGTTGCTGGCTAGCTTTCATGCCGCTTGCTTTATGCACCTACATACTTCTTGTTTCTCCAAGCTGCTGCCTTTCTTTGTGGGTACCAAAGGGAGGAAACCCTAATTTTATGCACTTACACGTAATACCCTCCACTCCTTATTACTGCAGGTCTCTAATTTCTCATTCAGTCTGACGTTTCTGTAATTTGTGGATTTCAGCTGCCTTGGATTATTGAACATCCCCTGAAACATTGAGTTTTTGCAAACCAGCCCTTGTAAATCAAAATTTTTGTGAAAAGGATAAATGTTTTAACCACAGGTTCTCTGTAAGGACAATTCTCGAGTTCCATTTAGATTTTACACCTATGCTCAATGCGATCACTTGCCGATTAAAAATGCAGTTAATGTAGATTGTGAGAGTAATTTTGCCTCATCTGTTTTGGTGAAATCGGCAAATTTAGAGGTTTTTCCTCTTTTGGTGAAGTTGGCAAATTTAGAGGTTTGTCTAGAACAAGTAGTTGAGATCCCATGGTTCAACAATACTACAATTACCACTAGCGTGTCTCTTTTTCTTCCAATTAATTTTGGCCTTTTGTATGTAAGGTATGGTGTGGTATTGTTCCCATGAATGTTGCACATGTATTACTTGGAAGGTCATGGATGTATCCAATCAATGGAGTTCATGATGGAGTTAACAATACGTGAAGCTTTGAATTTAATCAACGAAAGATTTGTTTGACAACTTCTAGGCCCTATCGGAAATATTTTGAAACTTCGCAAGAGAATATCCATGTCAATACAAGCATGAAAGAAGAGATTCAAGAAGTTCAGAAAGTATTGAAAATTGTGGAAAAGACCAAAATTCAAAAATCCAGAGTATAAAGAAGAAGATTACAAAGGGGAACAGCAAACTGAAGTACAACATATTGTTTTCATATTTCCAGTTGGTGCATTCGAGGCACAAGTTTCTTCAAGATTCGTTCTTGCGGCTAACCTATTTCTTAAGATTGTGTTGATTGTTCTAGCATGCACCAAGTTCAAGAGCTATCGGGAAATTCTCCTCTTGTGCTTTGTTGTTCTCAACCAGTTCAAAACTCGAGGACGTGTTTGTTTCAAAGGAGGGGAGAATGATGCAAAGCAAGTCATTAGGATGTTAATTGTTAATTCGTCTATTTTATTGTTCAAGAATAATATTATTTTAAATAATTACAACCAATATTATTATTTGCTCTTATAATATTCTAGAATATAGAATAATATCTTGGTTTTTTTTAGTAGTATAGGTATATTAGGATTCTTGAGAGATTTTAGGATTTATCTTGTTCATTAAGTTTAGGAGTTTTATTTAAAGGGTTGTAATCTACTATTTTCAGCTGAATGAATATTATTATCAATGGAGTATTGTGTTTTGTGGGGTTTTGAGAGTAGCCTAATCTATCCTTTTCACCCCACCCCCAACCCTTGTCCTACATTAGCTTTTATGATTGTGCACACAGCCTATTGAGTACTGAAAATTACAAAAATACTACAAATCAATCTATAATATATATAAATAGGGAGACACGGGTGAAAAAGGTGAGGGATGAAATAAATGGAAGAGTGGGGAAACAAAATTGAAATCAGGAATTTCCGTTGAATGGCAGCATTTAAAATTGGGTAAAATGCATTGCACCACTTGTAGTATGACCTGATTTGCATTGCACCACTTGTGTTTTAGAACCCCAAAATACCCAATTGTGGTTTTGAAATTAGCAGATTACCACGTGTTAATTCCTATAAATAACGATAAGCGACAAATTTATAAAGGGATTAGCAACAGATGAGTGGTAATC
>CM025783.1:44892521-44935305 GCA_014636745.2 Centella asiatica | reverse complement strand
AGAGTTTACTTGAATACATTTTGAAGTCTAGGATGTGCCTTAAAGCGGTGGAAAAAGGTCGTGTGGGTGCAAAAATTTTGTTATTTTTAAATTGTGGGGAATATGCTGCTGTTTCATTTTTATGGCTTTCTGGGAGAGTAAGGATAGCAAGCTGGTGCAGGAAGATTTTCTTCCGTTCTCCCCCTCCTTTTTATTTTGAGGAATGTGAAATGAGTGTGAGGAAGGATTCACTGCTGCCCCATCAAACTGCTCAAGCAGTTCGTTGGGGATTCGAACTTGTGGGATTCTTGGGGATTGAACTTGTGGGGATCCTTGGGGATTTGGTCCTCCGAGAATTGCTGACCATAGGTGGGTATTAGATTTGAATTGTGGATTGGGAGTTCACAAACTGTTTTGGCCAAGTGATTTGGGAAGGGGTGAACGATGTAAATGTCACCAGAAAAAAACAAAAACAAAAATAAAAATAAGTACTCCATCCGTTCCACAAAAAGAACAACATTTGGACTTTTAACAAATATTAATATTGCATGTTTGACTGAGAATTACTTGCACAAATAATAATTTTTTCTCATGAATTTGTTATGAATGTTCAATTAAAGTTAAGATAAAAAGATTGTAATGACAAGTTTTAAAAAGAATAGCATTATAATAAAAAATATTGCAAATGTTGCTATTTTTTTGGAACAAATCTTGTTATCAAATATTACTTTTTTTTGGAAAGGAGGGAGTATAAGAGAGAGAAGTGCTTTTACGCATTTACGCACAATATGAAGAACCCTAGATGAGTTGTGGCGATTGAGTAAATGCTTCAATTCGAGAGGGAAAGGGAAGTTGTACCTCCTTCGGCTTCAATCTGTCCTGACTACTCCTTGTTGACCTCTCCTCGTCGACTTCTCCTCTTCACTATGAACCTCTCCTCTTTGTCCTCCGTTTTTATTTGGGTTCTGTTTCACGTAAGTCCTCACTTCCTCTGATCTGGTCTCTACTTTAAAAGAGTAAATATATGTTATATTTATATATTTGGTAACTTATTAAGTATTGATTATTAATTAATTATAATACTAAGTTATTTATTTGTTATATTTATTTATCCTTATTTTTTGAGTAAATATCTTAACAGTTACGAAGAGTAGCCATGGAACTTTCTCTACTAATAGTAGCACAACAGCCACATCTGAACATCAACCTACTAGTAAAAGATCTTTTTGGAAGCATGTTACCAAACTAGGTAAAATGGGGAAAGGACAGGAAATACAAAGTGCCATTGTAATTTTTGCAATGGAACATTTGTTTGAACTTACTTTAGGGTGAAGGGATATCTGCTGAAGCTTGTCCCAAAGCGACAGTGGAGATGTTAGCTCAATTTCAAAAAGAAGTAGATGAAGCCTAAGGTTTGGTTTAACGAAGTAGGGTAATTGTTGTTTTGGTGTGTATGTTTGTTTGTTGGCTTGTTACTTATGTTTAGGACTATGCTATTTGTGTGTGTCTGTTTGTTGCTTATGTGCAAGACTAGTTATTTCCTTTTGTAACCGTACCAGACTACACTGGACTACTTACCAGTCTACCACTTGTTGTATTGTTGAATGTTGTTGTTCAATTCAATGAATTATGACGAATTAAGAGGGTACATGTCTTTTTATACATGTAATATATTATACATGTATAATGGAATCTTCAGTGGCGTTTCTCTGATCTAGATAGGGGTCAGCACTAGTTTTGAGTACCGAGTACTTGTATTTCGTTTTCATGATATGACGCCTTTTGTCCAGATGTTACCTGGCCTGTATCTTTGCTGCAGATTTTTATCTTACAAAAGATGCATGACCTCTTGCGGTTCTCTGCAGGTTGTGAAGACTGTCTATGCATCTGCAAGCCGTGTTAATTTCCATTTGGACTCGAGAAAGGCTAGTGAATCTATTGTTGGTGTCACTGCAGTCTTAGGATTCTGCTACAACTGTTATGTAAATGCAACATTCTTTCTTGTGTTTTATCCAGGAAGTGGAGACATCACCTGCCTATCCAGACATATGTTTTGCAGTTGATGACTTCGATTCAACTTTTGATGCAGTGGTAACCCAATTATTAGTTTTCAGTTCTTAATTTCTTGCTAATTTGTTTTTGGCCTTCTGTACATGTTCCTGTGATCGATTGACCCATGTCTTCTGCACTACTGATTTTTCACTACTCTTTGCAATTAGGATTTTGAGTGTTTATTATTTCTTAATCCGTCTGACACATCAAGAAATATCTGACAGACATGACATATTGATGAGTATCAACACAATACGCTTTACCTTATAGTGAGTGATAATGAACTCTGTTGCACATACAACCCTTATCGTGGCAACAAACCCTGATGCAACACTAGGAAGAACAAATAACCTTTTGAAATACCAACCTTTGCTATAATAGAAGGTTCAGCTGAAGTAACTTCGTATGACCCATTTGGAATGGCTGTTTCATTCTTCTTATCCCATATTTCATTCTATTTATATATCAATTTGAGACTGAACTTTCTCTTTTCTTAAATGTTTGATTGGGAGAATAGCGATCAGATTTTTATCACAACTGTCATGTACATTATCCTATTAGAACTCTATATGGCTGTTTGTTATTTTCTGTCTTCATTCTTCCCTTTCCGTCTTTTATCAATGTACAGATCTAGCATTTTTTTAAAATCAAGATTCACCACCAAACCTTATCCCAAAACCTTTGCTCTTCACGGTCTTCTCCTAAAACTTTATCTTGGGTAACATTTTACTATAGATTGTCATCAAAGTTGGGGTCACCATGACGAAAAAGTACCGAAGGGTGTTGGGTGGGGGTTGATGTCGGTGGTAGGGGTGAGGGTGGAGGCCAACGTGCATATTGGTCATGGTGGTGGTGGTCCAAAGATTTGGCGGCAATTGGTAGTAACTTAAAAAAAGGCCGGTTAGGGGATTTAAGCGGAGTTTAATCTTACATTTTTTTTTTCCAAGCAATAAACTAGTAAATTATAAATTCTGTTGTCCAGTATTAAAGATTTTGTTGATTACTTTTACGGGTTAATCGTTTACAGGGGTTAGGGGCTCTTTAATCCTGTCTTTTTCTTTTTCTATTTATTTTTATCTGAGCAATAAACTAATAAATTGTAAATTTTGTTGATTAATTTTATGTACTACTTTAACTAATTTCTTTGATTTAGATTTAAATTTATTATTCAAGGATTAAAAATTTTTAGTTGTATGTTCTCATAAAATGTTTCTCTAATCTCGGCAATATTTTTTATTAAAGTATTTTAATAATTATTGTAGTTAATATTTTAGTTTTTGAGTATTAATTCTTATTTTATCTATTTAAACATGTAAACATTGAATAAATATTTATTGATAATATAAGTTTACTTACTTAGTTTTGTAATTTAATTTTTAATTTTTATATCCAACACTCATATGGCTTGCCAGGTCAGCTTAGAGGTGGAAAATGATATTTTTTCTTGTTATGTAATTGCCATGTCAGTATCAAGTTGGTGGTTTTCGTTATATATTGACGGAATGGTATAATTGTAACTTTTTAAGTTTGATTGTTCAATTGCATTTTTTTCAAATTTGATAACGCTTAAAAGTGTCCAACTTCAGGGGCCAACTCACTATTTTTGCCCTAATAAAAATAATAAGAATTAAGAATTATTGAAAAAATAAAAATAAAGAGAAGGTGAGAGACATGACAAAAGAAGTATAAACAAAGAGGACTAAGGAAACATGATGAGATCAGAAGAGGATCAAGAAGAGGGACAAGAAAGTAATAACACCAACTCTACTTCTTGACATTACAAATAGCTATCCTCCACTCCTTTTCACAACCACTGTACATCGGTTTATATCCTGATCCTTCAAATCTTGTGTAATGACTGTATCCCAAGTAAGCTTCGGCCTACCTCTTACTCTTACAATGTCATTGTCATGATCTCGACAATACACTTGTTTTCTCACCGAGAATGTCGAGGACTCTGAAGAATATGACCAAATATCTTAGTTCTCTCATCTTTTTCTGTACTGGTACAACTCAACTTTTTGGCGAATATCTTCATTTCTTGTTCATCTTGTATGACCACAAATCCACCTAAACATCCTTGTCTTTGCAACCCCCAATTTGTGCTAATGTAGTTTCTTTGCTAGCAAATACTCAGCTCCATATAGCATTTCAATTCATTTCAGGCTTCACTGCTGTTCTATAAAATTTTTAGGGGATGTTATGATCACGCAAAAATCCTGAAGCACTATGCCTCCAAATACTCAGCTCCATATAGCATTTCATTCCATTTCAGGCTTCACTGCTGTTCTATAAAATTTTTAGGGGATGTTATGATCATGCAAGAATCCTGAAGCACTATGCCTCTTCATCCACACTGCACTGATTTTGTGGCTTACATCCTCGTCAATTACCCCCTTAGAAAAGTATCTTAGGTACCTTCTCCTTGTAGGAATTTCGGACCCAATAACACAACGAAAATTTCTATTAATTTTGAAAAACACGAATCCAAATTCCTGTGATAAATATCCATGTGTACTGAAATTGATCAAGAAGTTTGTACGTACATTGCATAGCTGAATATTAAAAGCAAACAAAGCGGAAGATAATTGCAATGGTTGTATTCGAATTCACGTGCCAAGTGTCACGCCTTATTGGTATCCACACACGAACATAGATTCAAACCTTTTTGCGTGCTAGCGCGACTCTATTGGATTCTCACTTTTTGTGGTTAGGGTTTTTCCAACTGAAAATAAGTGATTGTCTTAATCCTTCCGTTTCAAGAAGAGAATCCTAATCATAATTGGACTCGGTTTTATAACAGTTTTGTTCGTTTAGTGTGCGATCCTACAGTTTCATCCTATATTAGCGGTAAGCCCAAAAGTCTTTGGCCCACAAATCATAAGTGGACTCTAGCAAGTCATTATGATTACCTAAATTAGGTGAAAATTGATTATCCGACACAACCGTTACCACAACTAATACTACACATAAATTGGTTTGTGGGGATAATTCTAACAATCTCCCACTTGCACTAGAATCAATTATCTATATTTAATTCCTTTGTCACAAGATATCATAATTGGACATAAGCTAGGAACAGGTCATCCCTATGCAACCTAATTAACTCAACCCAATTAACTGTTTCCCGTACTTCAGTTAAACTGTTCAAATAAACAATTGACTCTTCAATTCATTTGAGCACGACCATGTTTCATAATATTAACTCAAGGGGTGGCCAAAGATATCATTATCTCGTTATATGAGGGGGACAAATCTTTTCTTGCTCATGCACATTCTTCAAAATGATTCATAATATATTCAATTATCATCTTTATAGTCACTTTATTTGGGCAAACATTAGATAATATCGAAATATATTAATCCTCACATAGAAAACCGTGATAAGCTCATGTAAAAGGATCAACTGAATCGTTTAAATAGTTGTGATGAGAATAACCTATGACAATTATATAACAATCCTTGCAGTATTCTCATAGTGGGTTAATCCAATACAATGTTCTCCGATGTGTATCCGTGTGATTAATTTAATATCTCATATTCGTGACCAGTGAAACAAAGTCATCAATTAATCCACATGCTAGTCAAAATGTCATACACGTCCCAAAAGCTAATGATAGGGTAATTTAGAATTACCATATCTCAATAAATAATAGAGCTTCACAATCAAGTCACATAAATGATAATCTATTATAAGATATATAATTCATAGGGCAACAGTTCAGTATTTAACAACTAAATAAATATAAACTAAATAAATATAAACTGAATAAGAACATTTAAAATAGAACATAATAATAAGTTACAAATACTCCCACTTACTCTAGGATCAATCACTAAAACATTTAAGTCCTACTGTAATCCAATAACGCTTATGTTTAGGAAACGGGAAAGGGACGGGTTTTGTCAACGGTTCAGCTACATTTAACTTCGTAGACACTTTGCATTTAACTTCATATATGTTTGGATTTTTTATTAGACTTAGACAATGGTGTAGCTCCACTATTGTCACAATAGAGATCCACTAGACTTGAAATATACTCGGCTTCTGTTGTAGAATCAACTATAGTATCTTGTTTGGAACTCTTCCAACAAACTGCATATCCATTCAAACGAAAGATGAATTATAAATGCTGCTCTACAGTTTAAACTAAAGGTATAAAACCCTTTGGTGATGGGGGACTTTCGTCCTATTTCTTGCTGCTCTACAGTTTACAAGTGCTTGTCAAAACTTCTTGCCAACAGACTTAGGAAAACCCTTCCCTTCATTGTTTCTAATCGGCAATCAACTTTTATTCATGGAAGGAGCATAGGCGATAATATTCTTCTTGCTCAAGAGCTTATGCATAATTACCACCGAGTCAGTGGCCCTCCTCGATGTGCCCTCCAGATTGACATTAGTAAAGCTTTTGATTCAGTTAATTGGGAATTTATTTTTGCCACTCTGAAAATTATGGACTTCCTAGTGCAATTCATCGAGTGTATGAAAGAATGCGTCACTACAGCCAAATACTCTGTTAAAGTTAATGGGGAGCTATGCAAATACTTTGATGGTAAGAAGGGACTTCTTCAAGGAGACCCCCTCTTGCCTTATCTATTCATTATTGCTATAGAAGTACTCAATGCCATGTTGGATTCTGTTCGCCTTAACCCCTTTCAAATTCCATTGGAGAACTGAAAAATGTTCCCTTACTCATCTTGCTTTTGCAGATGACTTGATGCTTTGATACTTTTCTCTCATGGTGACCTGTCTTCCATAAACCTCCTTGATGGTCTTATAGCCTTTTCAAACCTTTCGGGACTGAACGTTAATATTCACAAAAGCCACTGTTTCTTGGCTAATGTCTGTGAGGAAGTTAAAACTCAAATAGTCGAACGTTGTGGTTTCCCCTTAGGCTCTCTCCTAGTGAGGTTCCTAGGGGTGCCCCTCATTTCCTCTAGGCTCTCCTCCCTCTATTTCAAACATCTGATTGATAAGATCACCTCTAGCATCAGCTCTTGGGCCAACCAATACCTCTCTTATGAAGGCATAATCCAGTTAATCCAATCCATCCTTTTTCCCATCCAAGCTTATCGGACTTCCCATTTCATCTTACCAAAAGTAGTCTCCAAATTGATCTCTCAAATTTTTACTCACTTCCTTTGGTAAGGCCCTTCTCTTAACAACTATGGCTATAAGGTCTCTTGGAAGAATGTTGCACTCCCCAGAAGAGAAGGTGGTCTCAGTATCAAACAAGTTGAAGATTGGAACAAGGCACAAATCCTCCACAGGCTCTTGCAGATAATAAATTGGAATTGTTCCTCCCCTTGGGTCTCTTGGATCCGTAAATACAAGCTTACAAAGTATGGTTGTGGATTGTCCCTATCTCCCAAGACTCCTCGTGGGCCTGGAGGAAGATTCTCCAACTCCGAGAATTAGACTTGGGATTCGTCACCGACAAAGTTGGCAATGGTTGCATTATCCTTACTTGGAAAGGCCTGTGGGTTTCCTCACAGCCTCTTGCCAACAGGCTGGAAATGCCCATCATATCAAATGCTAGTAGCAGCTTCTCGAAACTGAACAACTCCCTAATCCCCACGGCGGTAAAGACTTGATTCTTTGGCAAGGTTGTGACATTACTGAAATCTCCTTACGTACCATCTGGGATTCGATTAGAAGGAAATATCCCCCTTCACCCTGGTGCAATCTGCTCTCGAATCCTCTTTCTGTCCCTCAAATGTCTGTTTTTGCTTGGCTACCTATTCAGAACAAAATTCTTCCTAGAATTGTCACCCCTTGCCAATTTTGCAACTCAGGAACAAACAACTACTTACCTTTTCTTTGATTGCAAGGTTAGCTTGACTATTCTAGCTAGAGTAATGGGTACAGCTGGTTGGTTAGCCCCTTGGTATTCATTTGACCTCTTCCTTGCTCAACTGGACACCATCAACCCTCCTGTGGGTGCAAGCTAAAGTTTGGCTCGAAAGAAACCATAGAAGACATGGAGATCAAGGTCACATTGCAGACTATGTTGCTCAGGATTGTATCATAGTCTCAGGATTGTATCTCCATACTTAAGCTCAAGTTACACAGCTAGAAAGGTCTGCCCGAAACCATGCTCCTACACCCTGGCTTAGCTAGATGGAAATTACCATAACCTTTCGAGTGTTATATGCATATGAGGTTTCTTAGTCTTTGGTGGATTATTTCGTCTTCATTATCTGCCAATGGGATATTCTGATCTTGAGCTGTTTCGACTGCCTTTTTGTTTGTCTTTTCTTGTAAGTTTAGTCTTTCCTTGTCCCTTCTAAGGGTTGTTTAGTCGTCCTAGCTAGCGATCTGTGCTATTAGGTCGAGAGGTATGCCTATAGTTATTCCTGTATTTTCTTTTTTCTCTTTCTATTCATTCTTCCAATTTAAAACAAAAAAAAAGGAGAAGAATTATAAATCAAGAATAAGTTGTTCTTCACCTCTATAAATCAAGAATACATCATTAGTCCATAAGTACATATTCTTAACTGTAGTCCAATGGCCTTATCTTGAATTTGACTGATATCTACTAGTTATGCTCAAAGCGTAAGCAACATCAGGATGAGTACATAACATGACATACATGATAGATTCAATTGCTGTTGCATATGGAATTCTATACATGCAGTCTCGCTCATCTTGGGTCGAAGGACACCATATCTAATAAGGTTTGATTTCTCCTTTCAGATACACCATTCCAATGAGGTGTAGCTGGAGGAGTGAGATATGAAACTATTCCACAGTCTAGACTAAGATGATCCTTAAATTCTTGGCTCAGATATTCTCCTCGATTAGATCTAAGAGCTTTAATTATCTTGCCAAGTTGAATATATACTTCATTCTTGAATTCCTTGAACTTTCAAAGGATTCATACTTATGTTTCATCAAATAAACATAGCCATATCTACTAAAATCATCGATAAATGTGATAAAGTAAATGTGATGAACTATTGAAAACCTCCTCTACTTGTGACATTTAATGGACCACAGACATCAATATTGTAGTATGTAGGGGAGCCAATAAATCACTTGCCTTTTCATTCTAACCAATGAATGGAGCTTTTGTCATTTTTTCCTAACAAACAAGATTCACGTGTTATATGATTCAAAATGAAATTAATTCAAAATTATTAAGTTTCTGCTTATAATGTTTCTGCTTATAGAGGTACATCCGTACATAGTAGCAATTATTAAGTTCTAAAACCATGCTAGATGGTAAAGACAAACAAAATGTTCCTACAGCTAAAGCAGTAACTCTTGCTCCATTTCCCATGTGTAGGTCCACTTCTCTTTTCGTCAAAGTCCTACTTCTCTCGAGTCCCAACACATTTCCACAAATGTGAGAACCACAACCGGTATCTAATACCCATGAAGTAAAATTTGACGCAGTAACATTTACTTCAATAAAATAAATACCTGAGTAAGAAGTCTCACTTCCTTTCTTCTTTTTTAGATACTCCAAGTATTTTTTGCAATTCCTTTTCTAGTGTCCAGTCTCCTCACAATAGAAACATATAGCATCTTTTGTAGGACCAGACTTGGGCTTGGATTCCGGTTTATGCTTTAGGCTGGGTCTTACCTTTATCATTTCCATTCTCGTTGCCCTTGCCTTTGTCTTGTTTCTTATAACCTTTTTCATTACTTACCATAAAACCATTAGGGGCAGGGTCCTTGATGTTACACTCTTAAGTGTCCCGTGTAACTCCATCAACGTTTTGTTTAGACTGTGCATGTTATAATTCATAATAAAACCATCATAATCATCAGTCAAGCTGCATATATGCCATAAAAAGGTAAAATCCATCTTATTAGCCATCTTCCATGGCAAGCATGCGCACCAGCCGAAGTTTGCCTATTAACACTGTTCAGAATATTTGAGTAGTGCTTGGATATATGCCACGTATCTTTCATACTTATCAATTGAGCTCAAGCACACTGAAATAGACTTAATGGTGACTCCAAAACAGGCGAAATAAGACTGAAAAATTTACGTGGATGTTAATTGGTAAGCATGTGTGCTGTTTTAATTTTGAAGAAGCAGCATATATATAGGCATATTTCTTCACTTGAAACTTTTATCCTTTCCTTTTCCTTATTTTTCATCTTTTCACTGAGGATCATTTATAATATATTGTCACTCTTCATTTACCTTCTCAAAGATTTTCTTCTGAATAATATGAAAGTTGTTTTTAAGAAAAGTTGTTTTTAAGAAAATAATTCTATGATTTTGTGCAAATTATATACATGATACAGTTGGTCACTTATCTCTCAAGAGTTTTTTTCCGCAGGTCTTGACCGACACTGACCATTGTTATTGTGTACTTCTAAATGCAAATGGTGGGGCAGCATTTCCTATTGAGAAGGCACCAGAAATTCACACTTCTAGTGATGATTCTTCGGTGAATGTTAAAACTGGTGGTGGAAAGATGAACAAGACAAAGGTTTGACATTACTTTATTGACTACCTGTCTGAATTAATCCTTGGTACTTGAATTCTGAGTAGAGGAATCTTTAGTAAACTGAAAACTGTAAACATGATACGTCCTTTGTTTTTCATTCTACACTGGTACTGAAGTAGTCAAACTGGCACACTAGCTCATAAGTTTACTGCATCTGTTTCAACTTAGTTTCTGAAAGACTGCAAATTAATTTCTTCTCTTGTATGTAAGCTATAATACATGGAATCTAGTGCCAAGTGCTGGAGCAAGGAATTGTAGTAAATATACTTATTATACCAACACTGCTTATTAGCTATGGCTGGCGGAAAAATTGGATAACAATTGAAAAGAGGGAAACTGCTTTGGCACTGTGGTTATTTTGTAAGTTTAGGGTTCTGCACTTCGACATGCCAGTATGTTTAGTGCTCATTGGACAACCGCCAATCTTTCATCTTAAAACTCATTTTTTCTTCCTCATTATGGACTTCTACCACTGATGTTAGGGGAATTCGTCTCAGATCCATGGTCGGATCACATTGCTTTTTCTAAGATTTCATATTTTTCGGTGTTTTTCTAAATCCCCATCCCCACCATCCCAAAAAAAAAAAAGCATTTTTGGTTGTTCCTGATTTTGTGGGAGGGATCAGTTGAGTGGAAGAGGGAATAGGAGATGTTACAGAGCATCTTGACATGTTTGTTATTTTGTAATTGCAGCTTACTCTTTTCTCGGGCTTTGTCAGCTATCAAATGGTTCGAGAAGCATACGATGGTATCATGCTATTCAACTTCTTCAATTTTATTAGAATCTGGACTTTTCAAAAGGTTTATTGTTGCTACAAACTAACTATGTTTTGTGATGGATTAAATTTAATTTTATCTGCATTTACTTATCGTTTTTAACTTAATTTTGCATATTGAGTTTTAAAACTAAATTTATTAATTCTCTTGTGGAATGAGAGGGCCTGTTGCCGTAAGAAAGTTCTCGAACCACAAGTAAAGGTAAAAAGCAAACTGAGACATTATCTGGATTGTGCTATAGGTGAAAATATGAAACTATGAATAAGTGCCTTGGACAAATGTTGCTTGACTAAATTTGCTTAAATGCTTTCAAACCGTTAGATATCGAAATAGGATCCCATTGAACAACTTTATCATGTTAGACATTAATAGCTTTTGAATACACACACACACACACACACACATATATATCAAAAGGCATCATATTTGAACTCTGCTGTATTGAGAGAATAGAATTCCTGCATCGACCTAATGTTTGGCCCTACCATTTTTTGCAACTTACAGCCGGGAAATCTGGATTTGGAAGCCTTCTTTCTCTTGGTCATTCTGCTGGCAAATCAGACAGGCTATACATGAAAGGTCCTGGAGGACGTGGGGAAGTTGAAGTAGCCGTTTCTGGTGTTTTAGGTAAAAGATTATTTTTTCCTAGTGATGTCGCCCAAGCATAGTGTTTTCACCGTGTTTGAATATTTTGTTTTGAAGAAATAATTAAGTACTGATCAGTATGACTATCTGAACCTCCTTTTATTGAACTTTCAGAGTTTCAGTGTCATGAGAAATATTCAGTACTGATCAGCATGACTATATATGGTCCTCCTTTTGTTTAACTTCCAGTGTCATGCTTCACCATCCTGTTTGAGCTAGGAACATTTGGACTATAACATTTGTGCATATGTGTTTTTCTTTTCCTGTGTGTGTACATATTACATGATATATAACTCCTTTATCCGCATACCTCCTATAAATTTGAGAGCTATGAAGCACGGACACCTCCTGGAAGGCTACGAGTCAGTGTCAGACACAGACATCTGACATGTGTCTGGCACAAGAAGTGTCAGAGCAGCTCCCAATTTATTTACTTTTTTTGGCTGAACACGTTTGGGGTTCATTGTGGACAAGCGTGGGACACACACAGGCAGAAATAGAACCTGAAAGGAGTGGATGTGGAGAAACACCAAAAGGAGGGAGCTAAATGCAATTTTCACATATTTTAATCCCTAAGTCAATCAACTTGATCGATGTATCTTTCTCTCGATTGACTCCCTCCCTCCCTCCCTCCCAAGACCCTAGGTCGATTGATTTCCTCTCGGTCGACTCTCTCCCTCTTGCAACTCTCCTCTCCTTTCCCTCTCTTGGTCGACTCTCCTCTGCTTTTCCTTCCCTCTCTCAGTCGGCTATGCTGCTACTTCCCTCTCGTCTGCTGTTGTTGCTGGTTGTTTGTTTGAATGGTGCTATTGCCTGTTCGGGTACTTCCCTCTCCTCTGCCTACTTTTTCTTTGAGTTTGTAATATTTGACTCTTTTATATTTGGCCATGTTGATGCAACTATTAGGCTATAAAAAATGTTATTGTTCCACTAAAGTTATTATTTATTCTTGTCTTGTATTATCATTCAGCAATGAATTGTATTTAGTTGACTGTTGTTTATGTTACTTATGTCCTCCTTAGTATTATATCATGCTTTTTGGGAATGGTGTGTCCTGTGTCGAGTATCTTGTCGTATCCGTTTCCCACCTTTTACTTGTATATAAAATCTTCATTTGCTTTAAGTTTGTGCATCTAACTCGAAGAGGCGCGTGCCTCACCTTTCGCCTAAGCCCTAAGGATGGCGCAAGCCCCGAGGAGACCTTTGAGCCTCGGTCTGCCTTTTGCTTTTCCCACTCATGATAGAGACATCTGCAAGGATTGATGTCCAAGGGCCTCGTTGGCTTCTGAAGCCATGCTGATGGTTTCTCTCTTCTTCCCTCCACCGTCCATTTTGTCTCTCTTCTTTATCCTTTGCCATAGGAGACTATTCTTGAGCTTTTGGTAAGTGCGATTGTTACTTTCTATTCTTTAGAATTTTGTTAGGATAACTTGTTGCAGCTCTCTTCTTTGGTGCATGTAGGTCTTTTTAGATTTTTTTTTTTTGGGCAATGTGTGTGTGTTCATAATAGATTTTATAGGCATGTATTCTTCAATAGTTTTGGTTTGTCCCATCCTAATTGGAAGTTCCATTTTCCTTCTCATGTCCCTACACATTTGTTTCCTTTTTGGGTGGAATACATATTGACATGGCAACCCAAATAACTTGAGATACAGGTATTTCTTTTCTTCTTTTGCTAAAACTTGAGATACAGGTATTAATGATGATTGTTCAAGGTTATGTAGTTTTGAGATACATTATTAGTTACTAGTATATTTTTGTGTTCATATTTGACATAATCATAAAGACACTTCTCTTGCTTCCTTTGTCAAGTCTTCTACTGTCGCTACCCAGTTCCAAAATGGCTTATAAGCTTATATATATATGTTTCTTACCTCATGCATGATGATGTAATCATTCCCAGTCTGAATTTTTAAAGTTGCATTATAGACTATTATTTTATATGGAGTTGATAAATTCTCTAACTTCAGCGCCAAATATAATTTTCGTCATTTACTGAATCTTCATGTTCACATGTCAGATCAAAGCATGCATGAATTATCTTCTCTTTCACCTGGGCAATCTTCCAACAGAAGGTTTGGGTTTGGTGAAATTGTTCGTAAAGCAGCAAGTGTCGCATCTGTGGCTGCAAAGCATGCTTATGCAGCAGCTGGATCTAGCCAGAGTTCTGAAGAAATGTTGCCCCTCAAGTGCTGCTTGATGTCTGTGTCATTACCCTGGGAACATATTGCTTATGACCTTTTGTTCAAGGTAGAAGATCTTATTCTAGAAAATGTATTGCTTAATAAATTCATGAACTATGCTTTGTTTACTAACCTACCTAGTAAATGTATGGCTTCATGGAGAAGTTCTTTCAATCTAAATATAAGGGCTGAGTTGCATCTTCTTGTTGTGTAGGGAAGTCCGCCAGTTGACTTATAGGAATAGTGTTAGGGATGCAAAGGTAACATCACACAATCCAGCTCTTCAATTAAATATTGAGTTCAAATATTTGTGCCTAGAAACAAAAAATGGAGCTGCTACCTTGAAGAAGAAAACATATATAAATTTGTATTTAGTTATAGTGATGTATCTCGTACCAGTCATCATATGTATTCTTCAATTGTCTAATAAAATTTTTGTAATCGAGTTACTGCACTAATATTTTTTGGGTCTATATATATTTTTCATATAACTCGGTTGAGCTCTATTTGCTTCGTAGTCATTGCGTAGCGGATGTTTTGAAAGGGGCATGCACACGCACACTCGCGTATATGTCGTCGTGATTTTATTATTTGGTAATATTTTAAGAAATTCAACCTTATGGATAGAAAGAGCATTCAAAAGCATGAATGCAAGTCTTATAATCTTTGGTGATGAGTAGTTTTATAATTGCATAAAATTATACATAATTTTACTTACAAAAAGTTGTTCACTTGCATCATAAAAAAAACTATTATGCACATCATAATTTTTTTTTTGTTGCTAAATTTGTAATGTATAAAGAAAAAAGGTTGGCCTGTATGGTTTGTCTATACATGGTTGTTTAGTCTTTCCTTGTCCTTTCTAAGTGTTGTTTGTGTCGTTCTAGCGAACAATCTGTGCTAGTAGGACAGTATATGCCTCTTGTTATTCTTGTACTTTTTTTCTTTTATATATATTCTTCCAATTTAGCAACAAAAAAAAAAATAAAAAAAATACAGAGATGATGAGGGGCATAGCCCCGGCTTACTAGTACAAAATGCTAGTTAGGACAATAGTGAAAATCTATAGAGTTAGGATCTATTTTACACATGGAAGGACCAAGAGAATTATGAGGCTAAACTACACGGTTGATAACAATCAGAGAAAAATCTGTAGAATTATACTAAAGAAGAATATTGACCGATGAAATTTACCAATTGATGGAAATATCCTCTCATGGGAGCATCCATAGATAAAAGATATCCATAGATGAAAAAAATACATCGAAGAAACTTTTCCTTTGATGGAATTGTAGTTGGGTATCAAGGATTTTACAGCGTCGCCATGGCATTGCCTAGGCCACGACATGGCGTCACGTCACTCCCAGTTTGGCAATGGGTCGCCTTTTTGCAAGTTGCTAAGGCGTAAGTCATCGCAAGTTGTCCATAAGTTTGTCTCCTTGGTGGACTTCTCTTGTCGTCGCCATGGTTGACTTCTTCTCGTGTTGTCGCCTTCTAGTCTTTGGTCACTAGAGACTCGTCCTAAACACGAAAACAAGAAAAAGAAATATCAAAGTCAAATATTCAAACACAATCAAGTCCAAACCTTTCCATCTTGCTGATCCTTCTAGACTTTGCGATGAAGACTGGGATTGGAAACAAAACGGAACGAAATCCAGAGATCTACGAAGGAAAACCAAAAGTGAAGGTAGCTCTCTGGGCCCCTATTGATACTGGGGTGCGAAAGCATGGGGAGTGAAAGAGATTAGATATCCAGGACAGACCCCTAAGCGAGCCAACAAAAGACTAGACTAAGAAGAAATGAGCAAATTAAAACAAAGATCTTAGGCCTAGGGTCTAACTAAACAGAATATGCAAAAGCCTAGTTCTATCAAACTCCATTCCAACAATCCAACTTGAAATTGACTGTTGTGATAACCACCAAGAAAATATCCGCTGATGATCAAGTTATCCACTGAAACTTAAGCTAATGGAGGATAATTTATCCGTAAAAAACTGGAACCCAAAAAATATACCGAGGACCAAAATATCCGCTGGAGACTAAACTCAAAATTATCCATTGAAGACCAATTTATCTATTGATGCATAAATTGGCAGAGGATAATTTATCCACTGATGGTTACTTGCAGTCTCTGATAGTAGTTTTTCATAGTGCACTACTATAGATACTTGTACAATTACAAATCTAACAATTCTAAGTTTGTACATCATCTTCAAATGCTAAAATTCCTAACATCAATTAATGTTATAGAAACTACATTGGTGCAGCTCCCTGTATATATAACCACGTTGCAAAACTTGTCCTTCACCAACACCCTTGTTATGAAGATCTTGTCCCTTTGACTAGCTTTTAGAGGAACTAGTTTTGCTTGCAAAATTCTTCTAACAATTAGTTGTGAACCATGTGTTGTTAGTTTCTTCCTCGGAATCAGCCTCATACTCCTTATCATTCTCTTTGTACATACTTTGCTCCTCTTCTTTAGTTATTTCTAACTCCTTTGAAGCATAGGCTGCTTCAATTTGTTGAATGTCATGCAAGATCATGATTCTATTGCTAGGACATTCACGCTACATATTTCCATACCCCTTGCAGTTGAAACAAATCCTCTTATCCTCTGAAGTTAGCAACAAATTAAACTTGTCAAAGTTTGGAGTAAATTTAGGATCAGGTTGAGCCTTGCTTCTTTTCTCAGGTCTACCCCTTTCAAAAGTCTGGTTGTTGGGCTTTACATAACTAATTTCTCTTAGCTTTTTCATGTTTCTTCACCCGCATGACCACTTTACAAACCTCTTCAAAAGACCAATACGGTTGTAGCTCAACCTTCTCTGCAATGTTGGGATTAAGACCAGTTAGAAAGTGAGCAATTTTGTGTTCCACCCTTTCTTCTAAGTCACATAGTATGGTAATCTCTTAAATTCAACCGTGTACTCCTCAATTGAGTGTGCTCCTTGCCTGAAACTCTGCAATTTTAGGAATACATCCTGCACAAAGTCAGTAGGAAGAAAACGTTTCTTCATTCTTGTTTTTAGTGCTTCCCAAGAATCAATCAGTGCATTGCCTTCTTTTCTTCTCTTTGTTTTGAGATTTTCATACCACAGGTTTGCGTAACTTGTGAGTTTCAGAACAACCACTTTGAATCTCTTATGATCGTCATAGTCCTTATAATTAAAGACCCGTTCTATACGCTGTAGCCACTAAAGGAAATTTTCTGGCTTCATACTGCCATCAAAGTCTGGAATATCCAAATTAAGCCCCTGTCATCATCTTTAGACCCTCTAACTTATGGTGTACAGGTCTTAAAATCTCATACTCTTCGAAATCTGGTGATCAGACATATCTTGCGCTTTTGCTTGGACTAGGAGATCCTTCTTTGATCTAATCTCGTAAGAATCTCGTTCAGTTGATCACTCATCTTATTGATTTGTCTATCACACAGTAAATTTTGGGTTTGCTCCAAGGTCAACTCTTGGGGAACATCCTATTCTTCTTCACCAGTCATCTTCTTCCTTGGAACAAAATTTTATCTTGAAGGAATTCTTGATTAAAATTTATGTTCTTGAAAGGTCTGTGATGTATTTGATCTAGTGAAGGCTCAATACAGTTTGAGGAAAATAACTTTAGATTGATTCTATAACGAATTTAATCACCAAGAAACAATACTAAAGGATCAACTTGATTAGTTTGCTTAAAGAATTGAATCACCCACAAACTAAAATAAATCAAGTTGCAAAAGTTTAAAGGAATTAACCACCCACTTTCAAGATAACTGTAAGTTGTAAAAGCTCACAAATTTTGTATATTCAAAGTCTTAAAACTCCCTTTACAATGTACAAGATTACAACTAATTATAAGTTGATGACAAGTTAACCTAATTCTACTATGGAAAGAAATCTAAAATGGAAAAAAATATAATTCAATTACGAAAAGGAAAACAAACCTATTACAATTAGGAAATCCAATAAAACAAATAACTATACTGTTGGTCATCAGCAGATAATTATCCCCTGACGGGTTAAATTATCCCCTGATGGATTAAACAGTCATTGAAGGATAATTATCCACTGATGGGTTAATTATCCCCTAATGCCTTTTTATCCCTTGACGCCAATTTTTTTTATCCCGTAACGCCTACACTGCAGTCTTGCTTTGCCTTATGTTTTCAACACTTCGTTTATTAACAAAGTCACCCCAGATCTTGTTGAATTTCCCAACCAATGCCCAACACAAGTATCAATGTAAAATAAGTCTAAGGAGACATCCTTTACTCAAAAACTCAACACCTTATCAGTTTCCACGAATGTATCAACCAAACCATCACCCAACGGATTAGTCTGCCAGCGCTAACCTCTTTTGATCAATCCTATTCTGATTTAGCTTCGCGACAAAATTGAAATTTGGGGAACATATACAATTTTGCAGAATTCTTGAAGGGCTTCAAGAAGACAAGCTTGGGAACAATCGTCGACCAAAGCTCTGATACCAAGATGTTATATTTGATATAGGGAAGATCAAATAAGGTGCATAAATTAGCTTTAGATCGATTGTATACATAATTTAATCACCAAGAAAGAAGACTAAAGGATCGATTTGATTAGTTTGATTAAAGAAATTAATCACCCACAAGCTAAAACAAATATGATTGTGAAAGTATAAAAGAAATAACCACCAACTTTCAAGATAGATGTAAGTTGAAAAACTCATGAACATTGTATATCAAAATCTGTAATATGTAATACAATGTATGAGGCTATTTATAAGCTGAAATAAAACTAACCTAATTCAACTATGGAAAGAAAACTAATCCAACTAGGAAAGAAAAACCAACCTATTTCAACTAAGAAACAAGTATACAACAAAAAAACTAATTGCAGGTCATCAAAGGTTAATTAGTCTCTGATGAGCTTATTTTAACTTGGTCTCCGAGAATGTTAAAATTAGTCTCTCATAGGCTTAATTTAAGTTAGTGTCTGACAGGCTTAATTCAACTTAGTCTCCGATGGCTTTAATTAGTCCCCGACTAGTCTCTTATGGCTTTAATTAGTCCCTGACATATGTTATTGCAACTTTGCTAGCTTTGCTCTACTTTATATCTTTAGGGTCTCATTAGTGATTAGACTCATTGCAACCCTTGCAGAATTACCCAACCAATTTCCAACATAAGTATCAATGGAAAACAAGTCCAGGGTCACATCTTTTACTACTAGACAAATCACCTCATCACCTGCAACTGATGCATCTACTGCTGCTGCTGCTACTACCTAATTATCAGCTCCCCATAGATCAAGTCCATTAGCTGATTTCTCATCCATAAGATCTGACCACAACAACTCCCACCGGCAATGTATTCAGCTTCAGCTGTTGAGGTTGACACGAAATATTGTTTCTTTCTAAACCATGACACTAGTTTGCCTCCAAGAAATTGACAGCCTCATGTTGTGCTTTTTCTGCCTATTTTGCAACCTACATAATCTGTATTTGAGTAGTCTATTAGTTTGAATCCAAATTCTCTAGGACACCAAATGCTAAGTTTTGGAGTACCCTTAAGTGTGAGAACCCAAAAATTTTATATGAGTTTGTTACATGAATTAATGTATGTTGTAATTAATTTCTTATTGTATATACAAATGGTAAATCCATATTTTAAGTAAGAATTTTGATGACAATGAGAGATTCATTTTATTGAAGATAACTTCCTTAAAAGGAGATAAAAATAAGATTATCAAACATTGTATAGGATTATGATTAATCAGCTTGGAAGAAAAGGAGAGGGTTATGTAAGATCGGTGGATTACGTGTTTGATTAGTAGGCAGGTTGTGTGGCAACAACTGATTAAAGACAAGCTGCATGTATGACAACAGCTGCTTATTATGTTGTTAGTTGTTTAAGATTTATGATGAGTAGCCGTTTCACCGTCCAGACTAACCAATCATCTTATCTCAAGACTTAATTTTAGTCTGCTATAAATACTTCATTTGGAGGTAAAATTTTAATCTCTTTTCTAAAAATTTATCTTCTAAAGTTCTTCTCTAAACTTACCATCTTCATAAATTTCCATGTCTTTCTCTCGGAAAATTATTCTCAGACAAGCTTTAAATTTCTCCCTTAAAGACAAAGAGGTAAGAACCTGGTACTTTACTCAGTTTCTTTTGTACATAGCATCAAAGATTTATTAACCATGTATGCTAAGTTTTCAAGAAGGAATAAAACTTTGAAGGATTATATTCTTTTAATTTTCATGTTTATGAGGCATCCTAGGTTGAGTTGTTCATGTTAGCCTTCCATCGAAACGAAGACAAGCTCCATGCTAGTCTCTGATGAGTTAATGTTAGTCTCTGACAAGATAATTCTAGTCTCTAATGAGATAATGTTAGTCTCTGACGAGATAATTCTAGTCTCTGATGAGTTAATGTTAGTGTATGACGAGATAATCTTAGTCTCTGATGAAGGAAGTTTAAATTAGTCTTTGATGATGTCATCCTTAGTCTCCAACAGGCTAAATTTAGTCCCTGATGACATCATCCGTAGTCTCTGATGGACAAAATATGTTAGTCTCTGATGACTAAAAATATTAGTCCCCGAGGAGTTTGGCGATGAACAAATCATTCCCTGACAGCCAAGAGAGTTCGGCGATAGTCAAAGTTATCACCCGACGAGTTTGGCGGTGAGGAAATTATCCGCTGATGGGTAAATCATCCCCTGATGACTATTCCCTAATGAGTGAATGATACCCTGATGGTCGAGAGACATCCCTTGATGGGCAAAACATCCCCTGACGGGTAGTTTATGTTGGGTTTCGACAAATAAAACACAGTGGAATAAAAAAAATGATTTAAAATAAAACGAAACCCTAACCCAAGGATCCATGTGAAACAATTTAATACAGATGATTTAAGATTTTACCGATTAAGCCTGGCGGATCTGAAGCTTTGCTGATGGTGTTGAACGTCTCCGAATCTTTAACGCAATCCAACTGGACGGCACCTCTACGGTATCCACACGAACACCCCACAAATCGTCTCACGATCCAAAGCAAGGAGAATTGCAGTACTAGCTGTTGAATCTGTTTCTCTCTCTCTCTCTCTCTCTCTCTCACTCTAGTTTCTCTCTGATGAGCGGCTAGGGTTTTAGAAAACATATATATTTGAGAGAACAACCGATATATCCTATATATAGCTGTGTGTAGAGTAATTCCAAACCCTAATCTGATTAGGAGAATAAAATCTGAATTTTATATTTGTTATATATTTTAATCAAGTCTTACTTAATTAATATATATGTCAAATAAATATATATATTCGTATTTTCTTCCAAGGGACTCTAATATATTTATACAGATTACACACATATAATTTAAAGCCATGATTTAAATAAAATCAATCTTATTAATATATTAAAATCATTGACATTTAAATTATATCTCCTTAATGAATGTTCTTAATGTGCGACCCTGTAGGTTATAATTACGTTGACAATAATTTTAAATCATATTATAGAATTATAAACAATGAGTGACATCTAGTAATACATCACTGTTACCCAAGCAATTTAATTTAATCCTTTTAACCTTGATATCTAAGATTAAATTCAAGGCATGGATGTGTCATCCTCTTCACAATTTAATCTCAGTTTTCTTGATCAATGACTAGACTATATGAAACAAATCTCTATTTGAGCACGGCCATGCATTTCATAATATCACTCAATCAAGAGGCCTATAGATATCACCCCTAATTTATAGGAGGGTTAAATTCCATCTACATCATTCCCATTTCTCACATAACTCATGATGTATCCAACAATCACCTTTATCGTCCACTCGGTAAAAGGTGACTTTTGACAATGTCAAAACACATAACTCCTTATGTAGAAATGTCATGACTTCAGGTCGAAGGATCATTACATTATTGTCACTATGAGAATTACTTATGACACATAGCATAATGCTCCATGTAGAATTCTCATGGTGGGTCTGTCCAGTACACTGTTCTCTAACATGGCTTCTGATGATGTTGTGACAGGTACTCTACTAGTGAACTCCTTACCTACTCATGTGTTGTTTGATTCAGGTGCTACTCGAAGTTTTATATCTGAACGGTTAGCTAGGAATATGCTAGCTCGGCCTGAACTTCTACCTAAGCCCTTAGAAGTAGTAGTTGCCAATTGTGAGGTGGTAAGCATTTCTCATGTTTACCCTAACTGCACCTTGAAGATAGATCAACACGAGTTTCTTACTGATCTTATTCCTTTTCCTTTGGGAGAAATCGACGTAATATTGGGAATGAATTGGTTGTTCAAATACCAGGCCAATATTGACTGTAAGTAGAAGCGATTAGTCCTGTGATCTCCCTAGAGGGTGAAGGTTTGGTTCCACGACACCAAGATGGTAAAAGCATCGCCATTCTTGACCATGATTCAGACAAGGAAGATGATTCGCAAGGGTTATGAAGCCTTCTTGGCTTATGTACACGATACCGACAAGGATGAAATTAAGATCGAGGATGTCCCTGTGGTAAGGGAGTTTGCAGACATATTTCCAAAAAAGTTGCCTGGACTACCCCTAAACAGAGAAATGGATTTCGAAATCAACTTAGTCCCTGGTACCGCGCCGATCTCCAAGGCCCCATACCGCATGACTCCATCTGAACTGAAGGAGCTGATGAAGTAGTTGCAAGAACTCTTAGATTGAGGATTGATTAGACCAAGCGTATCACCCTGGGGTGCGCTAGTACTTTTTGTCCGAAAGAAAGATGGATCAATGAGACTCTGCATTGATTATCGAGAGTTGAACAAGGTCACAATCAAGAATAGGTACCCCTTATCGAGGATAGACGATCTTTTTGATCAACTTAAAGGAGGGAAGTACTTCTCGAAAATTGATCTTTGCTTAGGGTACCACCAATTGAAGATCAAAGAGGAGGACATATCAAAGACGGCATTCTGAACTCGCTGTGGACACTACGAGTTCTTAGTGATGCCATTTGGACTGACAAATGCACCAGCAACTTTTATGGACTTGATGAATCGTGTCTTCAAACCATTCTTGGATAAGTTCATTATCGTTTTCATTGATGATATTCTTATCTATTCAAAGACGGCGAAAGAGCATGAGGAGCACCTAAGGATAACGCTGGAAGTTCTAAGAAAGGAGTAGTTATTCGCCAAATTTTCCAAATGTGAATTTTGGCTGAAGGAAGTAAAGTTTCTTGGTCATGTGATCAACGAAACTGGTGTTGTAGTGGACCCTAACAAGATCGATGCAATCACGAAGTGGCCTCGGCCAACAAACCCAACCGAGTTTCTTAGGTTTGGTAGGCTACTACAGGACGTTTGTTAAAGACTTCTCGAAATTAGTTGTGCCTTTGACAAACTTGATAAGAAAGATTACAAATTTTGTTTGGACTCCTAATTGTGAGAAGAGTTTTCAGGAATTGAAGACGAGGTTGACTACAGCCCCTGTTCTGATACTACCGAATGATAAGGGTGAATTCATTATTTACAGTGATGCGTCAAAACAAGGACTTGGAACAGTTTTGATGTAGCATGACAAAGTGATTGCTTATGCCTCAAGACAGCTAAAAGATTGCGAGAAATGACACCCTACGCACGACATAGAATTGGCAGCTATCGTTTTTGCGTTGAAGATTTGGAGGCACTACCTTTACGGTGAGAAGTGCAGGATATATACTGACCATAAAAGCTTGAAGTATATATTTTCGCAAAAAGAGCTCAACATGCGACAAAGGCGTTGGTTAGAATTGATCCAGGACTACAACTGTTCTATCAACTACCATCTTGGAAAGGCGAATGTAGTTGCTGATGCGCTCAGCAGTCGTGAAAGACTGAATGTGATGACCATCCAAGAAGAGGTCTGAAAGGAATTCGAACGCCTACAACTTCATACACTTACCACCGCCCAAAGGATGGATGTGGAAGAAGAAATTCGAGCTCGGCCTCAATTGCATGACCTCATTAAAGTCGCACAAGAAGAGCATCGCAAGGAAATGGACAGGTTAATTAAGGAAGAGAAAGGCAAATGTCGCATGCACAACGATGAATTGCTGCGATATAAAGGTCGAGTGTGGATTCCTGCAAAAGCTGAATTAAAACAAGAAATTCTATATGAAGCCCACCACTCAAAATTTTCTATTCATCTAGGAAGCACGAAGATGTACCAAGACTTGAAAAAAAGCTTTTGGTGGCCCAACATGAAGAGAGAAATAGCTGAGTGGGTGAGTAGATGCTTAACATGTCAAAGGGTTAAAGCAGAACATCAAAAACCAAGTGGACTGCTTCAACCATTGGAAATTCCTGAGTGGAAATGGGAGTTTGTCACAATGGACTTCGTAGTTGGATTACCAACCACACTCGGAGGATTGAATGCCATTTGGGTCATAGTCGATAGATTGACCAAATCGGCACACTTTTTGGCCATTAAGTACACATACAAGATGGATCAAATGGTGAAGTTATATGTTAAGGAAATTGTGAGTCGACATGGAGTGCCAGTCTCCATCGTCTCTAATCGAGATTCGAGGTTTACCTCAAGATTTTGGAAAAGTTTTTAAGAATATCTGGGAACAAGACTAGATATGAGCACAGCCTATCACCCCCAAATAGATGGTCAATCTGAACGCACGATTCAGACACTAGAAGATATGCTTCGAGCTTGCGTTCTCGATTTCAAAGGCCATTGGGACAACCATCTACCACTGATCGAATTTGCTTACAATAATAGTTAGCATGCCAGCATCGGCATGGCACCCTTCGAAGCATTATATGGTAGAAAATGCAAAACTCCACTTTACTGGAACAAAGTAGGAGAAAGGAAGCTAATTGGACCAGAGATAGTCCAACAGACTGAGGAGGCGATCAAGATGATCAGAACGAGAATGAAGGCAGCTTAAGACCAACAGAAACAATATGCTGATCAACATAGGAAGGATCAAACTTTGGAAATCGGGAGTTATGCACTGTTAAAAGTGTCACCCTGGAAGGGTGTAATGCATTATGGCAAGAAAGGAAAGTTGAGTCCCCACTACATAGGACTATTCGAGGTGTTGAGTAAGATTGGTGAAGTGGCCTATCAATTGGCACTGCCACTAGCTTTAGGCCACATTCATGATGTATTTCACGTATCAATATTACATCCTTACAAAGCAGACCATAGAGGAATAATCGATTACCAATCGATAGAGCTGCAACCAGATTTAAATTATGAAGAGGTCCCTGTCCAGATTTTAGATCGACGGGTTAAAATTCTTAGGAATAAAGAGATTCCTTTTGTAAAGGTGTTATAGAGGAGTCACAGTGTAGAGGAAGCTACTTGGGAGCTTAAGAGTGCTATGATTGGTAAATATCCCCATTTATTTGATAGCTAAGTTTCGAGGACGAAACTTCTTTTAAGGGGGGGAGGATGTGAGAACCCAAAAATTTTATATGAGTTTGTTACATGAATTAATGTATGTTGTAATTAATTTCTTATTTTATATATAGATGGTAAATCCATATTTTAAGTAAGAATTTTGATGACAATGAGAGGTTCATTTTATTGAAGATAACTTCCTTAAAAGGAGATAAAAATAAGATTATCAAACCTTGTATAGGATTATGATTAATCAGCTTGGAAGAAGAAGAGAGGGTTACGTAAGATTGGTGGATTACGTGTTTGATTAGTAGGTAGATTGTGTGGCAACAATTGATTAATGATAAGCTGCATGTATGACAGCAGTTGCTTATTATGTTGTTAGCTGTTTAAGAGTTATGATGAGCAGCCATTCCACTGTTCAGGCTAACCAATCATCTTATCTCAAGGCTTAATCTTAGTCTGTTATAAATACCTCATTCGGAGGTAAAATTTTAATCTCTTTTCTAAAAATTTATCTTCTAAAGTTCTTCTCTAAACTTACCATCTTCATAAATTTCCAAGTCTTTCTCTTGGAAAATTATTCTCAGACAAGCTTTAAATTCCTCCCTTAAAGACGAAAAGGTAAGAACCTAGTACTTTACTCAGTTTGTTTTGTACATAGCATCAAAGATTTATTAACCATGTATGCTAAGTTTTCAAGAAGGAATAAAACTTTGAAGGATTATATATTTTTTACATTTTCATGTTTATAAGGCATCCTAGGTTGAGTTGTTCATGTTAGGCCTTCCATCGAAACGAAGACAAGCTCCATGCTAGTCTCTGATGAGTTAATGTTAGTCTCTGACGAGATAATTCTAGTATCTGATGAGTTAATGTTAGTCTCTGGCGAGATAATTCTAGTCTCTGATGAGTTAATGTTAGTCTCTGGCGAGATAATTCTACTCTCTGATGAGTTAATGTTAGTCTTTGACGAGATAATCTTAGTCTCTGATGAAGGAAATTTAAATTAGTCTCTGATGATGTCATCCTTAGTCTCTGATAGGCTAAGTTTACTCCTTAATGACGTCTTCCGTAGTCTCTGATGGGCAAAATATGTTAGTCTCTGATGGCTAAAGATATTAGTCCCCGAGGAGTTTGGCGATAGCCAACTGAGTTTGGCGATGAACAAATCATTCCCTGACAGCCAAGAGAGTTCGGCGATTGTCAAAGTTATCACCCGACGAGTTTGGCGGTGAGGAAATTATCCACTGATGGGTAAGTCATCCCTGATGACTATTCCCTAATGAGTGAATGATACCCTGATGATCAAGAGACATCCCTTGACGGGCTAAACATCCCATGACGGGTAGTTTACCCACTGTTGTCCAGCCATTCCCTGACGACTAGTTATCCCCTAATGACAAAGGATCCCCTGACGTGGAAGATTTCCCTTGATGCGCAGTTTGTCTTTAAAGCTATAAAACATTATTTTCTTAAATTATTTGATATTGTTTTTCCTTTAACCTCAACGGTTTGTATGTCAGATTTGAAACATTAAAAGTTTAAGGACATCACATATGCATTTTCTTTCATAATTCTTATTAAGGTATTAAAATATTATATGCATGATTTACAGAATCTTATACTCACGAGTAAATTGAATTTGATTGTGTGCAAAGGACCGAGACAAGTATATACATTCAATCTGATGCTTATTCAATATGCGTGCAAGGCTTTGATTATATGTTCCAATTTCTTTTATGAATGAGAATGCTATGCTTTAAATTCTGCTAGTATGATATGATTGAATATGCATAGATATAACTGAACTTGATTTATCAGTATTCTTTAGTGCTATATCCGTGCAACAAATGAGAATGATATGACCCTTAAATGGGTTATGCCACATGGTTGAAGACAACTTAACCCAATCCACCTATGGAAAGAAAACTAATTTAACTATGGAAATGAATCCAATCCAACTAGGAAAAAAAAACCTATTTCAATTATGAAACAAAATAGAAAAAATAATTACATTGCAGGTCATCAGCGGATAATTATCCCCTGATGGGTTAAATTATCCCTTGATGAGCTAAATAGTCATTAGAGGATAATTATCTGCTGATGGGTTAATTATCCCCTAATGGCTTAAAATATACTCGGACACAAGTTTATCCCTAATGCCACTTTATCCCCTGACGCTAGCCCAGTTTTTCCCTTGATGCTCCTTAATGCAACTTTATTATACATTAAGCTTTTAACACATCGTTTATGATTAAAGTCAAAGTACCTCTCATAGAATTTCCTAACCAATTCTCGGCATACGTATCAATGGAAATAAGTCCAATGTCACATCCTTTTCTGCTAGATTAATCACAACTCCCTCAGATGCATCAGAAGTAGCATCACCTAATGGATTATCCTCCTTTTCTTTGAAACAAATTGTCCTCAATTGAGCAACATCATCATCATGCACATAAGGAACCAAGTCCCTAATATTGAATGTGGCATTTTGTGACAGCCCCAATTTTCCCTAACCAGAGACCAGTGTCATCAGTTTAATATTAACTGTTGGGACATAGGCTCTTGGCGGAAAAAACCGAGTTGTCAAGAGAGGAATACTGTTAGAATAAAATAGCCTTAAGTGTTTGTAATAGGAGGGGGGTGGGGGTGGGAATTCAAACACTCAGAACTTTTTGCACAACAGGAAATAACTACTATACTTAGAAAAATAATAACAGATAATCTGATGAACAAACGAATTCAAGTTAAAATAGATATATTAAAACTTGAGGTTTTCTGGAAATCTGGTTGATCACAACTGTGATTAATCAACTACAAATTCTGTAATGAATTACAGCTTCTACTTCACACTCACTAACTTCTAACTTTCTTTGAAATATTTCTCTCAAGATATATTACAAAGCTGCTCTAGTGATTTGTGTGCTTCTAAGTTTGTTTTATCCGTTGGATTCCTATTTGTGTAATGAAAACTCTTTTGCATATATAGAAGATCAGTGATTGAAACCACGTGCGTAGACGTGCTACTCTTCTCAACTTTGCTGCGTATATGTCACATTGTTGTCCTTTAGAAACTATGTGTCAGACTGCTACTACTTTTGTTGCTTCTTTTTCATCCCCTGATTTGTGTGCATTTAATGTTCGAGAGTTGTCATTGGACCAACAAACTTCAAGAGATATCTTTCCAGTTGATATTTCTTGCTTCTTCAACAAGCTTCATTGATTTGTGTGTTAGACATGATGACGGGTGTATGCAGTCACAACCATTCACTGACGGCAAGCCCTGATGAGAACTTGACCAGTGCTTCTGGATCCCCTAATGACAAGTCTTGATAAAGACTGGATCAGTGCTTTAAACTTCACTTGAGTTTTCTTTTAAACTGATTCAGCTCTTCTTGTATAGCCATTATCCAATCTACATCTTGAATGGCTTCTTCAAATTTCTTTGGCTCTACTTTTGAAAGAAAACAAGCATATAAGCATTCATTAGATGTTGCTTTTCTGGTCTGCACTTTCTTGGTTGGGTCACCAATAATCAAATCTGTTGTGTGACTCGTAGACCATTTGGGATTAAAGATGTATCTTGATGAGCTTGCTTGATTTTCATCTCCTCCCCGTAAATCTGTGCTCCCAGCTTCTGATAAACCTCCCCCTGAATTAATGCTTAAATCAGGATTCAGGTTATCCCCTGATGGTGCATGCCCTAATGGATGATCCCTTGATGGAGTATCCCCTGATCTGTTGTCCAAGAAATTCACTCTATCTGTGGAAGGGGCTTCTATAGAGTTTGGATTGACATCAAGAATGGATAAATTCTCCATTTGTTTGCATTCATCAGCTTCATTATCTTGATAATCAGTCTTATCTTCATTTTCAAATCTGAGCTCTTCATGAAAACCAGGGTCTTCAAGTCTAGAAATCTCTTGATCATCAAAAGCTACATGAAGTCTATCACCACATGAAGTCTCTTTTCGTAAACCCTGTAGGCCTTAGATGTCAGGGAGTAACCTAGGAAAATTGCTTCATCAGCCTTTGGATCAAATTTTCCTATGTTCTCACCAAAGTTCCTTAGTATAAAGCATTTACATCCTAAAACATGTAGGAACTTGATGTTTGGTTTTCTCCCTGTCATTAGCTCATATGGTGTCTTGTTGTGAGCCTTGTTGATTAAGGATCTATTTTGAGTGAAGCAAGCAGTGGAAATTGCCTCAGCCCAAAAATAGGTAGGAATTCTTACCTTTGCTAGCATTGTTCTAGCAGCTTCTATTAGGGTTCTGTGCTTCCTTTCCACTACATCATTCTGTTGAGGAGTCCTTGGAGCAGAAAATGTATGATTGATGCCTTTGTGCACACAAAATCCATTAACAGTTGCATTCTTGAATTCAGTTCCATTGTCTGTCCTCAATGTTCTCACCACTGACCCTGACTCAGTTTTTACTTTCTTAATATGGTCAATGATTTGTTGAGGTACTTCTGATTTAGAATTTTGAAACTTAACCCAAGTATATCTGGTGTAGTCATCCACAATAACCATAGAAAATCTTTTCTTTGACACTGACATAATGTTGACAGGGCTAAAGAGATCCATATGAAGCAATTGAATTGGATCTCTGATCATTGTGGCTTCCTTGCTGACAAAGGATGTTTTCCTTTGCTTCCCTTGTTGACAAGCTGGACATAATCCTTCTTGAATGAATTCCATTTGAGGTAGTCCAGTTACCAACTCTCTCTTCACTAAATCATTGATAGCCTTGAAGTTTAAGTGATAAAGCTTCTTATGCCACAATCTGCTCTCATCAGGGGTTGCCTTGCTGTAGAAATATGATTCTCCACTTACTGAATTGAAATCAGCAATATAGAGATCTCCTTTTCTTATCCTTGACAAAACTAGCTTCCCATCATCCTCATTTGAGATCAAGCACTGATCCCTTTTAAAAGCAATGATGTATCCTTTGTCACATAGTTGACTTAAGCTTAACAAGTTGTGCTTAAGCCCATCAACTAGTGCTACATTTTCAAATGAGACATTCCCATTTGCTGCTTTGCCATAACCAAGAGCCAGTCCTTTGCTGTTATCACCAAAAGAGATCACTGGACCAACCTTCTCTTGAAATTTTGTGAGCAGAGCTTTGTTTCCTGTCATATGTCTTGAGCAACCACTGTCTAGAAACCAGATTTGACTGCTTTTGACTTTTCCCTGCACACACAAAATGTTTAAATTGTTTTTGGTACCCAAGTGGCTTTGGGTCCTCTAGGTTTAGTCATAGTTAGTGGTAAAACAGATTTTTCTTTATGTGTGACTTTTGGTTTTGTCAAATTCAGAACTTTCTCCTTTTTAGGAGCTTCAATATATGCTTTCGATTGAATAGCAGTTTCCTTATTTTTATTCTTAAGGGTGCATGCTTGAACAGAAGGTAAATCATCGGCATATAATATTGTGCCAGTTAAAATTTGTGGTTTTTCTTTACATTGAAAAGATAAGTGATTATTACTACCACAATTCTAGCACACTTTTCTAGGGGCTTCATGAATGGAAGTGTAATTACTAGCCTTGTTTACACCTAGCTTACCATTCCTATTCTTTTTATTTTACCCTGACAGGCCTTTTTCGCTTGAAGGGTTACGACGGCTTGATGCACTCTTATCCCCTGATGACTGTGTATCCACTGATGCACAGTCTAGTTCTTTCTTGACTGGGGACTTGAGTACTTTGGCAAAAATAGTTTTCTTGCCACTTCCACCACTTGTGGAAGCTTCACTCGTCAGGAAAACATTCCCTTTTTCTAACTTTGTTACAGCCTTTGCAAATTTGATAGGTTGTATTGGTCTTTTACCAAAGCTAGCTACATTTTCAACCTCAATGAGAGGTTGCTTCACTAGAGTCTCTCCATAGCCTAAACCAGATTTGGGATCAGATTTTTGACAGTTTAATTAATCATCCAATTTCTTGCTTGACTCATTCCATTTCTTTATGACTTCCCTTTCTTGTTGCAAAAGGTTGGAGGTACATTCCTCTTTTTTTATTGCATAGTCAAGGAGATTTTTAGTCCTTGAGAGTTATTTTTCAAGAGTCACAAGTCTAGAGTGTTCTGATTCTAAAAGAGTATTTTTATCAGTCAAATGTTCATTTATTTTCTGTACTCTCTCAGTTTCAGCAACAACACTCCTTAGGGTGTCATAAAGATCCTTTATCTCACAAGTCATTTCTTTAACAGTTTTAACACAATCATTTTTAGACATGTTAGAGGAAATTTCAAGACTTACTTGTGAGCTGCTACTGTCAGTGGATGAGGCCATCAGGGCTAGGTTGACATATTCTTCAGCATCTTCTTCATCTGAGTCAGCCCAGTCCTTTCCCTCTGCAATATATGATTTTCCCTTCTTGTTGGCATTAAGAAGGTCAAAGTATTTCTTCTTGTAATCCACCTCATCTTCTTTGACCCTGGATTCACCTTCCCTTGAGGTCTTGCGACACCCATTTGCAAAATGGCCCATTTCATTGCATTTGTAGCACTTTATTCTTGATTTGTCAATAAAGTTTTTAGTGCTACTAGGCTTCCTTGCTGAAAATCTTTTGGATCCTGCAGGCTTTTGAAATTTCAGCTTGGAAAATCTTTTTGCAAGAAAAGCCATGGTTTTATCCAGTTCCTCTAACTCTTCAGAAGTATATTCATCTTCCTTTGAGTCAGCTTCATTGTCCCCTTCAATTTCAGCATCCCCTAACTGCTGCGTCATCAAGACACTTGGTCTTGCTTCTTCCTTGTCTTTCTTGGCAGCCATCAGGGCTACAGATTTAAGTTTCCTAGCATCCCCTGACATTTCAGATCTTTGCTGAACTTCAAGTTCATATGTCTTTAGGGTGCCATAAAGCCTATACAAGTCTAGGAGATTCATGTCCTTGGATTCCCTAATGGCTGTCGTCTTAGGATCCCATGATATGGGAAGGGCTCTCATGAACTTTCTGTTCACATGTTTATTTGCATAGGCCTTCCCATATATTCTCAGGTCATTTACCAACCTATTAAACCTGTCAAACATCTTAGTGAGTGTTTCACCATTTTTCATCGTGAACCACTCATACTGCTGTGTTAACAGCTACAGTTTATTTTCCCTCACTTCTTCAGTTCTATCACATAGGATCTAGATGGTATGCCATATTGACTTAGATGTTGTTAGATTCATGATACTGTTTAGCATATCATCATCCAAGTCGTTATATAGAATGCCTATAATTTTGAGATCCTTCTTCACTTTTTCTCTTTCCTCTAGTGTCATTTCATCAGTTGTCTTTGGAACTAATATTTTTGGAACACTGACTCCATTGACAACTTCTTGAGGAATCATTTTTTTTGGAACGTGAGGGCTTTCCTCCAGAATCTGTAAATATTCATCATCGATTGCTCTTAGATTTTGTTTCCAGAAGAAGTATTTTCCCCTTTCCAACATGGGGACTTTACTATTTCCTGCTTTGTTGGCCATTGAATATGATCGTCTAGCAAGTGTAATATGCTAGTTGGCTCTGATACCAATTGTTAGAATAAAATAGCCTCAAGTTGGGGGGGGGGGGGGGGGGAATTTAAACACTCAGAACTTTTTCTCTTTATCAACTTTTTGCACAACAGGAAATAGATACTATACTTAGAAAAACAATAACAGATAATCTGATGAACACACGAATTCAAGTTAAAATAGATATATTAAATCTTGAGGTTTTTCTGAAAATCTGGTTAATCACAACTGTGATTAATCAGCTACAAATTCTGTAATGAATTACAGCTTCTAATTCACACTCACTAGCTTCTAACTTTCTTTGAAATATTTCTATCAAGATATATTACAAATCTGCTCTAGTGATTTGTGTGCTTCTAAGTTTGTTTTATCCGTTGGATTCCTATTTGTGTAATGAAAACTCTTTTGCATATATAGAAGATCAGTGGTTGAAACCACGTGCGTAGACGTGCTACTCTTCTCAACTTTGCTGCGTATATGTCACATTGTTGTCCTTTAGAAACTATGTGTCAGACTGCTGCTACTTTTGTTGCTTCTTTTTCATTCCCTGATTTGTGTGCATTTAATGTTCGAGAGTTGTCATTGGACCAACAAACTTCAAGAGATATCTTTCCAGTTGATATTTCTTGCTTCTTCAACAAGCTTCATTGATTTGTGTGTTAGACATGATGACGGGTGTATGCAGTCACAACCATTCACTGGCGGCAAGCCCTGATGAGAACTTGATCAGTGCTTCTGGATCCCCAGATGACAAGTCTTGATAAAGACTGGATCAGTGTTTCAAACTTCACTTGAGTTTACTAAGTGCTTCTTGATCCCCTGATGTTATGACTTATGACATACACTGATGGCTTCCATTGATGCAGTTCTGAGCATTCCCCCTGACGTGTTTATCTAATGGGTTAGCCTGACACTGTCATACCCTGATGTCTTCCCCTGATAGGTTGACATGTCTTGCTCATGCCCTAACGTGTTTCCCCTGATGAGTTTGGCCAACCACTGCCATACCCTGACGAGTTGGTCTGCCTTTATCATCTCCTGATGGGTTCCCCTGACGGGTGGGTTCCCCTGATGATTCTTAATCATTGAAGCTTTGTTTGGAATATTTGATGTGCGGAATACTTCAACTATTTTCGAGTAACAACAGACATTCCTCTTCACTTACCAAGTCCTTTAGAAGTTCCATTTTACGACTTATTTTGTGAAGTGTTGATCATCCCCTGATGAATAAGTTTATCATCAGTGGATGCAAAACTTGTGCAGATATTAAGATTTATAAAATACTTTAAGTATTTACAGATGCACAATTTATTCTCTAAACATCATCATCATTATTTAACCCTAACAAATACAAAGAGCTTCCACACAAAAACCTCATTTCTTAATAAAAGCACCATGATTATTACAAACATTACTTTGAAAGTTCTTAGCAGCGGAATAACATATCTTTTTCTTGAAAATAAAATAAGATCAAACCAACCGAAAATCCTATTTATGATCCTCAGATTGCCAATCCTATTGGTACTGATGTGACTTTACTTTACCCTTAGAAACTTCCTCTTCTTTGGGTTGAACTGAAAAAGAATCAAGCAAGTATGAGCAACAAAAGTTTAGCAAGTAATATAATTTAGGATAAATATAATAAATTTGATTTAGAAATCTATTCGAAATCTTAGTTTCCAAATAACATAAAAATAATACTATCTCATCTGTTGGATTCAGATGGGGAAAATTCATATCTTCAAATAGAAGAAATAATGGCAACATCATACCTCTGAAATTAAGAAATAAGGAATATCCACATAACACTCGAATGTCTTTCAATACTATGACTTACTTAAACATCTCACATCAATGATGTCTTTCAGTACTATGACTTACTTGATCATCAATTCTGTTCAGCACAAGGGCCTACTGAGAATATCATCTACCACATGACAATAACGAGCTAATGTTATTTCATTGTGGTTTTCTATGTACATACGTATGACATTTAGTAGACTTAATTACATCTACTTTCTCATGGGCCTGGCAGAATAGAGTATCTTATTCTCATTATCCGAATTGATTCCCTTACTCATATATATATACACACAAGGGCCCAACAGAATAGAGTATTCCATTCTCATTATCCGGGTTGATTCCTTTGTAGAGAAAGTGGATAGATTTTGACACCTCAATGAAATTTACCAAGGTGATTATATAACATCCTTGTAATCTCAGTGTGGGTCGTGACACCTCAGGGGACTGTCCAAGGCAATCACACAGCACCCTTGTAGTCTCAATGAAGGTCACAAGGTATATATTACCCTTATAAGCTGAATTGAATTACTTAAGATGTCATGTATTGACATAAAATAGATAAATACTTGAAAACAAGATATTAAACTCAAGCATTTCTTAAATGATATTAGCTTCAGTTAAGCAAATAATTCTCTATCAGTACACATACGAAACAATTATGTATACATAAGAAGAAAGGTTTAAGTGTGGCGGCCCCAGAAATCCCTCGAGCCGCGCCTCGGGCATTGTTAACAATTTGGGTTACAGCCCCCCAAGGTCCCCAAGCTAGAACCCTGGGCTTCGCTAGAAAACCACAACACAACAACACAATTACGACAAATACATCGTAGCCAATCATTATTATTAGTCATACAAGAAATATGTTCTCAGATACATCATGTTCATATCTTAAAAGTTTACAACCTCTTACAAAACCTCAAAATTCAAATATACAGACTGCAACGGAAACAAAACTTTAGATGGCCCACCTGGCCTTATAATCTAAACATTTCTATGATGACTTCTCGTTTCACTTTCCCTCTAAAGGCCATCCATAGGACAGAGATTAAGAAGCTCTCACTATACCATTTTCTCTTTTTCGTTATTAGGCAACTCAGCCTTCTTGACATAGTCTATAAAACATTTCATAACATTCCACATGAGCGTTTATGCTCAACAAGCATATATTAATAAGCAAGAAGAACAGATAATTCAAAAGCTTTAATATTCATCGAGGTTGAGCAATGCAATGCCCCTCTTGATAATTCAATAAACATGTAACATTCAGGGTTCCCGAGTGATATCTAGGGGGTAACCCACTTTTAAATAAATCTTGATTCATCCTCTCTTCACTAGATAATGCATCATATGACCAGCATGATCACTATCTGACTTCCTTTACAATCAAATTTCATCCCAGCTGGACAACCTAGTCATATGACTCCATCATATGACATACGTAGTCAGCGCAAAAAACATTGGTCTACGAGGGTCTGATTATCGATGTCTCGGCTTTTCATTCCCTATCATCATTGGCCGGAATGCCAGGTGAAAGCAGTCAACAGCCCCTTTACTACCCATATGGATATACGTTGAAAACATTTTCTTGCTATAAAACTTTGGCGTGCTCAGCCAATTAATAACGGCGACTACCAAAAACTTTGGTGTACTCAACCAATAAAGAGTGGCGACAACCAATAACTTTTATATATATATATATATATATATATATATATATATATATCCATATGGGACATGCTCGGGTGTGGATACAAGTTCACGGCCTGCAACACCCTTACATCATCTTTTGGTGTGCTAGCGAAATTTAAACAACTAGCAATCACCCAAAAATGCATAGCTCAATTATCAACTTCTTTTCACGTACATCAGATCAATGCTCATACGTTACTTGATCATAAAAAGAAATCACTGTCTTGCATAAGCATTAACATTATTCATTTACATAAATGGAAACAATGATTTTAGCTAATTTATAATATCAAAATACTGGTGCGTGAGAGGTTCTGTAAAATATGATTGTTTGTATAACGTGAGAAATCCATTGTTTGAAAGATAATATAAAACTGTGCATAAACAGGGGATGATCATCAGGGACTGAATTAATCATCGGGGGATTAATCATTCATCAGGGGATATCTTTGATCATTAGGGGATGATCTCTCAGCCATCAGGGAATAGCTTCTGACCATCAGGGGATAATTCACCCTTTAGGGGATAGTCATCAGGATGACTTACACATCAGGGGATAATTCACCTGTCAGGGAATAATCATCAGTGGATGACTTACCCATCAGGGGATAATCTTGTTCATCGCTAAACTCGTTAGGTGACCACTTCTTCAGCAGCGAACTCCCCAAATCATCGCTGAACTCATCATAACTCTTTAACAACTAACAACATAATAAGCAGCTGCTGTTACACATGTACATAAACTTCATCAACTAATGACGCACGTGCAGATTACTAACCAAATCAACATACGTACTTTTGAGGTAGTTACTCTTACGTATGCCATTCAAGCTATTCTGAATGAAACTTGCTAATCTTCACACTTGTATTCCTTTAAGCAATTTACGAACACCACTAATACATAAATTTCTTGCCCCCATCTTAGACATCCAAAAATCATAATATTAACTATACACATAAAATAGGAAATTAATTCCTAATACAACTAAAAAAAAATAAAATTAATTATAGACAAACTAATTTCTAGGTCGTCACATTCTCCTTTCCTTAAAATAAGTTTCGTCCTCGAAACTTCACTGGTTAAAAAGTTGAGGGTATTTTTGCATTATCATTTCTTCTAGTTCCCAAGTTGCTTCTTCAACATTGTGATTTCTCCATAAAACTTTTACGGATGCAATCTCCTTATTTCTTAAAATCTTTACTTGACGGTTTAGAATTTGCATTGGAACTTCTTCATAATGCAAATTTGGTTGAAGCTCAATGGACTGGTAATCAATGATGGCTGAATGGTCCCCTTTATAAGGTTGTAATATTGAGACATGGAAGATGTCATGAACATGACCTAGAGTTGGAGGTAGTGCTAGTTGATAAGCTACTTCGCCAATGCGGCGGAGTACTTCAAATGGTCCGATAAAACAGGGACTTAATTTTCCTTTTTGCCCGAAACGTAAAATGTTTTTCCAAGGTGAGATCTTAAGCAATGCATAACCTCCTACTTCCAGAGCTTGATCCTTTCGGTGTTGGTTTGCATATTGCTTTTGTCGATCTTGAGCTACTTTTATTTTGGCTCGGATTGTTACAATTGCATTCTCAGTTTGTTGAACCATTTCTAGCCCTTCTAACTTCCTTTCTCCAACTTCATTCCAATATAATGGTGTTCTGCACTTTCTACCGTACAAAGCTTCAAATGGAACCATTCCTAGGCTTGAATGAAAGCTATTATTATAAGCAAACTCAACGAGTGGTAAATGTTCATCCCATCGTCCACCAAAATCAAAAGAACATGCTTTCAGCATATCTTCCAAGGTTTGGATTGTTCTCTCTGTTTTCCCAGTGAGATAGCCGAGAACTTGTAGAGAAGGGGGGGTTGAATACAAGTTCTTTGAATTCTTTTCGATTACTTGTTCTTCAAGAAATTAATAATTACTTGCGGAAATAAAGAACAAGAACACGAATCAATTTATAAACAATTGATTGTATTAACTTTAACAACTTAATACAAATTCTAACAATCACAACAATGTAATCGTCAGCTTCTTTTCTATTCTGTATAGGAAAAGATACAAACTCTAAAAAACCTATACAGCTTCGAATTACAATTCGAATTACAATTTTTTGTAAAACTAATTACAGCTTCTCTTCAAAACTAATTTCTCAGTTTTCCTATCCTTAATCAATATTGATTCAGCTTCCTTATTCGAATCAAATACAATCTTTCCTTTTTGATTAGGAAGAGATTTCTGGTTAGTTTCCTTACCAGCTACGTCTTCAATAATATCTTGAACTACGTAGAAGACATTCCTTTTTAATTTGAACTCTGTATCTCTCAGGAAATAAATCACAATTAGTCCTTGATGCTTCATCTTTAGTCTCTGGTGACATCATCACTAGTCTCCGGTGCTTTTAGTCCCTGATGACGTCAGATTGTGTAGACTCTGATAGAGTTAGTCTCTGATGCTTTAAGGCTTAGTCTCCGATGACGTCAGCTTGGTTCGCTGATGCTTTTTAACTTTAGTCTCCGATGACATAAGCTTTAGTCTCCGACTCCTTTAGACTTAGTCTTTGATGACGTAAGCGTTAGTCTCCGACAAGCAAAACTAGTCTCTGATAGATAAAAAATCCTTAGTCTCTGATAAGTTTCCCTAGTCTCCGACAAGCCTTTTTATAAACTCTAACGGACCAAATACACATTTTGACTTGCTGAAGCTTTGATACTCCATTCCAGCAGTTACTTACAAATAAAGAATAATTGTATCTCTTTACAAATAATAAATGAATTACAAACAAAGAGATAACTACTGGCTACAAAACTTCAGTGTTACTAATTAACACTTTCTATACATTTGTACTCTAAGTAATCTAAAGAAAATCATCATCAAATGTTCTAAAACCTAACAATCTTCCCTTAATTATAAATATCAGAATGATAAGCATAATTTCAAGGTTGATGATGATGTCAAAACTCAACATTATAATTACTTAGAAAAAGATTGAGGCAATCACGAGGTGGCCTCGGCCGACAATCACGAGGTGGCCTCGGCTGACAAACCCATCAGAGGTCAGGAGTTTCCTAGGTTTGGCCGGCTATTATAGGAGGTTTGTTAAAGATTTTTCAAAAATAGTTGTGCCTTTGACAAACTTGACAAGAAAAGTTGTGAAGTTTGATTGGAATTCTGATTGCGAGAAGAGCTTCCAAGAATTGAAGACAAGATTAACTACAGCCCCTACCCTGACGCTACCAGATGATAAGGGAGAGTTTGTCATTTTCAGTGATGCGTCAAAACAAGGGCTTGGAGCAGTTTTAATGCAACATGGTAAAGTAATTGCTTATGCCTCAAGGCAACTGAAGGATTGTGAAAAACGATATCCTACGCATGACTTGGAGCTAGCAGCAATCGTTTTTGCCTTAAAGATTTGGAGGCACTACATCTATGGTGAGAAGTGCGAAATATATACTGACCACAAAAGTTTAAAGTACATATTTACGCAAAAAGAACTCAACATGCGACAAAGGCGTTGGTTGGAGTTGATTCAGGATTATGATTGCTCCATCAACTATCACCCTGGAAAGGCAAATGTAGTTGCTGATGCGCTCAGCCGTCGCAAAAGACTGAATGTGATTACCACTCAGGAAGAGGTTATAAAGGAATTTGAGCGCCTACAGCTGCATGCACTTACCAAGACTCAAAGGATGGAAGTAGAGCAAGAAATTCGAGCTCGGCCCCAGTTGCATGACCTCATTAAGGTCGCACAAGAAGAGCATGATGAAGAAAAGACCAAATTGATTAAAGGAGAGAAAGGCAAATGCCTCATGCACAATGATGGACTTTTACGATTTGAAGGTCGAATTTGGATTCCTGCAAAAATGGAATTAAGACAAGAGCTTCTTCACGAAGCCCACAACTCGAAATTCTCTTTTCATCCCGGAGGCACGAAAATGTACCAAGATTTGAAGCAAAGTTTTTGGTGGCCCAACATGAAAAGGGAGATAGCTGAATGGGTAAGCAAATGCTTAACATGCCAACAAGTTAAAGCAGAGCATCAGAAACCAAGTGGGTTGTTACAACCACTGGAAATTCCTGAGTGGAAGTGGGAATTTATCACGATGGATTTCGTTGTTGGTTTACCAACCACGCCGGGTGGAATGAATGCCATTTGGGTTATAGTCGACAGATTGACCAAGTCAGCCCATTTCTTGTCTATAAAGTATACCTACAAGATGGATCAAATGGTAAAGTTATATGTCAAGGAAATTGTAAGTCGACATGGAGTGCCAGTCTCCATCGTCTCTGATCGAGATCCTAGGTTTACCTCAAGGTTTTGGAAAAGTTTCCAGGAATATCTGGGGACAAGGTTAGACATGAGTACAGCTTATCATCCCCAGACAGATGGTCAATCTGAACGCACGATCCAAACCCTAGAAGATATGCTTCGAGCTTGCGTTCTCGATTTTAAAGGGCATTGGGACAACTATCTACCACTGATTGAATTTGCCTACAATAATAGCTACCATACCAGCATTGGCATGGTGCCATTTGAAGCATTGTATGGTCGAAAGTGTAGAACTCCACTTTACTGGAATGAAGTGGGAGAACGAAGATTAATTGGACCGGAGATAGTCCAACAAACTGAGGACGCAATTAAGGTGATCAGAACTAGAATGAAGGCGGCTCAAGACCGACAAAAGCAATATGCTGATCAACACAGAAAGAACCAAATACTGGAAGTTGGAAGTTATGTGTTGTTGAAGGTGTCACCCTGGAAGGGCATAATGCGTTTTGGCAAGAAGGGAAAGTTAAGTCCCCGCTTTGTGGGACCATTTGAGGTATTGAAGAAAATTGGTGAAGTGGCCTATCAAATAGCCTTACCACCAGCTTTGGGTCACGTGCATGATGTATTTCACATCTCAGTCTTGCGTCCTTTTAAGGGCAACTATCAAGGAATATTAGACTATCAATCGATAGATCTGCGGACTGATTTAAGTTATGAAGAGATCCCTGTCCAGATATTAGATCGGCAGGTTAAAATTCTCAGGAATAAAGAAATTCCTTCTGTAAAGGTGTTATGAAAGAATCATGGTATGGAGGAAGCTACTTGGGAGCTTGAAAGCGTTATGCTTGATAAGTACCCCCATTTGTTTGAAAGTTAAGTTTCGAGGACGAAACTTCTGTAAGGGGGGGAGGATGTGAAGACCCGGATTTGTAAATAAATTCCGTTATGAAATTTAATTATTTTAGTTTATTTTTTCTTCATGAAAATTATTTTCTTATAAGTTGTGAATATTGAAATTATATTTTTATGAAAAATTTATCTGCAATGTGATGTCCAAAAGATTTTTTTTATTTTTGTAAAGCTCATGAGGTTATGAGTTGCTCTACCCTTAAAAGAGTGTTTCGCGGGTAGCTACAGTACCCATCTTCTTTTTAAAATACTTCACTGCTGAGGGGGGACAGCGGCATTAAATGCTCATCATCCCTATCATTACCCTAGAGTCAGCTATGAAAGATGACCGAAGGACACAGCAGCCGTTTCAACCACTCTTTCCTTCTTCAGTCATTTCCTTTCTTTTCATAGCCAACAGCTGAGATCAAGTTGATCCTACGGTTCTTATTGTTCAACCAAGTGATATATATACACATCACGCTGTTGTAACCTTGATTCTACCTTTCTAAACTTCCATCAAACTTAAATTTAATTTTCGAGACAGCAGTTCTTCTTGAAGGATAAACCGAAGCATTTATTTCCTTCCTACAGTAAGGAGGTAAGAGCATCTCATTTAAGTCTTCCTATATTTCTTGCATCTCTGCTCTACCTACAACATTTAATACCATGTTCATTTATTTTCAAAAGTATGACTTAATGCATATTCTAACGATCGGAGTAAATGTCATTTGTTTCCAGTTGTCTAAGATGGGTGTAGTGTTGTTGACAACCACCTGGTGGACAAACCTTTAACTACCAAACATTCTGTTGATAGTAGTCGCAACCCCATGCTTGAATATTCTTTAACCTGATTTTCTTTACCCAAAACCGTGTTTAGGATGGCATGCAGACCAAAGAAATGTTATGTATCACTGAGAGAATGATGAGTTTTGACCTAAGTGTGGTTATGGTTGAGGGCACCACACATGGAGGAGCGAGGAAGACGACCCTGTATCTGAGACAGACCTTAACCTAGTCTCTGACCTTGTAAAATAATCCCCGATGGGTTATTAATCCCCGATGCGTTATTAATCCCCGATGGGTTGATAATCCCCGATGGGATGATAATCCCCGATGGGTTGATAATCCCCGATGGGTTGATAATCCCC
>CM025783.1:44857517-44892511 GCA_014636745.2 Centella asiatica | reverse complement strand
TGATAATCCCCGATGGGTTGATAATCCCCGATGGGTTGATAATCCCCGATGGGTTATTAATCCCCGATGGGTTGATAATCCCCGATGAGTTATTAATCCACGATGGGTTGCTAATCTCCGATTAATTAAAGCGTAGTAATTCCATGATGCGCAGTTTGTTTTAAAACTATAAAATGTTATTTTCTTAAATTATTTTAAGATGTTTAAATTGATTTCTTAACCTCAATAGTTTTTATATCAGATTGAGACGTTAAAAGTTAAGGACATCACATGTGCATTTTCCCTCATATTTTAACCCAGATAATAAATTCATTTTGTGATATGTATATTCTTACAGAACTTTCCACTCACGAGTAAATTAAATTTGGTCGTAAGCAAAGGACTGAGGCAAGTATATTCACAATCTCATGCTTATTTCAATTTAACGCATTATCATTTGTTCCGATATGCGTAGAAGGTTGGATTTATACTTTAATTGTTCTGATGAATGAGCATGCTATGCTTTTGATTCTGCTAGCATGATATGAATGATGATGCATGGATATAAATAAGCCTTGAATTTTAGCTATGTTTTCAATCTTATATCTGTGCAATGAGAATGTGAATGATGCCCCTTATTGGGGTTATGCCACATGGCTGGCAAGAGGAAAGGAAAGGTGCTGATGTGTTCTTCACCTGACCAAGAGGAAATGTTATTTGACTACGTAGTCACTCAGAGGGATCATGCGGTCCAGCCTGGCCAGCTGTGTACTGTATGGTTAGCAGATCCACGGGTGTAGCCCCCGTTGGATATTTGAGAAAGTTATGATCAGGTGTATACCTGACTTTCTTCAAGGGAGGATCACAAGTTGTATATCATCAGTGAATCCTCAAAGATTTTTGAAGGTTTCCGAGGTCTTGGTATTGCTTCACCAAGCCTCACAAACAGAATTTGAATTTCTCTCCTTTGATTCCAGTTGAAATTCATTGAATTATTCATATTTTTCCTCAATGTGTATATACTTGTTGGGCGTAAAACGCTCACCCATGTTGAATGTTAATGATTTGCAAGACAGAAAGCTAAAGCTGAACCCTCTGACAAGGGGAAAGCAAAGATGATAAGCTACTAAGTGTTTATCCTTTTGATAGAACTGATGAAGGAAAGAAAGGAATGAAGGAAGGAAAGAAGGAAGACGTTTGAAGAGTTAATGAAATTTGTTTTGTTATTAAGAAATGATGTAATAGCTTCCGCTGTAATTACTTAATTCTTGGGTTGTAATAACTCTTAAATGCTGTTTTTATTCAGTATTTATTTATGAATGGATGAATGGTTATCTTTACCTTCTTATGATGATGCCCTAGTCCGGTATGGGATTATGGGGTCGTCACATTGACTCTCTTGTATGTGTATATCCTCTCCTTTTTCCAAGTCAGGAGCCTGACTCTCACTATTTATTCTCACATCCTTACTTATATGGATAGGTGCACTTTGTCCTACAGAAGTGGGGGTTTGAGAAGTACTTATGACTGCATGGATAGGGGGTTCCCTTTGTGTATCTTGGGTTAGGGATCTATCCATGGAATGTGTGTGAGAGCTTGTCTCGAGTATTGGCTCCTCTTGGGAAAAATCAAGAAGATTTATATCAGAAATATCAAAAGAATCAAGTGTGGGAGAAGAAGGAGAAGAATGTACAATGTGGAGTGTTAGCTGTTCCTTAGACATTGAAAATTGAGGAACATCAAGTGATGACTCTGTGTGTGCACTCCTTGTGTCACTCTTTTCTAGTATTTTCTATCTTTGGGTTTCCTCTTGTTGGTGAACAAGAGGTTGTGCAGACTCTGTACAGTGTATTCCTGGTTGGGAACTTTCTTCAATGTCAACATCCTTTTGGGAGGATGGTGACAGTTCACTATTTTTCCTTATAACCTCCATTGCTTGTTGGGAAGCAATGGATTGCTTTTGGCTAAGGGTTATTAATCTCTTCTTTCCCTAAAGTGGTACTTCAGCTTCTTGTTCTCCCTCATCCTCACTTACTCCCTCAATTATTTTTCTTTTTATTGGGAGCTTCTTGGTTGTCTTTGTTTTTACAACCACAATTTTTTTTGGGAAACTGTGGAGGGGGCTATGGATTGTTGTTGTGAAGTGGTTGGAGGATTAATGGGGTTTTGGCTTTCAATATCCTCAAAGAATTGCAAAGAATAAAGATTTGGAAGTCTGTCAATGAGAATAGATCTTATGACAGGAGGGAAAAATAAGGGAACCTTTACCTTTGTAGATTTATGCTTCACATCAGTAAAAATTCTTTTACTCTGCAAAATAGTTCGTACAACTTGCAATCCAGTAATATTAAGGTTAAGGATTAGATAATAAGCAATCATCATCAAAAACCTAGCATAATAAATTTTATTTTTATTACCAGATTTCAGTTTTACCAAAAGGTTTTGCAGAATTAAAAGCCTAATGTTTAGATGTCTATCATACAACACATTAAAAGCAATTTGTTGTGTGAGTGTAGTGATAGCATCATAACCACTGCATTTTGAAGTAAATGCTTTAGTTATTATATCAAAGAACCAATTTCAACAGAATAATGTAAGTTTTTAAACATAGAAAGAAGTTCTTCATCAGAGGTAGGGGAGTCAAAGTTTTCGTATACAGGTAAGTGTAAAGCATTATTAACAACGGTATGGTCGATATTATAAACAGTGTTATCATACCTGAAACTTACCACAGGAGAGTCAGTATTCTCATCCTGGATGGTTGCAGTGGTCCACATAGCCGTGATGACTTCAGCGGCTTGGACGGGAGCTTCATAAATGGTGTAGGTTAGTGTGGAGTTTTGAAGAAAATCCATGAAGGGGTGGTACTGGATTTCAAATTCATACTTGTTAGCCACCCCTACATGGTTAGTCTTAATGAAATCGAAATCTCCAAACTGGAAACAGACTGTTTTAGCGGCCATTGGAAGAGATCTGTGAACTTTGAAGAAACTTTAAAAAAGGGTTAAATTGTAGAGAATTTGTAGAGAGAAAATAATTTCAAAGCTTTGAGAAATTGTTATTGCAGATGTGTTTGATTTTACTTTTAGCAAAGTATTAGAAACGTTTGCAATTCTAAAGATAGTGAACTGTTTTTGATCGTGGGTAGGATAACTACCAGATTACCCTCGATCGGAGATTGCCCTAATCTCTGATAAGTTCACGCATAAGACACTAGACTCAATTAGTCTCCGATAGTTCATTTTGATTGAGTGAGAGACTAACCAAAAACGACGTCGGGGACTAAGGTAGTCTCCGATAGTTCAATTTTTAATTCAGTCGGGGACTAATTAAAAACAACTGTCGGGGACTAGTTAGTCTCCGATAGTTCAATTTTTAATTCAATCAGGGACTAATTAAAAACAACTAACGGGGACTAGATAGTCTCCGATAGTTCAATTTTTAATTTAGTCAGGGACTAATTAAAAACACTATCAGGGACTAAGATAGTCTCTTTCTCTTAAGCTTTCAAAATATTTCCAACAATCAAGTTAATGATTATTAGCTTCATAAATTCTGTTATTTGATAACAGCTACATTCAAGAAATTTAATTCTAGCTTCTAAAAATTATGTTCACAAAGAACAGCTTCAATTCCAGAAATAAAATTTCTAGAGTCTCAAAGCTAAACAACTTGTTTTCAAAATTTAATCAATTTTTAGAGGCATAATTCAACATTCCTAATTCAGAAACTAATCTAGAAAAGCTAGATTCATCTAAAGGTTTTGTGAATATGTCAACAAGTTGTTTATCAGTTGTTACCCAGTGTAATTCGATATTACCTTCACTTACATGTTCTCTTATGAAGTGATATCTAATATCTATGTGTTTTGTTCTTGAATGTTGTACTGGATTTTCTGTTATTGCTATGGCACTAGTATTATCACAAAAGCTAGGAATTTTAGATAATGACATACCATAGTCTAGGAGTTGATTCTTGATCCATAGGATTTGAGCACAACAACTCCCAGCTGCGATGTATTCAGCTTCTGCTGTTGAAGTAGAAACTGAATTTTGTTTCTTGCTGAACCAAGAAACAAGTCTGTCTCCAAGAAGTTGGCAACTTCCACTTGTTCTTTTCCTGTCAAGCTTGCAACCTGCATAGTCAGCATCTGAATAACCAATTAGTTTAAAATCAGATTCTTTGGGATACCATAAACCAAGGTTTGGAGTACCCTTTAGATATCTGAGTATTCTTTTTATAGCAATCAAATGTGACTCTAGGGTTAGCTTGAAATCTAGCACATAAACATGTAGCAAACATTATATCAGGTCTACTTGCAGTTAGATATAAAAGAGAGCCTATCATGCCTCTATAGCTAGTAATATCAATTTTGTTTTCTTTTAAATCTTTATCTAGCTTAGTGGCAGTAGGCATGGGTCTTTTTGCAGATGCACAATCAACCAAATCATATTTTCTCAATAAGTCTTTGATATACTTAGACTGACTGATAAAAATTCCATCAGTTGATTGTTTTATTTGCAATCCTAAGAAAAAAGTTAATTCTCCCATCATACTCATTTCATATCTAGACTGCATGAGTTTTGAAAATTTTCCACAAAGTTTCTCATTTGTAGACCCAAATATAATATCATCTACATATATTTGCACCAATATAATGTCAGAGCCTTGCTTTCTATAAAATAAAGTTTTATCTATGATACCTCTAACAAATTTATTTTCAAGTAAAAATTGGGATAGAGTATCATACTAGGCTCTTGGTGCTTGTTTTAAGCCATAAAGTGCTTTGTCTAACCTGTAGACATGATTTGGAAATTTGGAGTCCACAAAACCTGGGGGTTGGCAAACATAGACTTCCTCTTCCAATTTTCCATTCAAGAAAGCACTTTTGACATCCATCTGGTACACCTTGAAGTTCTTGTAGGCTGCATATGCCAAGAAGTTTCTGATTGCTTCAAGTCTTGCTACTGGTGCAAAAGTTTCATCATAATCTATTCCTTCTTCTTGAGAATATCCTTTTGCAACCAGTCTTGCTTTATTTCTTGTAATTGTACCAGTTTCATCCAATTTATTTTTGAAGACCCACTTGGCACCAATTATTGATCTATTCCTTGGTTTGGGTACTAGTCTCTAGACTTTGTTTCGAGTGAATTAGTTTAACTCCTCTTGCATGGCAATTATCCAGTCAGGATCTTGAAGTGCTTCCTCAATTTTCTTTGGCTCAATCTTTGAGAGAAAACTAAGATATAAACATTCATTTTGAGTTGCACTTCTAGTCTTGACTCCATCCTCTAGACTTCTAATAATGAAATCTGGTGTGTGGTCTCTCAACCATGGAATTGCACGTGACAGATTTGACCTAGAAGTGGAGGCTTCATTTTCTAGATTGATGTTATCCAATCTAGCTTCATTATCAGAGACTGCTCCCCCTAAACCATTGACTTCTTCATTATTAGCTCCCCTGAGCTGTTTATCTCTATAGTCTCTGGTGTCAATATAGTCTCCGATTCTGCATCAGTGACTCTAGTCTTTGGTGAACCATTAGTCTCTGATGGAATACTAATGTCACCAGTCTCTTGAGTTTCATCTAATACTCTAGTCTCTGATAGAGTATTAGTTCTTGGCACTTCATGCACAACAGTTAACTCCCCCTCAATTATGTAGGGATCATTGCTATCCTGAGGTTTTTCAGTAGTCTCTGATGGATATTCCCATGCATCCAATTCATTCTCAAAACTGAGAGGTTCATGCAATCCTTGTCCAATCATTCCTGGAATCTTTTTATCATCAAATACAACTTAAATTGATTCCACAATGACCTTTGTTCTTAGATTATATACTCTGTATGCTTTACTTGACAAAGAATAACCTAAGAAGATTGCCTCATCAGACTTGTTGTCAAATTTTCCTCTTGTTTCTGATGAGTCTCTCAGTATAAAGCACTTACAACCAAACACATGTAAAAACTTGAGAGTTGGTTTTCTCCCAGTCATTAATTCATAAGGTGTTTTGTTGTATGCTTTGTTTATCAAGGATCTATTCTGTGTAAAGCAAGCAGTGCTTATAGCTTCTTCCCAAAAATATGTGGGAATCTTAGCCTCTTGTAACATAGTCCTTGCTACTTCAATAAAGGTCCTATTTTTTCTCTCAACAACTCCATTTTGTTGAGGGGTTCTTGGAGCTGAGAATTGATGAGTTATTCATTTCTCAGTGCAGAATTCAGTAACTTGGGAATTCTTGAATTCTGTTCCTCTATCACTCCTTATCACCCTTACTGTTTTTCCTGACTCAGTTTCTATCTTCTTGATATGATCAATTATCAACTGAGCAGCTTCATCTTTTGTATGGAGGTATTTTACGCAAGTATACCTCATGTAATCATCCACAATAACCAAAGCATATCTATTTCTTAAAATTGACATCACATTCACTTGACCAAATAAATCCATGTGCAGCAACTGTAAAGGGTCAGTGATTGATGTTGCTGGTTTGCTTTTGAATGACACACTTCTTTGTTTACCTTTCTGGCATGAATCACACAATCCATCTTGTGTAAATTTCAATTGTGGAATGCCAGCTACCAGTCCTTTCCTCACATGCTTGTTTATGTTCTTGAAATTCAAGTGGGAAAGCTTCTTATGCCAAAACCAACTTTCATTAGTTGAAGCTTTGCTATAAAGACATGTGATTTGATTAGTAAAAGAAATAAGATTTGCAACATACAAATTTCCTTTTCTTTTCCTTGTCAAAATCACATTATCAGAGTTTTTGTCACACACCAAGCATTGATCTTCTTTGAAGGTGACATTGAATCCTTTATCACATAGTTGACTCACACTTAGTAAATTGTGCTTTATGCCATCAACTAGTGCTACTTCAGTGAAGATGACATCTCCATGTTCAACACTGCCATATCCCCTCGTATGGCCTTTGCTGTCATCTCCAAAAGTGACTTTTGGGCCACTTTTCTCTTCATACTGTTTTAGCAGGGACTTATCTCCAGTCATGTGTCTTGAACAGCCACTGTCCAAGTACCATGATTTCTTCTTTTTTCCCTTTGTAGAATCACTTGACTCGTCACTTCGAGCCATTAGGGTAAAGTTGACAACTTCTTCATCAGAGTCGCTGTCAATCCAATCTTTACCCTCAGTAATCAAGGCTTTGCTCTTTGATTTAGCTCTCTTGTCAGCAAAGTCATTCCCTTTCCTTGATTTTTCATCCTTAGATCTATCACTAGATCTCGACTTCCTACGCTCATTGGCAAAGTGCCCTAACCCGTCACAATTGTAACATCTTATCTTTTCTAAGTCGAAGGTGACTTTTTGACCTTCACGTTTAGGGTTAGGTTTCCTTGACGATTTTCTTCCTTTCCTGCTGGCCCTAAATTTCTTGAATTGTTTGACCATGAATGCTATGAATTCCTCCATGTCATCATCAGAATCCAGTTCATCTTCTTGATCAGTCGAGCTAGCATTGAAAGATTCCTCATCAAGCTTCTCTTGAGACTTGCTTGTCTCAACCATCAGCGCAGCTCCTTTGTCCCTGCCATGCATGTGTTGTCGTTGCTCTACTTCGAGTTCATATGTCTTTAAATTCCCGTAGAGCTTGTCCAGTGTGAGGATATCCAAGTCACGAGCCTCTCTTATAGATGTTGTTTTTGGATCCCAACTTGGAGGGAGAGATCTCATGAACTTGGTGTTGACATCCTCATTATCATAGGACTTCCTAAGTATTTTCAGGTCGTTGAGCAAAGTGTTGAACCTGTCATAAACTGACGTTATTGGTTCACCAGGCTTTGTTTGAAAGAACTCGTATTGTTGTGTCAACAATGACCTTTTGTTCTTTCAGACTTGGTCAGTTCCTTCACATAGGACTTTGATGGTGTCCTAGATTTGCTTAGATGTCGTGCAATTTATGATGCTTGTGAACATATTTTTATCAATTCCATTATAAAGTATGTTCATCACCTTAGTATCCTTCAACACTTGCAACTTGTCTTCATTTGTATAATCACACTCTGGAGCAAGTTCAAAGTGTTCCGCCACAACAAATCCATCGACAGTTTTAGCAGGAATAAATTTCTTAGGTAGATAGGGACCCTTCTCAATCCTATCAATATAATCTGGATCTGTTGCTCTTAAGTGCATGTACATTTTTTACTTCCACATCGGATATTCTTATCGTTTAAGAATAGGGATTCTAGTACCACCATCACGACTTCCTGCATACGTCATTATGCTAGAGCTGCTTGCTTCATCATTGGCCATCTCTTGGAACGTGTTAATTGAGTAAATTCAATTAAAGGCTTTGATACCAATTGTTTTCCTAGTGAGATAGCCGAGAACTTGTAGAAAGGGGGGGGGGGGGGGGGGTTGAATACAAGTTCTTTGAATTCTTTTCAATTTCTTGTTCTTCAAAAATTAATAATTACTTGCGGAAATAAAGAACAAAAATACGAATCAATTTATAAACAATTGCTTGTATTAACTTTAACGACTGAATACAAATTCTAATAATCACAACAATGTAATCATCAGCTTCTTTTCTATTATGTATAGGAAAAGATACAAACTTTGAAAAAACCTATACAGTTTCGAATTACAATTCGAATTACAATTTTTTGTAAAACTAATTACAGCTTCTCTTCAAAACTAATTTCTCAGTTTTACTATCCTGAATCAATATTGATTCAGCTTCCTTATTCGAATCAAATACAATCTTTCCTTTTTGATTAGGAAGAGATTTCTGGTTAGTTTCCTTACCAGCTACGTCTTCAATAATATCTTCAACTACTTAGAAGACATTCCTTTTTAATTCGAACTCTGTATCTCTCAGGAAATAAATCACGATTAGTCCCTGATGCTTCATCTTTAGTCTCTGGTGACATCATCACTAGTCTCTGGTGCTTTTAGTCCCTGATGATGTCAGAATGTGTAGTCTCCGATAGAGTTATTTAGTCTCTGATGCTTTAAGGCTTAGTCTCCGATGACGTCAGCTTAGTCTCTGATGCTTTTAACTTTAGTCTCCGATGACATAAGCTTTAGTCTCCGACTCCTTTAGACTTAGTCTTTGATGACGTAAGCCTTAGTCTCCGACAAGCAAAACTAGTCTCTGATAGATAAAATTCTTAGTCTCTGACAAGTTTCCCTAGTCTCCGACAAGCCTTTTCGTAAACTCTAACTCACCAAATACACATTTCGACTTGCTGAAGCTTTGATACTCCATTCCAACAGTTACTTACAAATAAAGAATAATTGTATCTCTTTACAAATAATAAATGAATTACAAACAAAGAGATAACTACTGGCTACAAAACTTCAGTGTTACTAATTAACACTTTCTATACATTTGTACTCTAAGTAATCTAAAGACAATCATCATCAAATGTTCTAAAACCTAACACTCTCGGATTGCACTTCAGTTTGCGGGTGGAAAGCAGTACTCATGTCCAATCTTGTTCCTAAATAATCTTGAAAGCTTTGCCAGAATCTAGACGTGAAACGGGGATCACGATCTGATACAATTGAAAGCTGACACTCTATGACAACTGAGGATTTCCTTAACATATAATTTGACCGATTGATCCATTTTGTAGGTGTCTTTAATAGGTAGAAAGTGTGCAAATTTAGTCAATCTGTCCACTACTACCTAGATTGTGTTTAATCCCTTTTGAGTTACTGGTAGTCCAACCACAAAGTTCATTGTGATGTATTCCCATTTGCATTCTGGGATGTCCAAAGATTGTAGCAGGCCACTAGGTTTTTGGTTTTTTACTTTAACTTGTTCACAGGTAAGACCTGTGTTTACCCATCCAGCTATTTCCTTCTTCATGTTAGGCCACCAAAAATTTTGTTTCAAATCTTGATACATCTTTGTTCCACCCGGATGTATCGAAAATTTAGAGTTGTGGGCCTCCTGTAGTAGACTTCTTTTTAATTCCAATTTTGTCAGAATCCCTATTTTCAAATCTCATCAATCCATCTTTATGGATTTGACATTTTCCATTCTCCCCCTTTAGTAGCTTTTCCCTATCTTCCACATGCTCTTCTTGAGCTTCCTTGATGATAGTCAAAAAGCTCAGTTTTACACCAACCTCTTGCTCTATCTCTTCCCTTTGTTGGGTTGTGATAACATTCAATTGTAATCGTTCCAAATCCATTCTTACCTCTTCTTGGATTGTCATCACAATAAACCTTTCATGTCTACTTAGAGCATCAACCACTACATTTGTTTTACCAGGGTGATAATTGATTGAACAATCATAGTCTTTAATTAGCTCTAACCAATGTTTTTGCCTCATGTTCAATTCCTTTTGGGTGAAAATATACTTTAAGCTCTTATGGTCAGTGTAAATCTCACATTTTTCCCCATACAAATAATGCCTCCTAAACTTTAATGCAAAAACGATAGCAGCTAACTCTAAGTCATGCGTTGGGTATCATTTTTCGCAGTCCTTGAGTTGTCGAGATGCATAGGCAATAACATTTCCATGTTGCATTAGTACAACTCCTAATCCATTCATTGAGGCATCATTGTAAACTTAGTACGGGGGCTGTGGTTAGTCTTTTCTTCAATTCCTGAAAACTTCTTTCATAAGCTGGAGTCCAAATATACTTTTCTGTCTTCCTGATTAAATTTGTTAATGGAACTTCTATCTTAGAGAAATCTTGAATGAATCGACGATAGTATCCCGCTAACCCTAGAAAACTTCATACTTTAGTTGGTGTTTTTGGCTGTGACCAATTAATGATAGCTTCGACCTTTATAGGATCAACCAAAATTCCAAATTCATTGATTACATGTCCTAAAAATTTTACTTCCCTTAGCCAAAATTCACACTTTGAAAGTTTGGCGTAGAGTTTCTCTTGTCTTAATGTTTCCAGTGCTATCCTTAAGTGTTCAGCATGTTCTTCTTTTGTTTTGGAGTAAATGAGGATGTCATCGATAAACACAATGATGCACTTATCCAAGTATGGCTTAAAAACCCAATTCATCAGATCCATAAAGACAACTAGGGCATTGGTGAGTCCGAATGACCATATCGCATTCTAAAAGCTGACTTAGGGACATCTTCAGTCTTAATTTTTACTTGATGATACCCTGATCTCAAGTCAATCTTTGAGAAGTACCTTGCCTCCTTAAGTTCATCGAACAAGTCATCAATCCTAGGTAAAGGATATTGGTTCTTCATCGTTACCTTGTTTAATTCTCGATAATCGATACATAATCTCAATGATCCATCTTTCTTCTTTACGAATAAAACAGGTGCTCCCCAGGGTGAAACACTTGGCCTAATGAATCCTTGGTCCAACAACATTTGTAGTTGTACCATAAGCTCTCTTAATTCTGAAGAAGCCATCCTATAAGAGGCCTTGGAAATTGGAGCAATTCTTGGTACTAGCTCAATTCCAAATTCAACTTGTCTATCTGGGGGTATACCTGGTAATTCTTCAGGAAAAACATCTCCAAATTCTTTTACTACCGAAATATCTGAAATCTTTAATCCTTCTATCCTCTCGTCACAAACATGAGCTAAAAATGCTTCGCATCCCTTGCGTAGCATTTTATTAGCTTGTAATATTGTAAGAAGGTGAGTGGGTTTGGTAGACTTACATCCATAAAATAACACTCTACTTTTTGAGGGTGTTTTTAGGGAAACCTTCTTTTTTCTGCAATCTATGTTAGCTTAGTATTTATGTTGTCAATCCATGTCTAGTATTAGATCAAACTCCCCCAAAGGAAAGGGTATTAAGTTTACAGGGAAGTCACACTTTCCTATTTTTACACCACAATTAGGTAGTACATTCTTGGCAATGTACACCCCTTGATTAGCCACCACAACCTCTAAAGGTGTTTCTAAACATTCAAGAGCAAAGTTCATATCCTTAAGAAAATGTTCAGATATGAAGGATCTAGTGGCACCAGAATCAAATAAAACATGCACTTCAACTGAATTAACCAGTACCGTACCTGAAACCACGTTTTTGGACAGCAGTGCATCTTGCACAGTCATATTGTAAGTCCTAGCTTGTGGTCGACTAGCTACTGTGCTAGGTCCTGCCAATGGTAGTTTACCTTGACTCTTTTTCTGAGGGTATGAAGTGGAGATGTGGCCTTCCTGGCCACGACTAAAACATGTCCTTATAGTTGATACGACACGGCTGGTACCTTGCGGTTGATGTTGCTACGGTTGTAGAGGATACCTAGATTGGGGAACAATTGGTGGTTGATGTGGGCAATTAGTTGCGGTGTGCCCAGATCGATGGCATCTAAAACTCAAATTAGTTCCTACTACACACTGAGAAGTTTCATGGTTCCTTCCACATTTGCCACGAACTATAATCTTCGTTTTGTTCTCACTTAAGTCCGTACTGAAATTCCTTTTCCTATTGTTATTATACATATTTCCTTCCTCTTGTTTCACTATAACCAAACTGGTTTCTAGTTTTCCCTGTCCTCCATTCCTTTGATTAAAATTGTTATTAAAATAACTCCCTTTCCTTTTTCCTTCCTTGCGTTTCTCCCAGTCGAATTCCTGGAGTAGCTTGCCACTTTTCTCTTCCACCTTTGTCTTTTGAACAACTTCAGCATAGTTGTCCCGACATAAAATAGCAATCTTATCATGCAACCATGGATTCAAACCGTGTTCAAACCTTCTTGTCTTTCTTCTCTCAGTATCTACCAAGTGTGGGGCATACCTTTGGAGTTCATTAAACTTCTTTTCATATTCTTCCACAGTCATATTTCCTTGTCTTGATTCTAAGAATTGCTTTTCTAGCTCATCTGCAGTACTAGTTGGAAAGTACTAGTTATAGAAAAATTCCTTGAACTGGGCCCAGGTAAGAACTTGATCGACCTCAGTGGCTGCTTGCTCATTCCTAATTGTCAATCTCCTAGTCATTTCTAATCGTTCGGTATTTTCCCACCAATAGCTAACTTCTCCTTTTAATAGATATGTAGTGTATTCCGTCTTAAGGTCATTAGTTACTCCTGAGATACGGAAAGCTTTCTCTACTTCCTTAATCCAAGTTTGAGCTTTAGTGGGACCTCCGTCACCATTAAATGTAGGTGGACAGCCATTGGTAAAATCTTTAAATGTCACCCTTCTAGGTTGTACTTGTAATGGAAGTGCTGGATTTTTGTTACTTTGGGAGGCTTCCTTAATCATATTTACCAACATGGCAATAGGATTTTCCTGATTACTATATCCTTGATTGTTACTCGGGTTGAGCTTTCTGTTAGAGTGTATGCCCTAGTGGCTAATTATGTAATGATTGTGACACTATATTTATGATATGTTTTGGTTAAATGATAATTTCTTTTATTATGTTTTATTTACTGCGTTATATAAATGTTAACATAATAAATGTCCTTAGAAGAAACATACTAATTATTTGGATTCAAGTATTTGACTTGAATATGAGATCATATAAGTATGTAATGTATCTTTATTCTTAAATGTCCCTAGTCGAGTATCATTGTCAATGGGACAACAATAATACATGGAGACTAGTATATGGATTAACTGATGGCCATATCTCATTGGTCATAAATATATACGAGATATATTAAGTTAATACATAGGTACATGTTAGAGAACATAGTACTGGATACACCCACCATGAGAATTCTACATGGAGCGTTATGTTATATGTCATAAGTAATTCTCATAGTGACAATGATGTAATGGTCCTTCGACCTGAAGTCATGACATTTCTACATAAGGAGTTATGCGTTTTTGACATTATCAAAAGTCACCTTTAACCGGGTGGACGATAAAGGTGATTGTTGGATGCATAATGAGTTATGTGAAAAATGGGAATGATGTAGATGGAATTTAACGCTCCTATGAATTAGGGGTGATATCTATAGGCCTCTTGATTGAGTGAAACTATGAAATGCATGGCCATGCTCAAATAGAGATTTGTTTCATATAGTTTACTCATTGATCAAGAAAACTGAGATTAAATTATGAAGAGGATGACACATCCATGCCTTGAATTTAATCTTAGATATCATGGTTAAAAGGATTAAGTTACATTGAAACATTGATCACGAAAGGTAATGTCGAATCTATGACTTTATTATTGTTGGGTTTCATTGGGTCTAAAACGCAGCGGTGAAATACAATTTAAAATAAAACAAAACGAAACCCAAACCCGAGGATCTATGCGAAACTATTTAATACAGATAGTTTAAGATTTTACCGATTAATTGTGCGAATCTGAAGCTTTGGTGAAGGTGTTGATCGTCTCCAAATCTTTAACGCAATCCAACAGGACAACGTCTCTACGGTATCCACACGAACACCCGCGAATCGTCTCACAATTCGAACAAGAAAAGTTACAGTACTAGCTGTATGATCTGTATCTCTCTTTTCTCTCTATATCTCTGAACTCTAGTCTTTCTCTTGTGAGCAACTAGGATTCTTAGAATACGTAAAAAAAACGTTGGATGGTTAGAGAATAGCTGATATATCATATATGTAGCCTTTCATAGAGTAATTCCAAAACCTAATCTAATTAGGAGACTTAAAATCCGAATTTTTTTTATATTTATTAGATATATATATATATATTTAATCAAGTCTCACTTAATTAATATATATATATGTACAAATAAATATATATATATTCGTATTTCCTTCCAAAGGACTCTATTTTATACAGATTACATATATTAATATATATGTATATAATTTAAAGCCATGATTTAATTAAATCAATCTTATTGATATATTAAAATCATAGACATTTAAATTATATCTCCTTGACGAATGTTCTTTGTGTGTGACCCTGTAGGTTATTATTACGTTGGCAATAATTTTAAATCATATTATAAAATTATAAACAGTGAGCGGCATCTAGTAATACATCACTGTTACCTAAGTAATAATAAAGTCATAGATTCGACGTTACCTTCCGTGACCAATGTTTCAATGTAACTTAATCCTTTTAACCATGATATCTAAGATTAAATTCAAGGCATGGATGTGTCATCCTCTTCATTATTTAATCTTAGTTTTCTTGATCAATGAGTAAACTATATGAAACAAATCTCTATTTGAGCATGGCCATGCATTTTATAGTTTCACTCAATCAAGAGGCCTATAGATATCACCCCTAATTTATAGGAGGGTTAAATTCCATCTACATCATTCCCATTTCTCACATAACTCATTATGCATCCAACAATCACCTTTATCGTCCACCCGGTTAAAGGTGACTTTTAATAATGTCAAAATGCATAACTCCTTATGTAGAAATGTCATGACTTCAGGTCGAAGGACCATTACATCATTGTCACTATGAGAATTACTTATGACACATAGCATAACGCTCCATGTAGAATTCTCATGGTGGGTCTGTCCAGTACTATGTTCTCTAACATGTACCTATGTATCAACTTAATATATCTCGTATATATTTATGACCAATGAGATATGGCCATCAGTTAATCACATACTAGTCTCAATGTATTATTGTTGTCCCACTTACAATGATACATCACATACTTATATGATCTCATACTCAAGTCACATACTTGAATCCATATAATTAGTATCATTCTTCTAAGGACATTTATTATGTTAACATTTATATAACGCAGTAAATAAAACATAATAAATTATCATTAACCAAAAACATATCAAAAAATATAGTGTCACAATCATTACATAATTGGCCACTAGGGCATACACTCTAACAATTATTACTTGGGTAATAGTGATGTATTACTAGATGCCGCTCACTGTTTATAATTTTATAATATGATTTAAAATTATTGCCAACGTAATAATAACCTACAGGGTCACACACAAAGAACATTCGTCAAGGAGATATAATTTAATTGTCAATGATTTTAATATATCAATAAGATTGATTTAATTAAATCATGGCTTTAAATTATATACATATATATTTATATATGTAATCTGTATGAAGTAGAGTCCTTTGGAAGGAAATACGAATATATATTTATTTGTATATATATATATATATTAATTAAGTGAGACTTGATTAAAGATATATATCTAATAAATATAAAATTCGGATTATAATTCTCCTAATTAGATTAGGTTTTAGAATTACTCTATAAAAGGCTATATATATATGAGATATATTAGCGATTCTCTCTAACCAACGTTTTTACGTAGCCGCTCATAAGAGAGAGACTAGGGTTAAAAGAGATAGAGAAAAGAGATACAGATCATACAGCGAGTACTGTAACTCTTCTTGTACGGATCGTAAGACAATTTGCGGGTGTTCGTGTGGATACCGTAGAGACGCTGTCCTGTTGGATTGCATTAAAGATTTGGAGACGATCAACACCTTCACCAAAGCTTCAGATTCGCACTTTTAATCGGTAAAATCTTAAACTATCTGTATTAAATTGTTTCGCATAGATCCTCGGGTTTGGGTTTCGTTTTGTTTTATTTTAAATTCGTATTTTTCCGCTGCGTTTGATGATACGAAACCCAACACTTTCTTGATCAACTGGGTTAGTATTCTTATTCAGGCGAAGTTGAGATCTTCTTTTTGGGGCCATTTCCTATAAGGTAAAAAAAAAATACAAAAGTTACTATTAAAAGTTTTCTCTCTTTCCCTTCTTTTTTTTATAACAAGGAATAACATATGAGAAAAGGAAAGGAAATTTTCAAATTAAGTTATCAAAATATATTAAATAACAAAAGTTACATCTTACCAAATTTATACATTAGGACTCTTTACTAAAGAGTCATGAAAATCTAAAATAACATCTATTGCAGCAAGTGCCTAATACAAAGGTTGTAAATGGAGTTCATCCATCACTCTTCGTGCAAAACGACACGCTCCCTCAACCTTTTCTATAAGGTTACACATTAGATGATCCCGATCTGCCATGGTAGGCTGTGCAAGTCTTAAATAATCACCGACTGAGATTAGAACTCCTATCAAGGTCTCAGTGAGGACTAGGGATACATCTTGAAATGAAATTCTCCAAAGATCCAATAATCTACTAGTTCTTTAATGAGCAGACGACTGACGCATCATGGTAGTATTGCGTATCTCCAACTCTGCCTGAATCATGCGGATTCTGCGTTGAAGGTAATAGCAAAATCCATTTGGTAAAGGCAAGGGCATTGGATTTTCTGGTGGTGGTACAGCTGGTGCAATGTTTGATAAAGTCACTAGTGAGGAAACAACATGTGGAGATACTGGCACCGTAGGTAGTGTGTACCTAGTGGCAGGGGAACCTCTTATTTGAGAAGGACCTAATAGTGGAAAACCTGTCAAATTATGAGGTGACAAAGGACTCTTCATATGCATTGAGAAACTTGACCTTTCAAATGGGTTGGTTGGGTTCTGCTTATTTCCTCTAGAGTCTACAGGGTCCTCATCATTTTTATCAGAATCTCGGGTTATTTCAAAACAAAAGACCTGAGTTGGTCTAACCACTTTTTTGCAAGGAGTCAATTACTAGCATGCACCCGACATTCCACGGTTGACATTTAAAAGATGGTGTCTACCAGACTTGGAAGGACAGACAACATTACTATTAGGGGTATGCTTTTTTTCTAAGCTTTTACCCAGAGGTGCCTTGCCCTTATCTACATGTCCTGGAGTGGGTGTGATCATCTATAAAAGAAACATAACTTAAATCAATATCAATATAGAATTCATCAAATGGGTTTAGCATAAATACTAGTACCGTAACATGATGTGCAATTAGGGTCGGTGAATTCTACTATCTCATGACCTTATATCTCATCTAATCTAATAACCTATGAATAACCAAGGGTCAGCGTTGACACCTATCTTCTATTCTATGTACAATCATTTCCTTACTTTACTAAATTCCCAATTTCTTTATTCCAGTAGAGAATATGTCTCATAACTGGTGCTTGGCTTTGATACGAACTGTGGTGGCCCTGGAAATCCCCTTAGTCGGGCCTCGGGCACTGTCAGCAATTTGGGTGACAGCCCCCCAAGGTCCCCAAGCTAGAACCCAGGGCTCCGCCAGAAAACCACAACACAACAACATAATTACGACAAATACATCATAGCCAAGCATTATCATTAGTCATACGAGAAATATGATCTCAGATACATCATGTTCATATCTTAAAAATTTACAACCTCTTACAAAACCTCAAAATTCAAATATACAGACTGCAGCAGAAACAAAACTTTAGATGGCCCACCTGGCCTTATAATCTAAACATTTCTATGATGACCTCTCATTTCACTTTCCCTCTAAAGGCCATCCATAGGAGAGAGATTAAGAAGCTCTCACTATACCATTTTCTCTTTTCCGTTATTAGGCAACTCAACCTTCTTGACATAGTCTATAAAACATTTCATAACATTCCACATGAGCGTTTACGCTCAACAAGCATATATTAATAAGCAAGAAGAACAGATAATTCAAAAGCTTTAATATTCATCGAGGTTGAGCAATGCAATGCCAACACGTCTTGATAATTCAATAAACATGTAACATTCAGGGTTCCCAAGTGATATTAAGGGGGTAACCCACTTTTAAATAAATCTTGATTCGCCCTCTCTTCACCAGATAATGCATCATTTGACTAGCATGATCACTATCTGACTTCCTTTACAATCAAATTTCATCCCAGCTGGTCAGCGTGGTCATTTGATTTCATCATATGACATACGTAGTCAGCACAGAAAACATTGGTCTGCGAGGGTTTGATTACTGATGCCTCAACCTCTCATTCCCTATCATCATTAGCCGGAATGCCGAGAGAAAGCACTCAACAGCCCCTTTACTACCCATATGGATATACCTTGAAAACATTTTCTTGCTATAAAACTTTGGCGTGCTCAGCTAATTAATAGCGGCGACTACCAAAAACTTTGGTGTGCTCAGCCAATAAAGAGCGGCGACAACCAGTAACTTTTGTATATATATATATTCATATGGGATATGCTCGGGTGCGCATACAAGTTCACGGTCTGCAACACTCTTACATCATCTTTTGGTGTGCTAGCCAATTTTAAACAGCTAGCAACCACCCAAAAATACATAGCTCAATCATCATCTTTTGACGTACATCGGATCAATAATCATACGTTACTTAATCATAAAAAGAAATCATTGTCTTGTATAAGCATTAACATTATTCATTTACGTAAATTGAAACAATGATTTTACGTAATTAGTAAGAAAGGAAGTGGAATGAGTAGTTGGCTGAGGCCATTTAGTCACTACCTCAATTTTTATCGGATCTATTGATATTCCATTCTTATCGATGATATGTCAAAGAAATTGCACCCATTGCAACCAAAACTCACACTTAGAAAACTTAGCGTACAACCTTTCTTTTCTCAAAGTCTCCATAGCAAGTCTAAGGTGCTCTTCGTGTTCTCTCTTAGTTTTGGAATAAACCAAAATATCATCTATGAATACAATAATGAACTTGTCTAGATAAGGTTTAAACACTCGGTTCATTAAGTCCATAAATGCTGCAGGGGCATTCGTCAAACCAAATGGCATTACAAGGAACTTATAATGTCCATATCGAGTACAAAATGCTGTCTTTAAAACTTCGTCAGCCTTTACCTTTAATTGGTGGTAACCTGACCTTAAGTCAATCTTAGAAAAGTAGGTTGCATCCTTCAATTGATCAAAAATATCATCTATTCTTGGTAAAGGATACCTATTATTAATAGTTACTTTATTCAATTCGCGGTAATCAATGCATAAATGCATTGATCCATCCTTCTTCTTTACGAACAAGATGGGGGTTCCCTAAGGGGAAACACTAGGATGAATGAAACCTTTATCTAGCAATTGTTGTAGTTGTATCATTAATTACTTTAATTCCACTGGAGCCATACAGTATGGTGCTTTTGATATGGGTATCGTACCAGAGGCTATTTCAATGCCAAATTCTACTATTCGGTCAGGGGGTAGGCCTGGTAATTGTTCTGCAAATACGTCCTTATATTCTTGAATTATCGGAATATCATCTACTGCAGGGTTCTCTTTTGTCATTTCATGGACATAGGCTAGAAAAGTTTCACACCCTTTTCTAACTAATTTCCCTGCTTGCATGCTAGTAAGGATATGGCTAGGACTTGTTGGTTTGGTTCCATGGAAAGTTACCTTATTGTTTTGGGGTGTATTGAGTAAAACACGCTTTCTAAAACAATCCACTTTGGCCTTATATTTTCCTAACCAATCCATACCCAAAGTGATATCAAATTCTCCTAATGAAAAAGGTATCAAGTCTGTTGGAAACTCATACTTTCCTACTTGAATGGTACAGTGATTTAAAATCTTTGTAAGGTAATACTTCTCTTGATCAAACATCATAACTTCTATTGGATTGAGCATTTCTTGTGGTTCTAGTTTTAGTTTCTCAACTAAATGCATAGAGACAAAGGATCTAGTTGCTCCTGAATCAAATAATACGTATGCTAGTATGGAATTGATTGAAAGCATACCTGTCACCAAGTCTGCAGATTGTAATGCTTCACTGACTATCATGTTATAGGTGCGTGCCATGGGACGTGCAGAAATTGCATTAGGTCCAATTGATGCTCTTCCTTCTCCCTCAATAAGCTTCCTTGCCTTATGGGGGAAGTTTGGGGAAATATGACCTCTCATGCCACAAGTGTAGCATGTGGTGTAGGTAGATCTTTCCAGGTTCTGTTTTTGAAGTCTACTTAGGTTTGCCACAAGAAGGTTAAAACAATTTTGTATTACATGTCCAGGCTATTTACATCAAAAACAGACTCCCAATCCTTTCAAGTAGGATTCCTTCCCATGATTCTTATTACACTTGGGACAAATACTTCCTCTTTTTTGTCCACTACTCTTTGCTCTACTCTCAAGTGTGTCCCCATTCCAATGACGTTTATTCTTATTAGGATTAAAGCTAAGAAAATTTCCTATTCTAGGTTCTTCTTTAACTTGAGAATTCACTATTGTAGGTTCTTGTTCACCTTAAGGTCTATACCTCTTCCATGTGGTGTCACCCTTCTTTTCTTTGTCACAATTATACTTTGCAAGGGCTTCAATTCCTCGTTCTACTATCTTAGCTTTTTCAACTACACAAAAATCATCTAATGCTAAAATTGCTACCTTATTATAGGGCCAAGGATTGAGTCCTTGCTCAAATCGCCTTGCTTTTCTTCGTTCAGTGTTCACTTGATGTGGAACAAAACGGGATAACTCAATAAACTTTGCTTCATACTAGGTTACCGCCATATTTCCTTGTTTTAAATTAAGGACATTGATTTCCATTTCATTAGTCATACTTAAAGGAAGATACTTGGCGAGGAATATTTTAGTGAATCTCTCCCAAGGAACCTCCCTATCATTGCTATAAGCAGCTTGTTGAGTTAATTCTAATTGCTCAACACTTTCCCATCAAAAGTTTGCTTCTTCAGTTAATAGGTACGAAGCAAAGGTGGTTTTCTGATGGTTTGCAACTTCACAAATCCTAAAGGCTTTCTCTACTTCTTTAATCCACTCACGGGCTACTATTGGACCTTCCTTTCCAGTAAATATAGGTGGTTTTAGATCTTTAAAATCTTTAAAAGTAACTCGGTGTATATGGTTATTAGGTTGAGGACTTGGTTGAGAATTTCCAAATGCTTCTTTTAGGAGGTTTAGAAGGTCTTGTGTAGGGTTAGTAGTACTATCACTTGTTTGGTTTTCTTGTTGGAGGGGCCTTCCTTGTCTGCTATGGCTTCTCCTATTCATTTTTCTGTTTCATCAACATATGTTATTATTAAATTTAAAGTTTCTTCTACTCTTTCAATTAACCATTACACATAACATAGTAACCTAACACATATTTTTGTTAAAATCTTTTATTTGAAATTACCCTGTTTCTATCAACAAACTATTATATAAAAACATAGTATATAGTAAGCAGAGGTTACATAGACTTACATTTATCATTATTTATACAAGATACAAAAATTCATAGTCTAGACTAACTTTAAGTTAATATAACAAAATCATTTATTAGTTTAACAAAACGTACTCCCTGTTCCCAAAAGCTATTGCGGTATTTTACTAAACTTGTCAAAATTACCTTATGATTCTTAGATTAAGTATTCCTCACTGAGTCCTGAGTAGACCCAACTTACCATAACATCCTCAAAGGAACGGGTTAACCTTAGTTGGTAGTCAGAATAGGCCATCAGAGCTTCCATTGATGCCTTAGAAACTGGTGTAAAACGTTTTGTGTCAGATATTCGCTGATCAACAGCTTGCATTGCCATTCAATATTGGGCTTCTAGCTGATCCTTAGCATAACACCATCTTTCCAACATGTACCTACAATCATAAGCTTCCCTAACATGATGAAAATTTTCCTCTTCCCTATCCCTTATATCTGCTTCATAATACCTAAGCTGATTTTGGAGCCTTTGTTCTGTATCTACAGATGAAACTGGTACTACAGGTGCTGGTACCAAGGTTGGAACTGGAGCAGGTGGGGGTACAGAAACTGACTTAGAAGCAGGTATGGTGAAACTGAAGGCATGAAAGTTTGTGGGGACATGCGAGCTAGATGGAATGTTTGGTATAATGGTGATTGGGGATACAGTGGGTGTAGTTTGTGTTGGGGTCTCTTCCCAAGAATTTTCTTATTGTGAAGGGGAACTTTTGTGGGATCATTTTCATTTTCTGATTCAAGGTCATCAATAATAGGCTCAGGAATTTTAGTTTTGACTGACATAGGTTGGGGTGGCAGGGTATCCTTTAGAGAACACTTATCGTTTTTAGCAGTTAATGAGGTATTATTAAGTAGGTGTAGATCAGACATCTACAAAGTTATGCAAAGTTTGGTTAGTAAAAATATAACTAGTAACATAGATTATAACATCCCTACCATATCGTTTTACTTTAGTCTTGACTCAATATTTACTTTATTTTGACTCTTCTATTTGGCTCATAAATATTCTTTCTAGTGTTTTACTCTGATACCAAACTATGACAGCCCCAATTTTCCCTAACTAGAGACCAATGTCATCAGTTTAATATTAACTATTGGGACATAGGCTCTTGGCGGAAAAAACTGGGATGTCAAGAGAGGGATACAAAGAGCTTCCACACAAAAACCTCATTTCTTAATAAAAGCACCATGATTATTTGAAAGTTCTCAGCAGCAAAATAACATATCTTTTTGTTAAAAACAAAATAAGATCAAACCAACCGAAAATCCTATTTATGAGCCTCAGACTGCCAATCCTATTGGTACTGTTGTGACTTTTCTTTACCCTTAGAACCTTCATCTTCTTTGGGTTGAACTGAAAGAGAATCAAGTAAGTATGAGCAACAAAAGCTCAACAAGGAATATAATTTAGGATAAATATAATAAATCTGATTTAGAAATCTGTTCAAAATCTTAGTTTCAAAATAACATAAAAATAATACTATCTCATCTATTGGATTCAAATGGGGAAAATTCATATCTTCAAATAGAAGAAATAATGGCAACATCGTGCCTCTGAAATTAAGAAATAAGGAATATCCACATAACTCTCGGATGTCTTTTAGTACTATGACTTACTTGAACATCTCACATCAATGATGTCTTTCAGTACTGTGACTTACTTGATCATCAATTCTGTTTAGCATAAGGGCCTACTGAGAATATCATCTACCACATGACAGTAACGGGCCAATGTTATTTCATTGTGGTCTACTATGTATATGACATTTAGTAAACTTAATTACATCTACTTTCTCATGGGCCTGGCAGAATAGAGTATCCTATTCTCATTATCTGAGTTGATTCCCCTACTCATATATATATACACACATAAGGGCCCGACAGAATAGAGTATCCCATTCTCATTATCCAGGTTGATTCCCTTGTAGAGATAGTGGATAGATTTCGACATCTCAATGAAATTTACCAAGGTGATTATATAACATCCTTGTAATCTCCGTGTGGGTCGTGACACCGCAGGGGACTGTCCAAGGCAATCACACAACACCCTTGTAGTCTCAATGAAGGTCACAAGGTATATATTACCCTTATAAGCTGAATTGAATAACTTAAGATGTCATGTATTGACATAAAACAGATAAATACATGAAAACAAGATATTAAAATCAAGCATTTCTCAAAATAATTCTTGTTAGGTATAGATGATGATGATGCTTAGAGTTTTGTTTGTGCATCTATACATACTCAGGGTGTTCTATAAACCTAAGTATATGCATATATTTTGCATCCACTGATGATTAACTTAGTCATCAGGGGATGAAGTATTTCACACTAGACAAGTCATCAGTTGAAATTTCTAAAGGACTTGATAGTGAAGAGGGATGTCTGTTGTTATTCAAAAACATTTAAGTATTCTGCATATCAGACATTCCAAACAAAATCAACAAAGCTTTAGTGGTTAAAACTGTCAGGGGAACCCATCAGGGGATGACAAAGGCAGATCAACCCGTCAGGGTATGGCACTGGCAAGACAAACTCATCAGGGGGAACGTGTTAGGGCATGATAGTGACATGCCAACCTATCAGGGGAACTCATCAGGGTATGACAGTGTCAAGCTAACCCATCAGGGAAACCCGTTAGGGGGAATGCTCAGCACTGCATCAGTTGAAGCCATCCGTGGATGTTTTGAGTCTTAATGTCAGGGGATCAAGAAGCACTTGGATAACTCAAGTTAAGGTTGAAGCACGGATCGAGTCTTAGACAGGACTCGTCATCAGGGGAATCCAGAAGCACTGATCAAGTCCATATCAGGGCTTGTTATTAGTGGACAGTTATGACTGCATACACTCGTCATCAGGGCTTACACGCAAATCAATGAAGCTTGTTACAGAAGCAAGAGATATAAATTGGAAAGATATTTCTTGTAGTTTGGTGGTCCAATGACAACTCTCGATCATTAAATGCATGCAGATCAGGGGAAGAAAAAGAAGCAACAAAAGTAACAGCAGTCTGACACATCGTTCCCAAAGGACATCGATGTGACATATATGCGGCTAAGTTGAAAAGAGCAGCACGTCCAAGCACGTGGGTTCAATTACTGATCTTTTATATATACAAAAGAGTTTTCATTACACAAAAGTGGATATCCAATGGATCAACCAACATATAGAAGCACACAAACACTAGAGAAGCTTTGAAACATTTTTGTAAGAAAATATTCAAAGAAGTATTGTAGCTAGTGAGTGTGAAAGAGAAGCTGTAGCTCGTTATAGAATTTGTAGCTGATTAATCACAGTTATGATTAACCAGATTTTCAGAAAAACCTCAAGTTTTAATATAACTATTTTAACTTGAATGCTTGTGTGTTCATTTTGAAGTCATTATAGTTTTTCTGATATTGTAGCTATTTCCATCAGTGCTTAACAAGTGTGTAAAGATCGAAAAGTTTTGAGTGTTTATATTCATCCCCTCCTTCTATAAACACTTGAGCCTATTTTGTTCTAACAATTGGTATCAGATCCTACTAGCAGATTACACTTGCTAGATGATCATCATCAATGGCCAAAAAAGCATGAGATACTAAAGTCCCCATGTTGGAAAGGGGAAAATACTTTTTGTGGAAGAAAAAATGATAGTTCATCTAAGAGTAATCGATGATGAACACTTGCAAATTCTAGAAGAAGGCCCTCACGTTCCAAAGAAACTCATTCCTGAAGAGGTTGTCAATGGAGTCAGTGTAACAAAAAGATTAGTTCTAAAGACTATTAAAGAAATGAAGCCAGAGGAAAGAGAGAAAGTAAAGAAGGATCTAAAAGTCACAAGCATCCTATATAATGGCTTAGATGATGATATGCTCAACAGTATCATGAATCTTATAATGTCTAAGTCAATATGGGATACCATCCAAATCCTATGTGATGGAATTGAAGAAGTGAGGGAAAATAAACTGCAGCTATGGACACAATAGTATGAGTGATTCACAATGAAAAATGGTGAAACACTCACTAAAATGTTTGACAGATTTAACAGGTTGGTAATTGACATGAGGATATATGGGAAGACTTATGCTAATAAAGATGTGAACAGAAAGTTCATGAGAGCACTTCCCATATCATGGGATCCTAAAATGACGGCCATCAAGGAATCCAAGGATATGAATCTCCTAGACTTCGATAGGCTCTATGGAACCCTTAAGACATATGAACTGGAGGTTCAACAAAGATCTGAAATGTCAGGGGATACCAGAAAGCTTAAATCTGTAGCCCTGATGGCTGCCAAGAAAGATAAAGAAGAAGCAAGACCAAGTATCTTGATGAAGCAACAGTCAGGGGATACTGAAAAAGAAGGGGACATTGAAGCTGACTCAAAGGAGGATGAGTACACTCCTGAAGAGTTAGAAGAACTGAATGAAACTATGGCTTTTCTTGCAAAGTGGTTTTCCAAGCTGAAATTTCAAAAACCATCGGGATGAAAAAGATTTTCAGCAAGGAAACCTAGTAGCACTAAAAACTTTATTGACAAATCAAGAATAAAGTGCTACAAATGCAATGAGATGAGCCATTTTGAAAATGAGTGTCGCAAGGCCACAAAGGAAGCTGAATCTAGGGGAAAAGAAGCTGATGTGGATTACAAGAAGAAATACTTTGACCTTCTAAATGCCACCAAGAAGGGAAAAGCTTACATTGCAGAAAGGACTAGCTGACTCAGATGAAGAAGATAATGAAGAATATGTCAACCTAGCCCTGATGGCCTCATCCATTGACCGCAGCAGCTCACAAGTAAGTCTTGAAATTTTCTCTAACATGTCTAAAAATGATTGTGTTAAAACTTTTAAAGAAATGACTTGTGAGATAAAAGATCTTTATGACACCCAAAGTAGTGCTGTAGCTAAGACTGAGAGAGTGCAGAAAATAAATGAACATTTGACTGCTAGAAATACTCTTTTAGAATCAGAACTCTCTAGACTTGATAGTCTTGAAAAAGAACTCTCAAGGACTAAAAATCTCCTTGACTATGCTGTTAAAAGAGAGGAATGGACCTTCAATCTTCTGAGACAAGAAAGGGAAGTCATAAAGAAATGGAATGAGCCTCAGCAAAAAACTGGATGATCAATTAAACTGTCAAAAATCTGATCCCAAGTTTGGTTTAGGATATGAAGAGACTCTTGTGAAGCAACCTCCTATTGAGGTTGAAAATGCAGCTAGCTTTAGAAAAAAGCCAATACAACATATCAAATTTGTAAAGGCTATAATAAAGTTAGAAAAAGGGAATGTTTTCCCAATGAGTGAAGCTTCCACAAGTGGTGGGAGAGGCAAGAAACTTGTTCTTGCCAAAGCACTCAAACCCCCAATCAAGAAAGAACTAGACTGTGCATCAGTGGATACACAATCATCAGGGGATAAGAGTGTATCAAGCCTTTGTAGCCCTTCAAGGGATAAAGGCCTGTCAGGGGATAATAAAAAGAATAGGAATGGAAAGTTAGGTGTAAACAAAGCTAGTAATTACACCTCTATTCATGAAGCCCTAGGAAAGTGTGCAAACAAATGGAGAATTTAACCTCCCCTGATGTCAATCCAAACATCATTGAAGCCCTTCAATAGATAGAGTAAATCTTCTAGACAACATGTCAGGGAATACTCCATCAGGGGATCATCCATCAGGGCATGCACCATCAGGGGATAACTTTAACCCTAATTTAAGCATTAATTCAAGAGGAGTTTTCTCAGAAGCCAGGAGCACAAACTTAGGGGGAGGAAATGATAATCAAGCAAGCTCATCAAGATACATCTCTAATCCTAAATGGTCTAGGAGTCACACAACAGATTTAATTATTGGTGATCCAAACAAGAGAGTGCACACCAGAAAAGCAACATCTAATGAATACCTAAATGCTTGTTTTTTTCACAATTAGAGCCAAAGAAATTTTGAAGAAGCTATTCAAGATGCAGAATAAATCATGGCTATACAAGAAGAACTGAATCAATTTGAAAGAAATCAAGTATAGAAGTTGGTGCATAAACCCAAAGACAGAATTATAATAGGCACCAAATGGGTATTCAAAAATAAGATGGATGAAGCTGGCATTGTTATAAGGAACAAAGAAAGACTGGTTGCAAAGGGATATCTTCAAGAGGAAGGGATTGACTTTGATGAAACTTTTGCACCAGTAGCCAGACTTGAGGCAATAAGAATTTTCTTAGCCTATGCTGTGACGACCCGGAAAAAAAATTTGTCATCTATAAATAATTTATTCACTCATTTTATTTTATTTTATGTTATTATATTTTCTTATTAATGGGAATATGGTTATTATATGACGCTTTTGGTTGTATGAATATTTTTGGACCCATTAAAAGGGGTTATTGTTGTTTGATTATTGGTTGCAAGGTTAAGCAATGATGGTTATTTTTTTTATGACGTCATTGTGTACGTATGCTAATTAGAGTAGTAAGCTGCTTATGTGTCATCAAGGGAATTAAATGTATATGCATGTAGGACAACAGGCTTATTACGATGCTTAGTTGCTAAGAATCATGATGAGCAACCGTTTTACTGTCCAGATTAACCAATCATTTTATTTCAAAGCTTAATCTCAGCCTACTATAAATACCTCATTCGGAGGAACATTTCAGTCTCTTTTCTAAACATTTCCTTTTCCAAAGTTCTTCTTTAAACCTACCATCTCCATTTAGTTTCAAGTTCTCTCTTTAGGATAATCACTTTCAAACAAGCTTTGATCTCTTTCGTCAACCCAAGAGGTAAGAATCTTAAGTTCTCTTTTGCCTTTCTTTTCTTTGCTTGGTATCCGAGAAGTTTAGCTGTAGGAGCAAGTCTTTAAGAAAGAAAAAGAAAGGATTATATCCTTTTGTGTCTAGAAGTGTTGCTCATAGCTTAAATCATGTTGAGAGTTGATTTATGGAGTTGTAGTTAAGATCACCACCCTTGGAGAAGTGAGGAAGACGACCCTGTATCTGAGACATCTTCTAAAGTTAGTCCCCGACTGTGTTGATATTAGTCCCCGATGACATCAGGCTTAGTCTCCGATAGAGTTAAGGTGACGTCATCAGTCCCTGATGAGATATTAGTCCCCGATGACGTCAGCCTTAGTCTCCGATAGAGTTAAGGTGACGTCATCAGTCCCTGATGAGATATTAGTCCCCGATGACGTCAGGCTTAGTCTCCGATAGAGTTAAGGTGACGTCATCAGTCCCTGATGAGATATTAGTCCCCGATGACGTCAGGCTTAGTCTCCGATAGAGTTAAGATGATGTCATCAGTCCCTGATGAAATAATTAGTCCCCGATGACATCATCCTTAGTCTCCGATGAATAAAGATGACGTCAGCAGTCTCTGATGAGTTAAATAGTCTTTGACGAGTGAAATTTTTCCCCGATAAGGCAACCTCATGCCCTGATAACCATTTTCTACATGAGTAGCCATTTATTAAGTTTAAATTTCTCATGATTTACCCACAATGATGTTATGCAAAAACCTTTTTCAACCGATATAGTGAATTTTAGCTAAGGACCAAGGCAAGTATATATTCATTCCACTTTCTTTCTTATTGATTACGTAAAATCATTAATTCGATTTACGTAAATAAATGATGTTAATGCCTATGCATGATGATGAATTCTTTTATGATTAAGTAACATACGATCATTGAATCCGATGTACGTGAAAAGATGTTGATAATTGAACTATATGTTATTGGGTGTTTGCTAGTTGTTTAAAGTTCCTAGCACACCAAATGATGATAAAGATGATGTTTGGGTGTTGCAAGTCATGGACTTGTATGCACACCCAAGTAACTTCTGTATGGATATATATATAGTTCCGCCTGTGATGATCACTATCTTTTAATTGTTGAGCACGCTAATATGTGTTGTTGGCAGTCGCTGCTTTTAATTGATTAGCACGTCAAGGCTATTTAAAATTGAGAAAATGTTTACAAGAAGATATATCCATATGGAAAGTTAAGGGGCTATTGAATACTTTCGCCTGGTATTCTGGCCAATGATGATAAAGAATGTTAAACCGAGGCAAGGCATCGGTAATGTGATTCTTTCCACAGACCATATGCTTTCTGCGAAGGACTACGTATGTCAAATGATGAATCAAATGACCAGGCTGACCAGCTGGAATGAAATTTGATTATGTATGGAAGTCAAATAATGATCAGTCTGGTCAGGTGATGTTATTTGATGAAGAGAGGGCGAATCAAGGTTTATTTGTTAAAGAGGGATAACCCATTGATATCACTCGGGAACCCTAAATGACACATGTTGATTGATTATTCAGGAGGTGTTGGCATTGCTTCGCCCAACCTCAATGAATACTAAAGCTTTTGAATTATCTTTTTTTCCAGCCTATGAATATATATTTGCTGAGCATAAACGCTCATGTGGAATGCTATGAATGTTTTTCGGGTTATGTCGTGAAGGCTGAGTCCCCTAAGAAAGGGAAGGAGAGAATGGCTTAAGGGTGTTATAGTTGTAAGGCCATATGAGCCATCTTAAGTTTTGTTTCCGCTACAGCTTGTTTCTTTTCAAGCTTTGAGATCTTGTAAGATGATGTGGACCTTAAGTTTTTATTGATGTATTTGGGAATATATTTCCCCACAGGTATGTTGTTAAGGCTTGGCTGTGTTATTTGTTTTGCTGTTATGATGTTGTGTTGTAGTTTTCTGGTGCAGCCCGGAGTTCCAGCCTGGGGATCTCGGGGACTGTCACCCAAATCGCTGACAGTGTCCGAGGCCCGGCTCGGGGGATTTTCCGGGGGGTGCCACATATGCAGCACATTCAAACTTTAAAGTTTATCAAATGGATGTGAAAAATGCTTTTCTCAATGGGAAATTGGAACAGGAGGTGTATGTCCAACAACCTCTAGGGTTTGAAAGTTCAAAATTTCCAAATCGTGTCTACAAACTAGAGAAAGCACTTTATGGACTGAAGCAAGCTCCTAGAGCTTGGTATGACACACTGTCTAAGTTTTTGGTGGAAAACAAGTTCACAAGAGGTATCATTGACAAGACATTGTTCTTTAGACAACACTAAGGTCATCTGATCCTGGTTCAAATATATGTTGATGATATTATCTTTGGATCCACTGACATTAGATTGTGTGAAAAGTTCTCCAAGCTCATGCAAAGAAAGTGTGAAATGAGTTTGATGGGTGGATTGTCTTATTTCTTGGGACTGCATATCAAACATGGTCACTGATGGGATTTATATCCGTCAGATAAAGTATGCCTAAGAACTTCTCAAGAAATTTGACATGGAGGACTCAAAAGTAGCAAAGACACCAATGACCAGAGCAACCAAGATTGACCCTGATAAGAATGGAAAAAAAGTTGATCCGAAGACTTATAGGGGAATGATTGGATCACTGTTGTATCAAACAACAAGTATGCCTGACATTATGTTTGCAACATGTCTTTGTGCAAGATATCAAGTTGATCCAAGGGAGTCTCATCTACTGTTGAAGCTGAATATATTGTAGTTGGAAGTTGCTGTGCACAAATCCTATGGATGAAAAATCAGTTAATGGACTATGGACTGAATTTCAACAATATTCCAATCAGGTGTGATAACACTAGTGCCATTGCCATTGATGAAAATCCTGTGCAACATCCAGAACCAAACATATAGAAATTAGATATCACTTTATCAGGGAACATGTTATGAATGGAACCATTGAACTACAGTTTGTACCAACAAACAAGCAGCTAGCAAACATATTCACCAAGGCTCTTGATGAAGCCACTTTTTCCAATCTTGTGGGAGAGTTGGGTATGGTGAATTATGCAAAATGAAGTTCAATAATATTGCTAAAGACTTGTCAGAAAGGCTGTTAGAACAACTCAAACTATCAAATACCTATGTTCTGGTACTCCTAACTCATCTCATGAATTCCTGATAAATTTAGTTGATATGTGACTATGTATGCTAAAAATGTAAATATGTACATATGTTTGTTTGTTTTGCTTGTGTTTATTTGCTTTTGTCTGATGCATCAGGGTCAGGGTCTCTGTCGAGAAGCATCAAGGTCAGCGTATCCGACTCGCGCATCAGGGTCAGGGTATTCAACTCGCGCATCAGGGTCAGGGTATTCGACTCGAGCATCAGTGTCAGGGCATCCGATCCGTGCATCAGGGTCATGGTGTGTATATACAATGAACATCAGGGTCAGGTAAAAGACTTTTGACTGCATCAGGGGATTGTGTCAAGTCTGTGATAATAATTCATCAGGGAATTCTTTTGTCCCCGATGACGTGTCACCACAGAATTGGTGCGACACCCTGATAACATGTTTTCAGGAACGGTTTTTCAAATGTCAAAAGACGGGTATTTATACTCTCTCTCTCTCTCTCTATCTATTTCTAAAATACCTCAAAACATTTAATTTGATACTGATATTCTATCGAACGTTATTTTTCTCGCTCTCTCATATTCTCAGAAACCCTAGAACTTCAAATATCCAATAGCATCAATGGCACCCAGTAATATTCAACAACTTCCAAGAAATCTGGTGGTTCCACCCACAAACTATGTGGGTTTCTCCGACATTGATGAGGTAAATGATTGCTTCAAGCCAAAGATGAACTATTTACTCAACTCTGAGTATAGTTGAGCAATCTTTACAGATGAAAAAATGTCTGGGGAAGCACTTTCACAACTCTGGTCAAGTGCTAAGTTCATGAACTTGTCAACAAAACCAGAGGCAGTGAATGGTATCTCAATCAAGTTCTCTTCTGAGAAGGGAAAAATAACCCCTTCCAGAATCAACTTTGCACTGGGGCTACCTGCACAAAACTTTGTGGAAGTGCCCAATGATGCAGATCTGCTCAATTTCTTGAGGGAACTGGGCTACAACACTGCTCCCAGCACAGTGTTAAGGTTTAAGGACCTCAAGAGGGTCATTGTGAAACGAGAGATTTCTTGTCTCTTTGGTACCATAACAAAGGTATTCTTAAGTAAGTCTTGTAACTTTGAGGTAATCACCTCATTAACTTTAAAAATAGCTTATGTCATGATTAGGAATGTACATATAAATATAGGAACATTATTTTTTGATGATCTTGTAAATAAAATGGGTAGTTTTAGTTTTAGAAAATCAGAGATTTATTATTCTAGATTTTTATCAATGATCATTAAGGATCAGATTACTAACCTTTCTTTTGAGGATGACATTTTTGTACAGTCTTATAAACAAATAAACAAATTATTTGTAGAAATAATAAAGAAATCCTATATCGCAGAGCCGTTTTCACTTCCATTGCATATGGAACAGGTATTGTGTACTCTCCCTTCTACTTCTCAACCTACTACTTCTTCACCTTCAACTACTATGACAGAGATCACTACCACTTCTCTGCTTACCCAAGTAGTACAACCAGTTTCAACATAACCACTCTCATTAGCTCAACCCTTAGTATCCCAAAAGACTAAGGGTACCAAAAGAAAACCATCTGAAGTAACCGCAACAAGTGAGGGGGAGCAAGGAGAGAGAGTGATTGGCTATAAGAGATTGAAGAAGAAGAAGGTGGCCACAAGAGTTAACCTACAGCCAAACCATGCAGTATCCTCTCAAAAGGATACTACTTTTGATAAGGAATTAACACATTTCTAACTAGTTCCTCTCAAAAGGAATTAGTTATTGAAAATAGTTCTCAACCAGGGACACAGTTGAGTGAGATTTATACACTGACCATAGCCCCTGATAAAACTAACATCAGGGTCTCTATGCGCCACTTGCAAATAATTAACACAGTGAGTGCACACATAACTTCCTTTGATGGATCACCTCCTCATTCAGTGATCCAGACAACACTCCCTTCTACACCTCTTCCTTCTCTTACTAATCCTCAAATTTCTTTAGATATCATGACACAAACATTGAGTGCCATAAGATCAGATTCTCCAATTTCTCAATTCATAGAGGAGCCAACACTCCTTGACACAGTGATTGATAGTTAACACACTCAAATGGTTGACTCCTTTTTAATTGATACAATCACTGATGATCAGACAGGGGACATCAACTCAACTGTATACACTATTGCAATAAGGCTTTATGTTCCCCCACATGCATATACATCTTCTATAGAAACATAGATTTCTCCAATTGTACATACACAACTTACATCCACTCATTCCCTTATCACTTTTGTGGAACTAGAAACTGTACATAACTTACTTGAACTGGCCACAGTAACTGATTTCACAGCCCATAGGAGCCCTTCTAGGACAATTTTGAGTGAGGATGTGAGAATACATAGGGAAGAGAGGCAAAATCAATCCCCTGAGAGAACTTTGGCAAAAGGAGAGGATGAGAGTACTGCCTTAGAAGGCAAAGAAAAAGGAGAGTCTTTGAGAGATGCCTTAGAAGGCACAAAAAAAGGAGAGATTGAGGGAGATAAGGATAAGATCCTTGTAAATAAAGAATAGAGAGAAGATTTTGATACTGTTACTGTAAATACAACATCCTCTTCTGATAGTAATGAAGATGACTCTCCTATGGATGATCTTTTACCAATCCTAGCAGTTGATTTATTCCTTCAGAAAAATGAGATGACAGAGACAATAAAGTTACTCAAACAGGAGCTTTCCAGGACTACAGATCAAATTTTGTCAAAGATGCTCAAATCACAAATAATGATTGGGTAATCTGTAGATGTAGAAAATCAGAAGCTCTATACACATTTTACCAACAAAATAAACAATGTACAACAAATTGTTGAATCTCTTGTTACTAGTCAAACCTTGCTTCGGATGAAGAAACTTGCTGACAATGTTGACAAACAACTTTTAGACTTCTCCACCAAAACGACCAACATGGAAACTCTACAATTGTCTATGGTTGACACTTTATAGAAAGTTCTTCAAGTCACATCACGACTCTCAACTTCCACTGATGATGCTGTTAAAAAGGGGGAGAAATCTTCAGGGCCATCGTCAGGGGCTGTTGCAGAGAAGGCCTCAAATGCTCAACCATCAGGGGATGTTACTGCTCCTACTCCAAAAGCCAAGGATAAGGGCAAATGTATCCTGATTGAGGAACCTAAAAGAAATCAGATACTCAATCAGGGCCTAA
>CM025783.1:44836262-44857507 GCA_014636745.2 Centella asiatica | reverse complement strand
CAACACCCGTCGAAGCAGTAATTGATGGGAAAATGGAGCTTGTCTTCCCTAAAGACATAAAGCTTGTGGAAGCTAATGCGTTATATGCATAACAACTTCAAAAGGAGGAAGAGAGGGAAATGGTAAAAGAGAAAGAAGAAGAAGAAAAGAAGAAACCAAAATCCCCTAATGCCACCAAACCCAAGTCATCTGAAGCAAAGGATCAAGCACCTTCTCCTATAACAGATGGACCACCCACATTAGCTGAATCTCTAAGAGATGAAAGACGCAAGAATATGACATTTATGTTCTCAATAAATAGCATAAATGTCAGGACTAATAACAAAAGGGAAAATCTAATCACAGTTCAACTGAAGAATGTGTCGCAGTTGACAGTCACTTTGGACTTGTTTAGGAGAATTGATGCTGAGCAGTTAGGATTGAACCTGAATTTAATTTCCAAAACATCGGTGCTAAATAGAGACTTGAGGGGGATGATTAAAAGGCTACGGAAAGCCATCAATGATGAAAGGAGCCTGGCCACAGCTTTGGAGAGACCATTAAAGCTATTTTACAGAACAACTGATGGGCAAGAGAAAAGTTTAAGGATCAGAGATGTTGATGGGCTTGACCTGGAGGAAGCGATGCATGTTCTAAGCTAAATTGCTTATCATAAGAATAAACATGTCATCCAGTTCAGAATCTTACTGATACAAAATGTGTTGAAGGAGATTGAAGAAACCAAAGCTGACGATGGGAATACAACAGCAGTACGGGATGTGCCCCCGGTAAAAGGATTCAAAGAATATCCTAAGATGATCACAAACCCCATGGGTGTAGAATTCAAAAATATAGAAGGGGAGATACAACTTACTGCAACTAACGTGTCAGAGATCAGATCAATCCTTGAAGCTTTAGAATTAAGCAAAAATGTCAACATTATAAATTTCAGAAGACTTCTTCAAAAGGAACTGAAACAGCTTTTAGCAGGAGGAGAAGACAACAGGCTCAGGATTCGAGATCAAAACCCAGATCAAAGGAGATAAGGCCTTGGAAGTGACACTCAACCTATTGAATCAAGTCATCCATTGCATTTTGTTTTAGCCAAACAGAAAGGGGGATCCTGATGTCGTAGAGTGTATATTTATGTAATAGTTATAGGAAATACTTGTACAGTTATTTTTTTAATACAATAGAATAGATCAATTTAATTTTTTCAAATTTCTGATAGATTATAGTTTTGGTTTTGACATCATCATCAATGCGTCAAGTAGATTTATGGTTATCAAATTGATAATCATAAATAAGGGGAGATTGTTAAGTATAAATGATGATGATGCTTAGAGTTTTGTTTGTGCATCTATACATACTCATGGTGTTTTAGAAACCTAAGAATATGCACATATTTTGCATCCACTGATGATCAACTTAGTCATCAGGGGATGAAGTATTTCACACTAGACAAGTCATCAGTTGAAATTTTTAAAGGACTTGATAGTGAAGAGAGATGTCTGTTATTACTCAAAAACATTTAAGTATTCCACACATCAGATATTCCAAACATATCAACAAAGCTTCAATGATTAAAATAGCCAGGGGAACCCATCAGGTGATGACAAAGGCAGATCAACCCGTCAGGGAAACGCGTGAGGGTATGGTAGTGGCAAGCCAAACTCATCAGAGGGAACGAATTAGGGCATGACAGTGACATGCCAACCTGTCAGCGAAACACATCAGGGTATGACAGTGTCAAGCTAACCCGTTAGGGGAAATGCTCAGCACTACATCAGTGGATGCTTTGAGTCTTAATGTTTGGGGATCAAGAAGCACTTAAAAAATGCAAGTAAAGGTTGAAGCACTGATCAGGGGAATCCAGAAGCTCTGATCAAGTCCACATTAGGGCTTGCTATCAGTGGACAGTTATGACTGCATACACTCGTCATCAGGTCTTACATGCAAATCAATAAAGCTTGTTACAGAAGCAAGAGATATAAAATGGAAAGATATTTCTTGAAGTTTGGTGGTCCAATGACAACTCTCGATCATTAAATACACGCAGATCAGGGGAAGAAAAAGAAGCAACAAAAGTAATAGCAGTCTGACACATCGTTCCTAAAGGACATCGATGTGACATATATGCGGCTAAGTTGAAAAGAGCAACACGTCCAAGCACGTGGGTTCAACTACTGATCTTTTATATATGTAAAAGAGTTTTCATTACACAAAAGTGGATATCAAACGGATCAACCAACATATAGAAGCACACAAACACTAGAGAAGCTTTGAAACATTTTTGTAAGAAAATATTCAAAGAAGTATTGTAACTAGTGAGTGTGAAATTGTAGTTGTAATTCATTACAGATTTTGTAGCTATTTAATCACATTTGTGGTTAAACAGATTTCCAGAAAAACATCAAGTTTTAATATAACTATTTTAACTTGAATGCTTGTGTGTTCATTTAAAGTCATTATAGTTTTTTCTGATATTGTAGCTATTTCTAACAATGCTTAATAAGTGTGTAAAGATCTAAAAGTTTTGAGGGTTTGTATTCATCCCCCCCCCCCCCCCCCCCACTCTTCTACAAACACTTGAGCCTATTTTGTTATAACAATTCTCTATCAGTACGCATACGAAATAATTTTGTATATGTAAGAAGAAAGGTTTAAGCATCTGTCATAGCTTGACATAGTTCAAATTAATTGATCATGTGTTTACTTTGAAATATACATCATACTTACCTTTATATCTATATGAAAAATTGTGTGATATATTGAAGGATGATAAATATATCGCTTAGAAAAATTTATGTATAACTTTGAACAACTAAGTTATACGTGGAAAGAATAATAATAAATACATTACTTGCCTTGACCGTGGTGATAATCATACGAGAGGTCTATGAAATCTGTTTTTATGTATCATAAATGATTAACAGAAATTAGAACTACTATAGCATGCTTAGATAATAATGTTATAATATTTAAGTCGTGCTATATTTGTGTCAGGGAATGAATTTTACTTTTCAGGGGATAAGCTTTGTGTTATCAGGGTATAGTTCATAGCCATCAGAGGATAACTTATAGTCATCAGGGGATACTTACAGTCATCAAGGGACAGCTTTCAGGGGATACTTACAACCATCAGGGGAGAACTGTCATGGGATACTTACAGTCATCAGGGGACAGCTATTAGGGGATACTTACAGCCATCAGGGGATATGTTATTTATCAGTGGATATTTCTCATCAGGGGATAAATTATCCGTCAGGGAATGCATTGCCTGTCAGGGGATAACTACCCGTCAGGGGATAGTTACTCGTAAGGGGATAACTACCCGTCAGGGGATAGTCGCCTACCAGTGGATATTACTCGTCAGGGGAAGATTTGGTCATCGCCTCACTCTTCGGTATTAACACTTGACTATCACCAAACTTGGCTATCAGGGGATGGTTTGTTCAACGCCAAACTCAATAAGATAGCGCCAAACTCCTCGGAGACTATTAGGTTACTCATCAGAGACTAACGTAATTGCTCCTCAGAGACTAACAACAATTGTTCCTCAGAGACCAAATTATCCTCCAATAGACAAAATAGCCTATCAATGGATAAGTTATTCATCGGAGACTAACATTTTATTCATCGGAGTCTAACAGTTTTATTTATTACGGACTAACAGTTTTATTCATCGGAGACTAATATGTTTTGCCTATCGGGGACTAATATCTTTAATCATCGGAGACTAATTATTATTCATCAGAGACTAACAATATGAAGTGTATAGAGATTATCCAAATGGTTTATCTCTACAGAGACAACATAATCTAAGGTTTTATGCAGATTCTATTCATGCTGAATGACTAAATAATGAAAATGACTAAATAACTTAATAAAAGCTCTTAATACTTACCTAACAAGCTTCCGATACTGTAAAACAGGCGAATAGGAATATTATCATGGGTTTAAGGAGTTTATATGTTTGAGGAAGTGTTGTGAAGAAAATGAGTAGCGGAGGTCTCCTTTTATAGGTGCTTAGGATTTGAAAATATCTAAGACATTTCTCACGTCAGACATGAAATCTACTAAATTACTACAATAGGCTAACAATTACGGTTACATGTATATATGAGTTGATAGGTGTCAGATTGTGGTATAACTTACTAATGACTCAGTTTAGTAATACGCTTACTCATTAGAGAGGCTTCAACAGCTATAATGCTTATTCATTACAGAGTCATTACATATTCATTACGGAGTTACTACCTCAGCCTCCGTAGTATCAATAGTAACAATTTATGTTATTACTACATAAATTAGCTCACCAAAATTAGTCTAATAGTAGTAGTAATTCATATTACTTCTGCGTAACTAGTATCACCTAAGTTAATTACACTAGTTTCTTATACGAGAATTTAAAATAGTAGTAATTAAAACTACAAATTGTTTTTGTTAGTAAATAACTTTTCATGCACGTAAATAAATTTGGAACAAAATTTATTTGTTAACATCTTTAATATTATAATAGTAATTTCCTATATTTGGGGTATTACATACTTACCCCAAATTCCCCTGGCAAATCTAGCTCGAACGCATTGTTGTTGATCTTTTCCAGAATTCTAAAAAGACCCTTTGAGCTAGGCATGAGCTTGTTCTTGTGCAAATTAGGAAACCTCTCTTTCCACAAATGAAGCCAAACAAGATCACCCACTTTGAAGCTATGATATTTGCGATGTTTGTTGGCTAATATCTTGTACCTCTTAGTCACCTTCTCAATCCTTTCCCGAACTTGGGCATGTATGCAATTTCAACATGGCTTGTGCTTTTGATTTAGCATCAGCCTAAACATACTCTCCCCTAGGCAATGGAATTAAATCAATAGGTAGTCTTGGATTTTGCTTATACACAACCTCAAATGGAGAATGTTTAGTTGTATAAGTAGGAGATTGAGTAAATGCAAATTCTGCATGTTAGAGCTTCACATCCCAATCTTTGGTTGTTTTACTCACCAAGCCTCGCAACAAAACCCCCCACACTTTTTGATGCATTTGATCTAGGAGACCAAACACAGTTGCGAAAGCAATAACTTTAGATTGATCCTATAAAGAAATTCATCACCAAGAATCAACACTTAAGGGTCGATTTGTTTAGTTTGCTTAAAGAACTGAAACAATCGCAAACTAAAACAAATCAGTTGCGAAAGTTTAAAGGAATTAACCCCCAACTCTCAAGATAATTCTAAGTTAAACTCATCAAAATTTTATAAATCAAGTCTGAATTCTTTCATCGCACAAGATTATAACTATTTATAAGTTAACTACAAATTAAACTTAATCCTATTATGAAAAGAAATCTACGATGGAAAGAAATCTAATTCAACAAGGAAAGGAAAACCAAACCTAATACTATTAGTAAAAATGATAAAATCCAAATACATATTAAAAAGGTCATCAACGGATAATTATCCACTGACGGGTAATTATCTCCTGACAACAAGGAAACATCCCCTGATGCACATCCGCTACCATCCCTTGATACAAAACTCGCCATCCCCTTGACGCTAGACATGCCATCCCCTAACGCCACTCGGCATCCCGTGATGCTAGTTCAATCATAATGAAGTTTTGCCATATCCTAAGGTTTTAACCTATCGTTTGTGATTAACGTCACTACAGGTTTTGCATAAGTTCCCAACAAGGCCCAGCATATGCATCAATGGAAAATAAATCCAAAGTTAGTTCCTTCACTGCTGCTAAACTAACCATACTTCTGAATTCATCATAAGTTCCATCACCCAACGGATCATCCTCCTCTTCTTTGAAAACAATTGCCCTCAATTGAGCAACATCGTCATCATGCAGCTCTCAATTGTGGCAACCTCGATTTTTCAATCGTAGGCCAGAGTCATCAGTTTAATATTAACTGTTGTGACTCAGGCTTTCAGCGGAACACTGGGCCGTCAAAGGGATAAAAGAACTAGTAAACAAGTAATTTCTCTTTCATAACATTAATTAGAATAGAGTGTGTTCAGTAATTATTACAAATATTGACTTGAAAGATTCTAGCAGCGGAAAAACATATTTTTCTATTACAACATCAAAACTGAAATCATATTCACGAGCCCTTAATAGTCAGTCCTACTAATACTGATACATCATTTCCTTTCTCTTGGTATTTTCTCACATCTCATGTTTAACTGAAAGAGAATCAAGCAAGTTTGAGCTATATAAGCTCAGCAAGTAATAAGTTACAGGATAGTTGAAAGGAATGAGAATTTTACAACTGGTGTTAATTTATAATGGCTAAGGTAATGTTAATGCATATGAACAACATCATGAGCTCAAATTATTGGGTTTCCATTGTAAATGGGGAGAATCTGCATTCTTAGATAGAAGAAAGATTGACAATTCAATGCTTCTGAATAAAGAATACAATCGACATAAGCACTTGACGTCTTTTAGTACTTGACTTACTATATCGCCTTAACTCCGTTTAGCGCTAGGGCTTACTAAGAATACTTTTTACCATTTGACAATAGCAGGCCAAGGCTATCTTAATATGGTCTGCTGTGTACATACGTATGACACTTAGTAGATATAATTACATCTACAATCTCTAGGGCCCGGTAGAATAGAGTAATCCATTCTCAAATCTGGGTTGATTCCCTTCTTAGCTTATACAGTGGATGAATCTTGACACCTCAGTGAGGGTCACAAGGTATACACACAGTTAACCTTGTAAAAAGCATTAGATAAGTTAAACTGAATTGAGTAATTTAGTATGTCATGTATTGACATAGAACCGATAAGATGCTTAAAACTAGATGCAAGTAGTCAAGCATTTAACAATAAGATCATAACTCAAGTTAAACATGTAACTTTTATTCTCTATCAGTACGTACACGAAACAATTATGTATACGTAAGGAAAAAATTGAGTATTTGCATATCATGTCTTAATGCAGATCGAGTCAATGAATTAAGCGTTTAATTGCAATAAGCATCATACTACATGTATGCTTGTATAAACAGTTCTGCTATATGTTAAAAAATTTAAGTGTAACGGAACAGTTGAGGTACAAGTTGGAAGAACAACAAACACATTACTTGCCTTGATCAGGGTGACAACGTATGATGGGTTTACGTGTTCTTGCGAGATCTATTTTCACCCATAAATGAATAAAATTTAGAATGATAGTTATGTCTAAGTGACAAGGTTCTTTATGACATGTCTATCAAATTGTGTCCCATATAATTCATTAAGAGTGTCTTATTTGAGTTAAAAGGAATTTTTAGTTTATATTTATTACTTCATGAATGCATCTGGTGTTGCATATTCTTGAAATGGTTGCACTGGTTACTATGCATCAGGGGATAAATTATACTCATCAGGAGATAAGGTCTCCGTCAGGGGATAAGGTCTCGGTCGTCAGGGGATGGCTCTCGGCCATTAGGGGAGGGCTTTATTCATCACCAAACTCGTCGATAATCCATTTAACTACCGCCAAGGTCATTTGGTTATTGTCAAACCCATTGCCAAACTTAACAAGTCAGCGCCAAACTCATCGGTTGATAAATTGTTCAGCGCCAAACTCATCGGTGGATAATTTGTTCAACACCAAACTCATCAGTGGATAATTTATCCTTCGATGACTAAGTTAACCCATCAGAGACTAAAAAAAATTGTTCATTGAAGAATAACAAAAAATTTTCATAGAAGACTAACAAAAATTGTTCAAAGCAGAGTTTAAATATGTGTAAAGAATTCTTTCTTGAATAGAGATTATCCATGTGGTTTATTTCTATGAGAAAATTATAGAGAAAGGAATACATTTTTAATTAACCAAGGTTTCACGCAGATTCCTCTTCAAGTTAAATGATCAAGTAGTTAAAATAAATAACTTAAAGCTTTCCAAAAGTACCTTGCAAGCTTTCAATTCTGTCGTATACGCTGTATGAATATTATTTTGAGTTTGAGGGTGTTTAGAGAGGAAGAGTAGCAAGATAAGGGCCTTCTTTATATAGAAAAGCCAAGAAAATAAATATGTCTGATGTGGGGTATCTCTCACTCTAGATTGGCATCGGATGTGAAATTAATTAAACCACTAAAATATGATAAACAATTACTTGATCATTATGTCCACACGTATGTGTGAATTTCTCACAAGTGTCAAAAAAGTAATACTAATGACCTAGCGACTAAAATGCTTACACATTATGAAGAATTATTATTTAACTCATTTTCATTGTAACCATAATAGTAATCCATACTAATATATAAACTATTACTGTTCAAGATAATATCTTGAACTAAAATTTGTTTCCTTTAGTGTTTATAAAGGAATATTTTATCACAAACGCAAATAAACTTTGACTAAAGTTTATTTAATAAAACCTTTAATATTATAATAATGGTTAAAAAAGTCTGGGGCTTTACACAAATCCCCAATATTGAATGTGGCACTTACCCCAAATTTCCCTGGCAGTTCTAACCTGAATGCATTATTGATGACCTTCACTACAATTTTGAAAGGACCCTCTGACCTAGGAATGAGCTTGTTTTTGTGTAGATTGGGAATCTTTTCCTCTCTCAAATGAAGCCAAACAAGATAACCCACCTTGAGATTGTGTTATTTGCGATGTTTGTTGGCTAAGGTCTTGTATCTCTCGTTAACTTTCTCTATTCTTGCTTGAACTTGAGCATGCAATTTCATCATAGATTGTGCCTTTGATTTAGCATCTGTATGAACATATTCATTTTTAGGCAAATGAATCAAATCCACAGGTATCCTTGGATATTGACCATACACTACTTCGAATGGAAAGTGTTTCGTGACATAAGTAGGAGATCGGTTATATGCAAACTCAAAACGTGAGAGTTTGACATCCCAATCCTTGGTTGTCTTTCTTACTAATTCACGTAACAAAACTCCCACCACCCCATTGGTTACCTCAGTTTGTCCTTCGGTGTATGGATGATGTGAAGTGCTAAAGCATAACTTTGTGCCCAGTAACTTCCACAAAGTTCTTGACGTCTTTCACTACTTGAGTTACTAGATCGCCTTAACTCCGTTTAGAACTAGGGCTTACTAAGAATATCTCTTACCACTTGACAATAGCAGGCCAGGGCTATCTCAATGTGGCCTGTTGTGTATATATGTAAGACACTTAGTAGATTTAATTATATCTACATTGCTTAGGGCTCGGCAGAATAGCGTATCCCATTCTCAAATCTGGGTTAAATCCCCTCTCTGCTTATATAGTGGATAGATCTTGATACCTCAGTGAGGGTCACAAGGTATTCACATAGCTAACCTTGTAGAAAGCATTAGATAAGTTAAATTGAATTGAATAGGTCAATATGTCATGTGTTAACATGGAACATATAAGATGCTTGTAACTAGATACAAGTAATCAAGCTTTTAACAACAAGCTTAAGCTCAAGTTGAACATATAACTTTTATTCTTTATCAGTATGTACACGAATCAATTATGTATACGTAAGAAAAAAATTCAAGTGTTTGCATGACATATCTTAACGCTAATCGAGTCAATGGATCTAGTGTTTAATTTCATTAAGCATCATACTACATGTATGTCTGAATCAACAGCTCTGCTATATGTTAACAAAAATCATATATAATAGAACGTGTAATGTACAAGTTGGAAGAATAATAAACACATTACTTGTCTTGATCAGGGTGACAACGAATGATGGGTTAAAGTGTTCCTACGAGATCTGTTTTATGATCCATAAATGATTAATAGTTAGAATCTGAGCAAAAAGATTCTTTATAAAACGTTTAGACTGTATTTAATTCATGCCTATTACTTCCTGATTATATTTGATGGTGTTGCATAAACTTGAAATGGTTATTCTAGTTGCTGTGCATCAGGGGATGGTTTATACTTGTTAGGGGATAAGGTTTTGGTCGTTAGGGGTTAACTCACGACCATCAGAGGATAGGTTACAGTCATTAGGGAATGACTTTAGGCCATCAGGGGATAGCTATCATGGGGTAATTTACTCATCAGTGGATAACTACCCCTCAGGGGATAATTTACTCGTCAGTGGATAACTACCTGTCAGGGGATGATTTAGTCTTTAGTGGATGGGTTTTGTTCATTGCCAAACTCGTCGGTAAACCTTTTGACCATCGCCAAACTCACTTGGCTATCACCAAACTCATTGGTGGAAAAGTTGTTCAACGCCAAACTCAACAAGTGAGCACCAAACTTGTTGGAGACTAGCATTTTTGCTTCTCAGAGACTACGATAATTTACCTATCAGAGACTAATCAAAATTTGTTCATTGGAGACTAACAAAATTTCTTCATCAGAGACTAACAAAATGTGTTCATCGGAGACAAACAAAATTTGTTCATCGGAGACTAACAAAATTTCTTCATCAGAGACTAACAAAATGTGTTCATCGGCGACGAACAAAATTTGTTCATCGAAGGATAAATTATCCTCTGATAGCTAAAAACAACTCATCAGTGGTTATTTATCCTCCGATGACTTACAGTTAAGTTCTTCCATAATGAAAATATATTTAGCTTTTGTGTACATTAGAAGGAAAAAAAATACAATCTTTCAAGGTATAAAGGATGGCAAAGTTATATGTATAGAATTCTTTCTCGAATAGAGATTATCCATGTGGTTGATCTCTATGAGAAAATTATCGGGAAAGGATTATGTTTAGGTTATCCTAGGTTTCATGCAACTTTTTCTTTAAGTTAAATGACCAAATAGTTAAAATAAATAACTTAATTAAAGTTTTCAAGATTACCTTGTTATCAACAACTGTGGACAATGTAAGTAAAGTATTTGCAATGATTGTGTCCAAATAAGTGATTTGAGAAGGAGGGGAGGATATATGTGTATGTACAATAGGAGAAGTATAGGTATTAATTAAAGAAGTATATACAATAGGGGGAGAATAAATACTTATTGCATTAGTATATGCAGGGATATTTATGTCCCCGATATGATCAACAGTGATTGAATCATTTAAGAAGGAATCAATCATTTAGGAGTCCTGATACTCAATCATTATGTCATTGAGTATTGGCTCCTCCATGAAGTGAAAAATTGGCAAGTCTGATGTCATAACACTTAGAATTTGTGTTATGATATCTGAAGAAATTTGAGGTAAAGAAAAAGAAGGGAGAGGTGTAGAAGGGAGTGTTGGCTAAATCACAGAGTAAGGAGGTGATTCATCAAGATAAGTTGTGTGTACACTCACTGTGTAAGATATCTACAAGTGGCTCTCAAAGACCTTGATGTTAGTTTCATCAGGGGCTATGGTCAGTGTATGTGCCTCACTCAACTGTGTCCTTGGTTGGGGACTTTGTTCAATAATTGAATCCTTTTGTGAGGAAACAATCAGTGATGTGTTTGATTCCTTCTTAAGGTTAGAATCCTTTTGGGAGAATACTGCCTGGTTTGTTTTAGGGTCATCACTCACGGCTGTCCTCTTCTTCTTCTTTCTCCTCAAGCCAATCACTCTCTTTCCTTGCTCCCCCTAGATTGATGAGGTTACTTCAGAGGGTTTTCTTTTAGTACCCTTAGACTTTTGGGAGACTAAGGGTTGGGCTCTTGAGAGTGGTTGTGTAGAAATTGGTAATACTACTTGGGTAGGCAGGGAAGTGGTAGTGGTCTCTGCCATCGTAGTAGAAGTTGAAGAAATAAGAGAGAGAAAGAGTAGGGTGTGTTGGGTATAAATGATGATGATGCTTAGAGTTTTGTTTGTGCATCTATACATACTCAGGGTATTCTATAAACCTAAATATATGTACACATTTTTGCATCCACTGATGATCATCTTAGTCATCAAGGGATGGAGTATTACATTCTAGGCAAGTCATCAGTTGAAACTTCTAAAGGACATGATAGTGAAGAGTGATGTTTGTTATTACTCAAAAATACTTAAGTATTCCACACATCAGACATTCCAAAAAAAATCAACAAAGCTTCAGTGATTAAAACCGTCAGGGGAACCCATCAGGGGATGACAAAGATAGATCAACCCGTTAGGGAAACGCGTCAGGGTATGGCAATGGCAAGCCAAACTCATCAGGGGGAACGCGACAGGGCATAATAGTGACATGCCAACCTGTAAAGGGAACTCATCAGGGTATGATAGTGTCAAGCTAACCCGTTAGGGGGAATGCTCAGCAGTGAATCAGTGGAAGCCATCAGTGGATGCTTTGAGTCTTGACGTCAGGGGATCAAGAAGCACTTGGATAACTCAAGTGAAGGTTGAAGCATTGATCGAAGTCTTAAACAGGACTTGTCATCAGGGGATCCAGAAGCACTGATCAAGTCCACATCAGGGCTTGCCATCAGTGGATAGTTATGATAGCATACACTCGTCAACAGGTTTTTAACACAAATCAATGAAGCTTGTTGCAGAAGCAAGAGATATAAAATGGAAAGATATTTCTTGAAGTTTGGTGGTCCAATGACAACTCTCGATCATTAAATGCACGCAGATCAAGGGATGAAAAAGAAGCAACAAAAGTAACAGCAGTCTGACACATCATTCCTAAAAGACATCAATGTGACAAATATGTGGCTAAGTTGAAAAGAGCAGCACGTCCAAGCACGTGGGTTCAACTACTGATCTTCTATATATGTAAAAATGTTCTCATTACACAAAAGGGGAACAACAACGAAAATAGAAAAAAAATCCAAAAAAAAGGACAATAAACAAGAAACCACACAATAAAAACTAGAAGGAAGCTTCGTAATAGATCTGCATAGAGATATTCAAAGAAAAGTAGTAGCTAGTTAGTGTGGAAAAAGGAGCTGTAATTTTATTACAGAGAAGCTGTAACTTGTTACAGAAATTGTAGTTGTTTAATCACATTTGTGGTTAAACAAATTTCCAGAAAAACATCAAGTTTTAATAAAACTATTTTAACTTGAATGATTGTGTGTTAGTTTTAAACTCATTGTAGTTTTTCTGATATTGTAGCTATTTCCAACAGTGCTCAACAAGTTTTTTAAAGAGAAAAAAGTTTCGAGTGTTTGTATTCAACCCCCCCTTCTACAAACACTTTAGCCTATTCTGTTCTAACAATTGGTATCAGAGCTTACTAGTAGATTACACTTGTTAGACGATCATCATCAGTGGCCAACAAAGCAGGAAATAGTAAAGTCCCCATGTTGGAAAGGGAAAGTACTTCTTCTGGAGGGAACGCATAATAGTTCATTTAAGAGCAATCGATGATGAATACCTACAGATTCTAGAAGAAGGCCCTCACATAGCAAAGAAGCTCATTCCTCAAGAGGTTATCAATGGAGTCAGTGTTCCGGAAAGATTAGTTCCAAAGACTATTGAAGAAATGACTCTAGAGGAAAGAAAAAAGACAAAGAAAGATCTCAAAGTCACTGGTATTCTATACAATGGATTAGACAATGATATGCTGAACAATATCATAAATCTTACAACATATAAGTCTATATGGGATACTATCCAGATCTTATGTGATGGTACATAAGATGTGAGGGAGAATAAACTGCAGCTATTAACACAACAGTATGAGTGGTTCACAATGAAAAATGGTGAAACACTCACTGAAATGTTTGACAGATTCAATAGGTTAGTAAATGACTTGAGGATGTATGAGAAGACTTATGCCAACAAAGATGTAAACAGAAAGTTCATGAAGGCACTTCCCATATCATGGGATACAAAGACTACAGCCATCAGGGAATCCAAGGATATGAATCTCCTAGACTGGGATAGGCTCTATGGCACCCTAAAGACATATGAACTAGAGGTTCAACAAAGATCTGAAATGTTAGGGGATGCCAGGAAGTTTAAGCCTATAGCCTTGATGGCTACCAAAAAGGATAAAGTTGAAGCAAGAACAAGTGTATTGATGAAGTAGCAGCTAGGAGATGCTGAAAAGGAAAGGGACAATGAAGCTGACTCAAAGAAGGATGAGTACACTCCTGAATAGTTAGAAAAACTGGATGAAACCATGACTTTTCTTGCAAAGAGGTTTTCCAAGATGAAATTTCAAAAACCTTTTGGATCAAAAAGATTTTCAGCAAGGAAACCTCGTAGCACTAAAAACTTTATTGACAAATTAAGAATAAAGTGCTACAAATGCAATGAGATGGGTCACTTTGCAAATGAATGCCGCAAGACCACAAAGGAAGGTGAATCCAGGGGAAAGGAAGCTGATATGGATTACAAGAAGAAATACTTTGACCTTCTAACTGCCACCAAGAAGGGAAAAGCTTACATTGCAAAGGGAAAGGACTAGGCTGACTCAGATGAACAAGATAATGAAGAATATGTCAATCTAGCCCTGATGGCCTCATCCACTGATAGTAGCAGCTCACAAGTAAGTCTTGAAATTTCCTCTAACATGTCTAAAAATGATTGTGTTAAAACTGTTAAGGAAATGACTTATGAGATAAAAGATCTTTATGACACCCTAAGGAGTGATGTAGCTGAGACTGAAAGAGTACAAAAATAAATGAACATTTGACTGCTAGGAATACTCTTTTAGAATCAGAACTCTCTAGACTTGAGAGTCTTGAAAAGGAACCCTCGAGGACTAAAAATCTCCTTGACTGTGTTGTTAAAATGGAGGAATGGACCTCAAATCTTCTGAAACAAGAAAGGGAAGTGATAAAGAAATGGAATTAGTCAAGCAAGAAACTGGATGATCAATTAAATTGTCAAAATTTTGATCACAAGTCTAGTTTAGGCTATGAAGAGACTCTGGTGAAGCAACCTTCTATTGAGGTTGAAAATGCAGCTAGCTTTGGAAAAAGACCAATACAACCTATCAAATTTGTAAAGGCTATAACAAAGTTAGAAAAAGATAATGTTTTCCCAATGTGTGAAGCTTCCACAAGTGGTGGGAGAGGCAAGAAATCTTTTCATGCCAAAGCACTCAAATTTCCAATTAAGAATGAACTAGACTGTGCATCAGTGGATACATAGTTATCAGGGGAAAAGAGTGCATCATAGCCTTTCAGGGGATAAAGGCCTATCAGGGGATAATAAAAAGAATAGGAATGGAAAATTAGGTGTAAACAAAGCCAATAATTACACCTCTATGCATGAAGCCCCTAGGAAAGTGTGCTGGAATTGTAGTAGCAATAAACATTTATCTTTTCAATGTAAAGAAAAACCACAGATTTTAACTGGCACTATCTTATATGCTGTTGATTTACCTTTCAAGCTTGCATGCACCCGTAAGGGTAAAGAAAAGAAAAATGCTAGTAAATCTAAAGTTGTTGTTGAAGCTCCTAAAAAGGAGAAAGTGTGTACCTTGCCAAAACCAAAAGTCACACATAATGAAAAGGTTGTTTTACCATTAACTATGACTAAACCTAAAGGACCCAAAGCGACTTGGGTACCAAAAACAAATTAAATGTTATTTGTGTGTAGGGAAAAGTCAAAGGTAGTCAAATCTGGTTTCTAGATAGTGGTTGCTCAAGACACATGATAGGAAACAAAGCCCTACTCACAGAATTTTAAGAAAAGGTTGGTCCAGTGATTTCTTTTGGTGATAACAGCAAAGGACTGACTCTTGGTTATGGCAAAGAAGCAAATGAGGATGTCTCATTTGAAAATGTAGCACTAGTTGATGGATTTCAGCACAACTTATTAAGCATAAGTCAACTATGTGACAAGGGGTACAACATTTCTTTCAAAGGGGATCAGTGCTTGATCTCAAATGAAGATGATGGGAAGTTGGTCTAATCAGGAATAAGGAAAGGAGATCTCTACATTGTTGATTTCATTTCAGTTAGTGGAGAATCATGCTTCTACAGCATGGCAACCCCTGATGAGAGCAGACTGTGGCATAAGAACCTTTCTTACCTGAACTACAAAGCTATCAATGATTTGGTGAAGAGAGAGTTGGTAACAAGCGAAGCAAAGGAAATCATCCTATGTTAACAAGGAAGCCACAATGATTAAGGATTTAATTCAATTGCTTCATATGGATCTCTTTGGCCCTGTCAACATAATGTCAGTGTCAAAGAAAAGATTTGCTTTGGTTATTGTGGATGACTACACCAGATACACTTGGGTCAAGTTTCAAAATGCTAAATTAGAAGTACTTCAACAAATCATTGACCATATAAAGAAAGTGGAAACTGAGTCAGGGTCAGTGGTTAGAATTTTGAGGACAGACAATGGAACAGAATTCAAGAATGCAGCTATTGATGGATTTTGTATAGAGAAAGACATAAATCATACATTCTCTGCTCCAAGGACTCCTCAACAGAATGGTGTAGTCGAAAGGAAAAATAGAACCCTGATAGAAGCTGCTAGAACAATGCTAGCAGAGGCAAGGATTCCTACTTATTTTTGGGTTGAGGCAATTTACACTACTTGCTTCACTCAAAATAGGTCTTTAATCAACAAGGCTCACAACAAGACACCATACGAGCTAATGATAGGGAGGAAACCAAACATCAAGTTCCAACATGTTTTTGGATGCAAATGCTTTGTATTAAGGAACTTTGGTGAGAACTTAGGAAAATTTGATCCAAAGGCTGATGAAGCAATTTTCCTAGGTTATTCCCTGACATCTAAGGCCTTCAGGGTTTACAGCAAGAGACTCTAGGTAGTGATGAAGTCTATAAATGTAACTTTTGATGATCAAAAAATTTCTGGACTTGAAGACCCTAGTTTTCATGAGGAGCTCAGATTTGAAAATGAAGATGATTCTAATTATCAAGAGTATAAAGTTGATGAGTGTAGACAAATGGAGAATTTAACCATCCCTGATGTTAATCAAAACAACATAGAAGCCCCTTCAACAGATAGAGTTAATCTCCTTGATAACAGGTCAGGGAATACTCCATCAGGGGATTATCCTTCAGGGCATGCACCATCAAGGGATAACCTTAACCCTAATTTAAGCATTAATTCAGGGGGAGTTTTCTCAGAAGCTGGGAGCATAGACTTAGGGGGAGAAGATGATATTCAAGCAAGCTCATCAAGATACTTCTCGAATCCTAAATGGTCTAGGAGTCACACAACAGATTTGATTATTGTTGATCCAAACAAGAGAGTGCAAACCAGAAAAGTAACATCTACTAAATGCCTATATGTTGTTTTCTTTCACAATTAGAGCCAAAGAAATTTGAAGAAGCCATTCAATATCCAGAATGGATCATGGCTATGCAAGAAGAACTGAATCAATTTGAAAGAAATCAAGTATGGAAGTTGGTGCCTAAACCCAAAGACAGAATTATAATAGGTATTCAGAAACAAGATGGATGAAGTTGGCATTGTTATAAGGAACAAAGCAAGACTGGTTTCAAAGGGATATATTCAAGAGGAAGGGATCGACTTTGATGAAACTTTTGCACCAGTAGCCAGACATAAGGCTATAAGAATTTTCTTAGCCTATGTCGCACATTCAAACTTCAAAGTTTATCAAATGGATGTGAAAAGTACATTTCTCAATGGGAAATTGGAACAAGAGGTGTATGTCTAACAACCTCCAGTGTTTGAAAGTTCAAAATTCTCAAATCATGTCTACAAACTAGAGAAAGCACTTTATGGACTGAAGCAAGCTCCTAGAGCTTGATATGACACACTGTCTAAGTTCCTGGTGGAAAACAAGTTCACAAGAGGTATCGTTGACAAGACAATGTTCTTTAGACAACACCAAGGTCATCTAATCCTGGTTCAAATATATGTTGATGATATTATATTTGGATCCACAGGCACTAGATTATGTGAAAAGTTCTCCAAGCTCATGCAAAACAAGTATGAAATGAGGTTGATGGGTGAATTGTCTTATTTCTTGGGGCTGCAGATCAAACAAGTCACTGATGGAAGTTACATATATCAGACAAAGTATGCTAATGAACTTCTCAAGAAATTTGACATGGAGGACTCAAAAGTAGCAAAGACACCTATTGCCACAGCAACCAAGATTGACCCTGATGAGAATGAAAAGAAAGTTGATCTCAAGACTTATAGGGGAATGATTGGATCATTGTTGTATCTATCAGCAAGTAGGCCTGACATTATGTTTGCAACATGTCTTTGTGTAAGATATCAAGCTGATCCAAGGGAGTCTCATCTCATTGTAGTGAAAAGAATCTTGAGATATATCAAGGGCACTACAGAGTTGGGACTTTGGTATCCAAAGGAGTCTAGATTTTAATTACTGGGGTATTCTGATGCTGACTTTGGAGGATGCAGAATTGACAAGAAATGTACAATAGGAAGCTATCAGTTTCTGGGAGGAAGGCTTGTATTTTGGTTCAGCAAGAAGCAACACTCAATTTCAACATCAACTGCTGAAGCTGAACATATTGCAGCTGGAAGTTGCTGTGCACAAATCCTATTGATAAAAAATTAGTTAATGGACTATGGATTGAATTTCAACAAAATTCCAATCAGGTATGATAACACTAGTGCCATTGCCATTGCTGAAAATCCTGTGCAACATTCTAGAACCAAAGATATAGAAATTAGATATCACTTTATCAGGGAACATGTTATGAATGGAACCATTAAACTACAGTTTGTACCAACAAACAAGCAGCTGATACACATATTCACCAAGGCTCTTGATGAAGCCACTTTTACTAATCTTGTGGGAGAGCTGGGTATGGTGAATTATGCAAAATGAGTTCAATAAACTTGCTAGAGACTTGTCAGAAAGGCTGTTGGAACAATACAAACTATCAAATGCTTAAGTTCTGGTACTCCTAACTTATCTCATGAATTCTTAATAAATTTAGTTGATATGTGACTATATATGTTAAAAATGTAAATATGTACGTATATTTGTTTATTTCGCTTGTTTTTGTTTGTTTTTTTCTGATGCATTGGGGTCAGGGTCTCTATTGAGAAGCATCAGAGTCAGGGTATCCGATCCATGCATCAGGGTCAGGGTCTCTGTTGAGAAGCATCAGAGTCAGGGTATCCGATCCATGCATCAAGGTTAGGGTATCTGTTTCGCACATCAGGGTCAAGGTGTGTGTGTATTCATTGAACATCAGGGTCAGGTAAAAAGGCTTTTGACTGCATCAGGGGATTGTGTCGAGTCTGTGATAATAATTCATCAGGGAACTCTCTTGTCCCTGATGACGTGTCATCACAGAATTGATGCGACACCCTGATAGCGTATTTTCAGGAATAGTACAGAACTTTGTGGAAGTGCCCAGTGATGCGGATCTGCTCAATATCTTGAGGGAACTAGGCTACAACGCTGCTCCTAGCACAGTGTTAAGGTTCAAGGACCTCAAGAGGGTCAATTTGAAGCGAGAGATTGCTTATCTCTTTGACACCATAACAAAGGTGTTCTCAGGTAAGTCTTTTAACTTTGAGGTAATAACCTCATTAACTTTAAAAATTGCTTATGTCATGATTAAGAATGTAAATATAAATATAGGAAAATTAATTTTTGATGATCTTGTAAATAAAATGGGTAGTTTTAATTCTAGAAAATCAGAGATTTACTATGCTAGATTTTTAACAATGAAAATTAAGGATCAAATTACTAACTTTTCTTTTGAGAATGACATTTTTGTACAGACTTATAAACAAACAAAGAAGTTATTTGTAGAAATAATAAAGAAACCCTATACCGCAAAGCCGTTTGCACTTCCATTGCATATGGAACAGGTATCGTGTACTCTCCCTTCTACTTCTCAACCTATTACTTCTTCTCCTCCAACTACTATAGCAGAGATGACTACCACCTTTTTGCCTACCCAAGTAGTACAACCAGTTTCAATACAACTACTCTCATTAGCCTAATCCTTAGCCTCCCAAAAGACTAAGGGTACCAAAAGAAAATCCTCTGAAGTAACTGCAACAATTGAGGGGGAGCCAAGAGAGAGAGTGCTTGACCTTAGGAGATTGAAGAAGAAGAAGGTGGCCAAGAGAGTTACCTTACAGCCAGACCAGGCAATATCCTCTCAAAAGGATACTGTTTTTGATAAGGAATTAAACACATTTCTAACTAGTTCCTCTCAAAAGGAACTAGTTATTGAAAATAGTCCCCAACCAAGGACATTGTTGAGTGAGGCACATACACTGACCATATCCTTTGCTGAAATTAACATCAGGGTCTCTGAGAGCCACTTGCAGATAATTGACATAATGAGTGCACACACAACTTCTTTTGATGGATCACCTCCTCATTCAGTGATCCAACCAACACTCCCTACTACACCTCTTCTTTCTCTCACTAATCCTCAAATTTCTTCAGATATCATGACACAAACATTAAGTGTCATGAGATCAGATTCTCCAACTTCTCAATTCATGGAGGAGCCAACACTCACTGACAAAGTGATTGATAGTCAACACACTCAAATGGTTGACTCATTTTTAATTGATTCAATCACTGATGATCAAACAGGGGACATAAATTCATCTGTATATACTACCGCAATAAGTCTTTATGTTCCTCTACCTGTATATACCTCTTCTATAGAAACATACACCTCTCCAATTGTACATACACAACTAACATCCACTCCTTCTCCTATCACTTCTGCGGAACTAGAAACTGTACATAATTTACTTGAACTGGCTACAGTTGCTGATCTCACAGCCCATAGGAGCTCTTCTAGGAAAATTTTGAGTGAGGATGTGAGAATACTTAGGGAACAGAGGCAAAGTCAAACCCAAGAGAGGTCTTTGGCAAAAGGAGAGGATGAGAGTACTACCTTAGAAGGCAAAGAAAAAGGAGAGTCTTCGAGAGATGCCTTAGAAGGCATAGAAAAAGGAGAGATTGAGGGAGATAAGGATGAGATCCTTGTATATAAAGAACATAGAGAAAATTTTGATACTGATATTGTACATACAACATCCTCTTCTGATAATGATGAAGATGACACTCCTATGGATGATCTTTTACCTCTCCTAGGAGTTGATTTATACTATCAGAAGAATGAGATGGTCGATACAATAAAACTGCTAAAGCAGGAGATTTCACGTACCACAGAACCTATCCTTATAAAGATTCTCAAGTCTCAAATCATGTTAGGACAATCTATGGAAGTTTAATCTCACAAGCTCCACACTTTAGTTCAAGAGAAAATACATAATGTACAGACGGTTGTAGATTCTCTTGCCACCAGTCACTCTCTACTCAGACTGAAGAAGCTCACATACAATGTGGATCAACAACTTGCAGCCTTCAACACCAGACTCACCAAAATGGAAACTCTGCAACAATTTGTGGTTGACACCCTTAAACAACACTTCTTAGTCACATCCCATCTCTCAACTTCCATTAATGATACTGTCAAAAAG
>CM025783.1:44813584-44825742 GCA_014636745.2 Centella asiatica | reverse complement strand
GGGGATTATCAACCCATCGGGGATTATCAACCCATCGGGGATTATCATCCCATCGGGGATTATCAACCCATCGGGGATTAATAACGCATCGGGGATTAATAACCCATCGGGGATTATTTTACAAGGTCAGAGACTAATTCAAACCCGTCAGAGACTAGGTTAAGGTCTGTCTCAGATACAGGGTCGTCTTCCTCGTTCCTCCATGTGTGGTGCCCTCAACCATAACCACACTTAGGTCAAAACTCATCATTCTCTCAGTGATACATAACATTTCTTTGGTCTGCATGCCATCCTAAACACGGTTTTGGGAAAAGAAAATCAGGTTAAAGAATATTCAAGCATGGGGTTGCGACTACTATCAACAGAATGTTTGGTAGTTAAAGGTTTGTCCACCAGGTGGTTGTCAACAACACTACACCCATCTTAGACAATTGGAAACAAATGACATTTACTCCGATCGTTAGAATATGCATTAAGTCATACTTTTGAAAATAAATGAACATGGTATTAAATGTTGTAGGTAGAGCAGAGATGCAAGAAATATAGGAAGACTTAAATGAGATGCTCTTACCTCCTTACTGTAGGAAGGAAATAAATGCTTCGGTTTATCCTTCAAGAAGAACTGCTGTCTCGAAAATTAAATTTAAGTTTGATGGAAGTTTAGAAAGGTAGAATCAAGGTTACAACAGCGTGATGTGTATATATATCACTTGGTTGAACAACAAGAACCGTAGGATCAACTTGATCTCAGCTGTTGGCTATGAAAAGAAAGGAAATGACTGAAGAAGGAAAGAGTGGTTGAAACGGCTGCTGTGTCCTTCGGTCATCTTTCATAGCTGACTCTAGGGTAATGATAGGGATGATGAGCATTTAATGCCGCTGTCCCCCCCCCCTCAACAGTGAAGTATTTTAAAAAGAAGATGGGTACTGTAGCTACCCGCGAAACACTTTTTTAAGGGTAGAACAACTCATAACCTCATGAGCTTTACAAAAATAAAAAAAAATCTTTTGGACATCACATTGAAGATAAATTTTTCATAAAAATATAATTTCAATATTCACAACTTATAAGAAAATAATTTTCATGAAGAAAAAATAAGCTAAAATAATTAAATTTCATAACGGAATTTATTTACAAATCCGGGTCTTCACACAACTCATCAAGGGATAAATATCCACCGATGAACAGAGACTATCCATCAGGAGATAAAATAATCAGAGACTAAAAATGACATTTGGGATAACACATGGCTGAGTTCACAAATTCACTAACTCAAGCTTAAAGGTGGTGGAATTAAAATATAGATGGTGGTCTAACAAGAAGAGATTGGCTGCCAAAGAAGCTTCAAAGAGATACTTATACACTTTAGGTGTGAACACTGATAAAATAAAATATGGAGATAAGTCATATTTATACACTAGCATGCATATATAGCTGCTAGTTTGAAAACTGCAAAGAAAACTTATAGAAACTTGAAGGAGGAAAATTTGGAAGCTGGTCCAATCAAAAACCAGGAAGCTCATAGAGATAAGTTATTCACTGCAGAGATAACTTTTCATGGGAACTCTAAGAGGAAAATAAGGGAGTTGGTGTGCTAATACACCAAAAATGTTACATAACAGATTGGCGTGCAAGGAAGATCATGCAAAAAGAAGAAGTTATGTGACAGAGCTACAATTACAAAAGAATATCAGAGATATTTTTGGAGGCAACTCTGTGACGACCCCAAAATCCCTTACTCGACCAGGGCTTCATCAAAAGAAGGAAAGATAACTTCACATCCTTACATAGCATAAATACTGATAAAAGGAAATAGTAGAGAGTTATTACAACCCAAAATATTACATTCTCAACGGAAGCTATTCTATCTCTATATTATAATACATAACATCACACGTCAAAACATCTTCCTTCGTTCCTTATTGGCACTCAAAAGGGTTAATAAAACTCAATAGCCGATCATCTTTGCCTTCCCCTTGTCATAGGGTTCAACCTTTGGACCATGCCCTACAAGACATTAAGTTCAACAAGAATTAGTGATTTATGCCCAGCAAGTATATAATCAATTCAGAGAAACAAATTTGGAATCTTGATGGAAATTCAATTCTGTTTATGAGACTCAGTGAAACAAATACTAATGCCTCAAAAATCTTTGAAGAACCTTGAGGATCACTGATGATAAACAACGTGTGATCTTCCTTAAAAGAAGACAGGTATCCACCTGTGTATAACTTTCTCAAGATAATATCCATCGGGGGCTAAACTCGTTGGATCTGCTAACCATACGGTATACAACTGGCCTAGCTATACCCACATGATCCCTCCTTGTGTGAACGTACGTAGTCACTTATAATTCCTCTAGGTCAAGTGAAGAAAAAATTAACACCTTCCTTTCCTCTAGCCAACCATGTGGCATAACCCATTTAAGAGACATATCATCCTTATTTATTTGCACGGATATAGCATAAAAGAATACTGATAAATCAAGTTCAATTATATCCATGCATTTTCAATCATATCATGCTAGCGGAATTTAAAGCATGGCATTCTCATTCATAAAAGCAATTGGAATATATGAATCATAGCTTTGTACACATATCGAATCAAAAGATAATGCGTTAAATTGAAATAAGCATAAGATTGAATGAATATACTTGCCTCGGTCCTTAGCAACAAAATCAAATTCAATTTACTCGTGAGTGAAAGACTTTGTAAAATATGCGTGTCACAAGATAAATTTAATACCTTGGTTAAAATATGAGAGAAAATGCATGTGTGATGTCTTTAAACTTTTAATGTGTTAGGTTTTATAACATTTAATGATGATTGTCTTTAGATTACTTAGATATACAAATGTACAGAAAGTGTTAAATAGTAACACTCAAGTTTTGTAGCCAGTAGTTATCTCTTTGGTTGTAATTTATTTATTCTTTATAAAGAGATAGATTCATTTTTATTTGTAAGTAACTGCTGGAAAGTTGTATCAAAGCTTCAACAAGTCAAAGTGTGTATTTGATCCATCGGAGATTACAAAAAGGCTTATCGGAGACTAAGGCAACACTTGTCATAGACTAAGGATTTTGTTTATCGGAGACTACGACTTATGTCATCAAAGACTAAGTCTAAAGCATCAGAGACAAAGCCTAAAAGTATCGGAGACTAATAACTCTGTCGGAGACTACACAACCTGATCAGAGACGAAAAGACCAGAGACTAAACGTTGACTCGATCAGGGACTAAAGCTAAAGCTATCGGGGACTAGTCGTGACTTATTCCCTGATGAGTTACAGAGTTCAAATTAAATAAGGAATGTCTTCCATGTAGATCAAGATATTATTGAAGACGTAGCTGGTAAGGAAACTAACCAGAAATCTATTCCTAATCAAAAAGGAAATATTGTGTTTGATTCGAATAAGGAAGCTGAATCATTATTGATTTAGATTTGGTGACTGAGTTAATTGTAATTTAGTTTTTAGAAGCTGTAATTAGGTTTACAGAATTGTAATTTTCGAAGCTGTATAGAATTCATAGTTTTGTATCTTTACTATACAAAATAGAAGCTGAAGATCATATTGTTGTGATTGTTAGAATTTGTAATCAATTGCTAAAGCAATAAAAAGAAATTGTTTATAAGGTTGATTGTGTTCTTTATTTCCACAAGTATTATTTAATTTCTTGAAGAACAAGCAATCGAAAAGAATTCAAAGAACTTGTATTCAAGCCCCCCTTCTACAAGTTATCGGCTATCTCACTGGGAAAACAATTGGTATCAAAAACCTTAATTGAAATTAATCTATTAACACGATTCTGAGATGGCCAACAATGAAGGAAGCAGCTCTAGCATAATGGCTTATGTAGGAAGTCGTGATGGTGGAACCAGGATTCCAATTCTGAAATGAGAAGAATATCCTATGTGGAAGCAAAAGATGTACATGCACTTGAGAGCAACAGATCCTGACTATATTGCAAGGATTGAAAAGGGTCCTTATCTACCCAAGAAATTTGTTCCTGCTAAAACTGTTGAAGGATCCGTTGTTGCTGAACACTTTAAACTTGCGTGTGAAAGTGACTATACAAACAAGGACAAGTTGCAAGTGTTAAAAGATGCTAAAGTTATGAACATACTTTACAATGGTATTGACAAAAATATGTTCACAAGCATTTTCAACTGCACAACATCTAAGCAGATTTGGGACACCATCAAAGTCCTGTGTGAAGGAACTGACCAAGTCCGAAAGAATAAGAGATCATTGTTGACTCAGCAATATGAATTCTTTCAAGCAAAGCCTAGAGAACCAATCATGTTAGTTTATGATAGGTTTAACTCTTTGCTCAATGACTTGAAAATACTTGGAAAGTCCTATGACAATGAAGATGTCAACACCAAGTTCATGAGAGCACTCCCACCAAGCTGGGATCCAAAGATTGCTGCAGTAAGGGAGGCTCATGACTTGGACATACTCACACTAGATAGGCTCTACGGAAATCTAAAAACTTATGAGCTTGAAGTAGAACAAAGACAACGCATGCATGGCAGGGACAAAGGAGCTGCGTTAATGGTTGAGACAAGCAAGTCTCAAGAGAAACTTGATGATGAAACTTCCAATGCTAGCTCGACTGATGAGGAAGATGAACTGGACACTGATGATGACATGGAGGAATTCATGGCATTCATGGTCAAACAGTTCAAGAAATTTAGAGCTGGTAGGAAAGGAAGGAGATCGTCAAGGAAGTCTAACCCTAAACGTGAAGGTTAAACTGTGACCTTTGATATAAAGAAATAAGATGTTATAACTGTAATGGGTTAGGGCACTTTGCCAATGAGTGCAGGAAGCCTAGATCTACTGATAGATCTAAGGATGAAAAATTAAGGAAAACGGGGAACGACTTTGTTGACAAAAAGTTCAAAACAAATAGCAAAGCCTTGATTACTGAGGGCAAGGATTGGATTGACAGTGACTCTGAGGAGGAAGTTGTCAACTTTGCCTTGATGGCTCGAAGTGACGAGCTAAGTGATTCTACTCAGGTATGTGATGTAAATCAGAATTTTAATGTGCTTGATTTAATAGATACATCTAGTATTGAAAGCATACAAAAAGATATGTCTGATTTACATGTTAGTTTTAGGTCATTAACTATTGAACATGCCACTGTCAAAGAATCACATGACCATCTCTTGAAAAGAAATAAATTTCTTGAAGAGAGATTGGTACAATTTGACACTATTAAGTATGATCTTGACAAAGTTCATCACATGATTAATGCTTTAAAAAATAGGGAAAATTACTTAGTAGAGCAACTTGAAAAAGCTCAAGCTAAGATTAAACAATGGAATACTTCCTCTAAAAAGTTGACAGACTTGGTAGGATCTCAAATGATTGGTCAAAAGTCTGGACTAGGTTATGATAAGTGCCTAGGAAACAATTCAGATTTAATTGAGACCATTGAAGCTGCTAACTCCTCTACTAGTAAGCCAAATGTTTTGAAAATAATTAATTTTGTCTCTCCTATCAATGAAACCAAATTTATTAACACTCAATATCAACAAGTCACTGCAAAATCAAAGATTGATCAATAGACAGTGAATATTGTTGATAAGAGTGAAAATAAAAGATTAAGCATTGGGTTCATGACAAAGACACAATTAAATAAAAAATTGGAAAACTTTCCTGTCAAAAAGGCTGAAAAGTCAGTGGAGTTAAGCAGAAATAAGAAAAACAGGAATGGAAAAATAGGCATCAACAAGTACACAAATTATGCTAGCATGCCTGATGCTCCTAGAAAGACATGTCATATATGTGGTAATCCTAATCACATAGCTATGCACTGTAGGAGTAAAAATAAAATTCCTATAATAGAGACTGCACCTTCAAAGATAAGAAAAGATAAATCTCCTATAAAAAGGTCAAATCATCTTTGCATTAACTATGAAAACTCTATGTTTGGTAGTCTCTCACAAAAAGGTAGCAAGACTAGTGATTGTCCAATTAAAGTCAAAAATGCTAAAAGACAATCAACTCAATCTGAGTCAAGTTTTGATTCTACAACTAGTGAGAAAGGACCTAAGAAACTCTGGGTCCCAAAAATTTCTAACTAGTTACTCTTTACTGTGCAGGGCAAAAAGAAGAAAACATGGTACTTGGACAGTAGATGTTCAAGGCACAAGACTGGAGACAAGTCCTTGCTAAAATAGTATGAAGAGAAAAGTGGCCCTAAAGTCACTTTTGGAGATGATAGTAAAGGTCATAGAAAGGGTTATGGCAGTGTTGAACATGGAGATGTCATCTTCACAGAAGTATCACTAGTTGAAGGCTTAAAGCACAATCTACTAAGTGTGAGTCAATTATGTGATAAGGGATTCGATGTCACCTTCAAAGAAGATCAATGCATGGTGAGTGACAAAGACTCAGGGAATGTGATCTTGACAGGAAAAAGAAAAGGAAATTTGTACATTACAAATCTTGTTTCTTTCACTTATCAAATCACATGTCTCTATAGCAAAGCTTCAACTGATGAAAGTTGGCTTTGGCACAAGAAGCTTTCCCATTTGAATTTCAAGAATATCAACAAACTTGTGAGGAAAGGATTGCTAGCTGGCATTCCACAATTGGAGTTTACACAAGATGGATTGTGTGATTTATGCCAGAAAGGGAAACAAAAGAGTGTGTCATTCAAGAGCAAACCAGCCACATCAATCACTGACCCTTTACAGTTGCTACAAATGGATTTATTTGGTCAAGTGAATGTGATGTCTATCTTAAGAAATTGATATGCTTTGGTTATTGTGGATGATCACACAAGGTATACTTGGGTAAAATACCTCCATACAAAAGATGAAGCTGCTCAGTTGATAATTGATCATGTCAAGAAGATAGAAACTGAGTCAGGAAAAAAAGTAAGGGTGATAAGGAGTGATACAGGAATAGAATTCAAGAATTCCCAGGTTATTGAATTCTGCACTGAAAAAGGAATAACTCATCAATTCTCAGCTCCAAGAACCCCTCAACAAAATGAAGTTGTTGAGAGCAAAATCAGAACCCTTATTGAAGCAGCAAGGACCATGTTACAAGAGGCAAAACTTCCTACATATTTTTGGGAAGAAGCTATAAGCACTGCTTGCTTTACACAGACCAGATCCTTGACAAACAAAGCATACAACAAAACACCTTATGAATTGATGACTGGGAGAAAACCAACTCTCAAGTTTTTATATGTGTTTGGTTGTAAGTGCTTTGTACTGAGAGATGCATCAGAGACAAGAGGAAAATTTGACAACAAGTCTGATGAGGCAATCTTCTTAGGTTATTCTTTGTCAAGCAAGGCATACAGAGTATATAATCTAAGAACAAAGGTCATTGTGGAATCAATTCAAGTTGTATTTGATGATAAAAAGATTCCAGGAATGATTGGACAAGGATTGCCTGAACCTCTCAGTTTTGAGAATGAATTGGATGCATGGGAATATCTATCAGAGACTAGTGAAAAACCCCAAGATAGTAATGATCCCTACATAATTGAGGGGGAGTTAACAGTTGTGCATGAAGTACCAATGACTAATACTCTATCAGAGAATAGAGTATTAGAATTAAATGAAACACAAGAAATTGGTGACATTAGTATTCCATTGGAGACTAATGGTTCACCAGGGACTAGTGTTACTGATGCACAATCGGAGACTATCTTGACACCAGGGACTATAGAGATAAACAGCTCAGGGGGAGCTAGTAATGAAGAAGTCAATGGTATAGGGGGAGCAGTCTCTGATCTTGAAGCTAGATTGGACAACATCAATCTAGAAAATGAAGCCTCATCTTAAAGATCAAATCTGCCACGTGCAAGACCATGGTTAAGAGATCATACAACAGATTTGATCATTGGAAGTATAGAGGATGGAGTCAAGACTAGAAGTGCAACTCAAAATGAATGTTTATATCTCAGTTTTCTCTCAAAGATTGAACCAAAGAAAATTGAGGAAGCACTTCAAGATCCTGACTGGATAATTGCCATGCAAGAAGAATTAAACCAATTCACAAGAAATAAAGTCTGGAGATTGATACCCAAACCAAGGAATAGATCAATTATAGGTGTCAAGTGGGTCTTCAGAAACGAATTAGATGAAACTGGTACAATTAAGCAAGACTGGTTGCAAAAGGATATTCTCAAGAAGAAGGAATAGACTATGATGAAACTTTTGCACCAGTAGCAAGACTTGAAGCAATAAGGATTTTCTTGGCATATGCAACCTACAAAAATTTCAAGGTGTACTAGATGGATGTCAAGAGTGCTTTCCTAAATGGAAAATTGGAGGAGGAAGTCTATGTTCACCAACCACCAGGGTTTGTGGATTCCAAGTTTCCAAATCATGTTTACAGGTTAGATAACGCACTCTATGGCTTAAAACAAGCACCAAGAGTCTGGTATGATACTCTATCTCAATTTTTACTTGAAAACAAATTTGTTAGAGGTATCATAGATAAAACTTTATTTTATAGAATTCAAGGCTCTGACATTATACTTGTGCAAATATATGTAGATGATATTATATTTGGTTCTACAAATGAAAAATTCTGTGAAAAATTTTCAAAACTAATGCAGTCTAGATATGAAATGAGTATGATGGGAGAATTAACATTTTTCTTAGGTTTGCAAATAACACAATCAATTGATGGAATTTTTATCAGTTAGTCCAAATACATCAAGGACTTATTGAAAAAATATGATTTGGTTGATTGTGCATCTGCAAAAACACCCATGCCTACTCCCAATAAGCTAGATAAAGATTTAAAAGGGAAGAAAGTTGATATTACTAGTTTTAGAGGCAGGATAGGATCTCTTTTATATCTAACTGCAAGTAGACCTGATATAATGTTTGCTACATGTTTATGTGCTAGATTTCAAGCTGATCCTAGAGAATCACATTTGATTGCTGTCAAAAGAATACTCAGATATCTAAAGGGTACCCCAAACCTTGGTTTATGGTATCCTAAAGAATCTAATTTTAAACTAATTGGTTATTCAGATGTTGATTATGCAGGTTGCAAGCTTGATAGAAAAAGCACAAGTGGAAGCTGCCAACTTCTTGGAGGCAGACTTGTTTCTTAGTTTAGCAAGAAACAAAATTCAGTTTCTACTTCAACAGCAGAAGCTGAATATATTGCAGCTGGGAGTTGCTGTGCTCAGATCTTATGGATCAAAAATCAACTCCTAGACTATGGTATTTCATTATCCAAAATTCCTATCTATTGTGATAATACAAGTGCCATAGCTATAATAGAAAATCCAGTGCAGCATTCAAGAACAAAACACATAGATATTAGATATCACTTCATAAGAGAACAAGTAAGTGAATGAAATATTGAATTGCACTGGGTTACAACTGATAAACAACTTGCAGACATATTGACAAAGCCTTTAGATGAATCTACATTCACTAGATTAGTCAATGAATTAGGAATGTTGAATTATGCCTCTAAAACTTGATTAAAATCTGAAAGAACAAGTTGTTTAGTTGTGAGAAGCTAGAATTTCATTTCTGGAAAATGAAGTTGTTGACGGACAGATATAATGTAGCTAGAATTTAATTTCTAGATTGTAGCTGTTCTTAATGGACAAAATTTAATAAGCTAGAATTTAATTTCTAGAATGTAGTTGTTATGAATTAACATAATTTTTTTGAAGCTGTTTTAATAAAACAGAATTTTTGAAGTTAATAATCATTAAATTGATTATTGGAAATGTTTTGAATAACAAAACTGTAGCAGGGATTATATTTTCTTAGTCCCTGAAAGCTTTGGAGTAAGAGACTAACTTAGTCCCTGATAGTTGTTTTTGATTAGTCCCCGACTCAATCAAAAATGAACTATCGGAGACTATCTTAGTCCCCGACAGTGTTTTTGATTAGTCCCCGACTCAATCAAAAATGAACTATCGGAGACTAATCAGGCCTAGTCTCTTATGAGTGAACATGTCAGAGATTAGGGCAATCTCCGATCGAGGGTAAATTGGTAGTTACCCATAATTCACTCAGAATTGCAAACATTTCTAACACTTTGATAAAAGTAATTTCAAACATCTTTGCAATCACAAACTCTCAAGCTCTGAAATTATTTTCTCTCTACAAACACTCTGCGATTTAACCTTTTTCAAAGAAATTCTTCAAAGTTTTCACAGATCTCTTCAATGGCGGCCAAAACTGTATGCTTCAAGTTCGGAGACTTCGATTTCATAAAGACCAACCTTGCAGGAGTGGTCGACAAACATGAATTTGAAGCACAGTACCATCCGTTTGTAGATTTTTTACAAAACTCTTCACTTTCGTACTCCATTTACGAAGCTCCCAAACAAGCCACAGAAGTTATCATGGTTGTGTGGTCCACTGCAAACATACAGGATGAGAATGACGACTCACCTGTGGTAAGTTTTAGGTATGATAATACTAATATAATATAGATCATACTGTTGTTAATAATGCTTTACGTTTACCTGTGTTTGAAAACTTTGACTCTCCTTCCTCTGATGAAGAAATTTTTGCTATGTTTAAAAACTTACATTATTCTTCAGAAATTATTTCTGTTGTGTCCATTACTCGACCCCATCTTAGACAGGAGTGGTCACTGTTCTTTGACATTATAACAAAAGCTTTTTCTTCAAAATGTAGTGGTTATGATGCTATTACCACACTCACACAATAAATCGCTTTTAGTATGTTGTATGGTAGGCATCTAAACATTGGGCTTTTAATTTTGCAAAATCTTGTGATAAAACTTAAATCTGCTAGTAAAAATAAAATTTATTATGCTAGGTTTTTGATGATGATTGCGAATTATCTAATCTCTAACCTTAATACTACTGGAATGCAAGTTGTACCAACTGTTTTGCAGAGTAAAAGAATTTTTACTGATGTGAAGAAGAAGGCTGCAAAGGTAAAGGTTCCCTTATTCTTTCCTCCTATCATGAGATCTATTCTCATTGATAGGTTACCCAACCTTTATTCTTTGACATGATTTGAGGATCATGCGCAACAAACTAGAAACCCCACTGATCCTCCCACCACTTCACAACAACAATCCCAAGCCCCCTCCACAGTCTCTCAAAAGACTGTGGTTGCAAAGACTCAAACAACCATCAATCTCCCTGTAAAGAGAAAAATAACAGAGGGTGCTAGTGAGGCTGAGGGAGATAAAGAAGCTGAGGTGGCACCTCAGAGAAAGAAGAGAGTCATAACCTTACGACAAGTGAGTATATCCAAATGAGTGAGGATGAGAGAATATTTAGTGAGGGTCAGGCTCCTGCCCTGGAAAAAGGAGAGAATCAAAATACAGAGAGTCAAGCCTTAGAGAACTTGGAAAAAGGAAAGCAAGAGAAGCTGGGTGCCCAACCCAAGGCAAAAGGAGAGGGTGTGAGCAAGGATGAGATCCTTGAAGAAAAGAAAAGAGAGAAATTTTCAGTCGGTGAATTTTTAAAACCTGTTGAAACTACCACACCAGAAGCTCAAGTTTCTTCTGCTCCCTCCACTACAATCCAAACAGAAGAAGCTGGGACAAGCTCCGGAATAGGGGATGCAGCATTACATGTATTATCAGAAATGTCAAATGCAGACTTTGAAATATTATATGGTCTACAACAAACTCAAGAAAATATTTCTGCATTGAAGATAGGGCTTGCACATGAACCTGTTCTTGAAGAAATTGAAGAGGAGAATGTGGATGTTTGGCTTGATGCAAACTTCACAAAATTCTCTGGAGGATGCAGCTGCCCAACTAAGGCAGGATTATGTGACCAACATTGGGTCCAATGCAGCTGCACCATCAAGGACCTACTTGAAGAAGTAACCAAGGTGGATAAGAAACATACAAAGTTTCACCACTTCTTGGTTATTGGTATAAATGTTGCAGTGAAGAAAATGGACCAAAGGATGGAGTTGGAGACAGAAAAGCTCAGGAGGTGCTATGAAGGACACTTGCCAAGGAGGACTATCACTTCAATTGATACTATCATCAAAGAGAAGTCCAAGACTGACAGTCCACTTCAAGCCCTTGAATCAAATGTCCAGCTTCTACTCCAAAAGCAAGATCGAATGGAACAATTTTTGCTGCAGAAAATTCCACATCTGGCCACTTCCCCTCAACCTAAAGATGCTGATGTCAAAAAGGGGGAG
>CM025783.1:44774071-44813574 GCA_014636745.2 Centella asiatica | reverse complement strand
TTCCAGTCATTGATGCTGAGTTGCAGGCAATGATGGACAGAATTTTGAAAAAGCATTCAGATCTTGAGGCAGCTACAACTACTTATCAATCTTTCCTTTCGGGTGGTAGCTAACAACAACACAACCACCACCACCACCAACAAAACCAGCAACAACAACAGCAACAACAACAAAGAAAGTCCCTCCTCTCACTCAACAAACTACATAAGTGCCAAGCACATCAAAAGACAAAGGCAAGGGAGTCATCGTTGAAGAACCAAAGAAACAAATCTCTACTCAACCAGGACAATCGAAGCTATTAGGGGATGCCATGAAGACTGCTCACTTTTCCACTCCAGTTGAATTGATAGTGGATGGGACAGTAGAGTTAGTTTATCCTCAAGAGCAGAAACTTATTGAAGCTGATGCATTACTTGCTCAGAAGCTACAAGAGGAGGAGGACATGGTTGCAACAAGGGAGGAGGAAGAAGAAAAGAAAAGAAAAATCTCTACTAGAAGGACAAGTGCACATAAAGCAATCATTACCAAGAAAAGGAATAAGGAGATAGAAGAGGCAGAGAAGAAATCAAGAAGAAGATCTTTAGTCCAGGAATCTGCAAAGAAACCAGCGACTAAAGAATCTAACAAGAAGCCTACATCTCAAGAACTTCCAAGGCCAAGCGAGACTGCCTTAGTGGCTGTGAGTGGACCAACAAAACCACGAACAGTTCCACCAAGGAAGTCTTACAAGGTTGAAATGGCTAGCACAGAAGATATTATCAAAGCCTTGAAAAGAAGTACCAAGTACATTAATTTGATCAAGGACACAAACAACAAAGAATTGCTCCATATATTTTTAAAAGATGGAGAATCTTTGAAGTTTGAAAGGCCAGCCTTGGAGGAACAAAGAAAGGAAGACTTAGAGTGGTTGTTATCTGTTGTGCCTGATTCTTCTAATCTCAACAAGGAATTTTGAAGCCAAATCCAAAAGGTGATGAAGGTGATACATAAATTGGACACAGTGCCAAAAGTTTATCCAAAGCCTCTTGGACTATGGTATGAGACTTTCCATGGAGAAAAAGTATTCTTCCACTATAACAGGGATATAAATAATGTAAATGAGAGACATCTTGAAGGATTTATCAGTCTTCTCAAAGATTCAGAAGAAGCAACATAGGTTATTCTCAAGAAGCTGCTGATAGAAAGACTGGAAGTTCTGAGGAAAAACAAAAGATAAAGTTATTGAGTTGGAAGGTATGTTGGTTGTTAAATAAGTTTTTTTTGAAGCCAAACTTAAAGGATTTAAACTTGAGTCTTGGTGGAAGCTGAATGACAGATCAAATATCTTAATTCAGGTACATTTGTAGTTAGTAATTCTTTATTCTTTTTCTAAGTAATACTTGTAATTTTGAGTTTTGACATCATCATCAACCTTGAAATTATGCTTATCATTATGATATTCATAATTAGGGGGAGATTGTTAGGTTTTATAACATTTGATGATGATTGTTTATAGAATACTTAGATATACAAATGTACAGAAAGTGTTAAATAGTAACACTGAAGTTTTGTAGCCAGTAGTTATCTCTTTGGTTGTAATTTATTTATTCTTTATAAAGAGATAGATTCATTTTTATTTGTAAGTAACTGCTGGAAAGTTGTATCAAAGCTTCAACAAGTCAAAGTGTGTATTTGATCCATCAGAGATTACAAAAAGGCTTATTGGAGACTAAGGCAACACTGGTCAGAGACTAAGGATTTTGTTTATCGGAAACTACGGATTACGTCATCGGAGACTAAGTCTAAAGCACCAGAGACTAAGCTGATGTCATCAGAGACTAAGACTAAAAGTATCAGAGACTAATAACTCTGTCGGAGACTACACAACCTGATCAGAGACTAAAAGACTAGAGACTAAACGTTGACTCGATCAAGGACTAAAGCTAAAGCTATCGGGGACTAGTCGTGAATTATTCCCTGATGATTTACAGAGTTCAAATTGAATAAGGAATGTCTTCCATGTAGATCAAGATATTATTAAAGACGTAGCTGATAAGGAAACTAACCAGAAATCTATTCCTAATCAAAAAGGAAAGATTGTGTTTGATTCGAATAAGGAAGCTAAATCATTATTGATTTAGATTTGGTAACTGAGTTAATTGTAATTCAGTTTTTAGAAGCTGTAATTAGGTTTACAGAATTGTAATTTTTGAAGCTGTATAGAATTCATAGTTTTGTATCTTTACTATACAGAATAGAAGCTGACGATCATATTGTTGTGATTGTTATAATTTGTAATCAATTGTTAAAGCAATAAAAAGCAATTGTTTATAAGGTTGATTGTGTTCTTTATTTCTGCGAGTATTATTTAATTTCTTGAAGAACAAACAATCGAAAAGAATTCAAAGAACTTGTATTCAACCCCCCTTCTACAAGTTCTCAGCTATCTCACTGGGAAAACATAATGTCTTAAATCTGACATAAGAACTGCTGAGGTTAAATAAATAATTGAAACGTCCTAAAATAATTTAAGAAAATAATGTTTTATAGTTTCAAAGACAAACTGCGCATCAGGGGAAAATCTTCCATGTCAAGGGATCATTTGTCATAAGGGATTACAGAAATTAAAGAACAAATACAAGAATAAATTTATAAACAATTGCTTTTATTGATGAACAATTGATTACAAATTCTAAGAATCACAAACTGATTGTCAACTTCAAAATCCTGTACTCTATATATAAATCTTTATAAACACACAGCTTCTAATACAACTCTATAAAAATAATTATAGCTACAAATCTGAATTGTAATTTTTTTAATTTTTAATCCTATTCAATGTATGTTATATTAATTACAATTCAAATAAGTTATCTTTTTCTAGTTAGTTTCCTAACCAGCTTCGTCTTCAATATATCTTCAATGTTCATGTCGAAGATGACTTATAATCCAATTAGAAGTTTGTCCTGTATCAGAGATTAATTATTACCTTAGTCTCTGACTGCTTCAACTTAGTCTCTGATCAACTATGTTTAGTCTCTGACAGCTTAAGCTTAGTCTCCGATGCCTTAATCTTAGTCTCTGATGCCTTATGCTTAGTCTCTGATGACTTAAGATTAGTCTCCAATGCTTTAAATTGTAGTCTCTGATGAACACTTTCTTTAGTCTCTGATAGACTAAACACAGTCTCTCACTTGTTGAATTCTCTGTTACAATTCTGATAGTCTCTTACAATACAAATTAACTTACTCTCATATAAAGATAAATTACATGAATCAGAGAGTAAACTATCAGTTACAAAACTTTAAGTGCTATAGACTAGCACTAACTGTACATTTGTATATCTAAGTATTCTAATTACAATCATCATCAAATGTTATAAAACCTAACAATCTCCCCTTATTTATGATTATCAAAGTGATAAACATAAATCAAGGTTGATGAAGATGTCAAAACTCAAAAATTACAAGAATAACTTAGAATAAAAAATTTAAAGAATATGCTAATTACAAATGTACCTGAATTAAGATTTTTGATCCTAAATTCAGCTTCACCAAGACTCAGGTTTAAATCCTATAAGTCTCGCTTCAAAAATAAACAATCAACAACTTCGACTTTTCTTTTTATTGATTTCTTTGACTCTTTCTTCCAGCAACTTTCTGAACTTGATCTCATCTTTATCTGATGAATCTTTAAGCATAACAATGAATCCTTCAAGTTCATCCAGCTTTACTGTCTTGATCTGCTTATCATAGTTAATGAAAACTACATCCTGATGAAAAGTTTCATACCATAACCCATACGGAAGTGGAGGTATAGTTACTCTTGGCAGCTTGATTCTCTTATTCATTTCTGCAAGCTTCTCCTTAATTTTCCTTCTGAATTCCAGGTTTGGCACAAAACTTTCAGGAACCATAGATAACAACCATTCCATATCTTTGAATGACCTCATTTCCAGGCTTGGCATAACAAGACTCAGAATCTCTCCATCTTTCTAAATGACTTTGAGATATTCTTTGTCCTTTTTATCCTTTTCAACACTAATAGACTCAACACTCTTTCTAAAAGCTTCCTTTATCTCAGAAGTGTTAGCCACCCCAATCCTGGAAATTGTACTACTTGGAACTGATTCTGATTCTTTTGATTCAGGCACAGCTACCAAAGCAGTTTCAATTCTTTTTGAAGGCTCATTCATCAATGGCTTCCTTCTGGCCTTTTTTTCAGCCTGCTCAATCTCCTTATTCCTTCTTCTAGTATTTGCAGACTTTTGAGCTTTTGTCCTTTTCACAGTCAAGGCATTTTTCTTAGCTTCCTCATCCTCTCTTGCTACAGCCATTTCCTCCTCCTCTTATAATTTCTGAGCAAGCAATGCATCAGCTTCAATCAATTTCTGCTCTTGAGGATAAACTAACTCTACTTTCCCATCCACTATTAAGTCAATTGGAGTGGGAAAGTGAGCAGTCTTCATGGCGTCCCCTAATAACTTAGGCTGTCCTGGTTGAGTAGTTTTTGTCTTCTTTGAATCCTCAACCAGAATGCCCTTGCCTTTGTCTTGTCTGGTACTTGGGGCATTTGCAGTAGAAGGAGAAGGAGAAGCTATTACTATTGTTGTTGTTGGTGTTGTTGTTGTTGATGTTGTTGTAGTTGTAGCTGTAGCTATGCTTGACTTGATGGCTAAATCAAGGTCTTTATTGGCATCTTGAATTCTTGTAAATTCAGCCATCAAGCTAGCATAGCTTGTCTTCTCAGCCACTGCTTCCTTTGATGACTGACTACTCTCCCCCTTTTTGACATCAGAATCTAAAGATTTGGAGGAAGTAGTAGCCAGTGCTGGTATTGCTGTTTCAAGTAGATGGGTGAGATGTTGAAGAGCATGATCAAATTTGTCTTGTTTTGCCATGATGGACTGGACATTAGATTCCAATGCTTGAAGTCGCCTTTTGGTGGATAACTGCTCCTTTAATCTTGAATCAATTGAATTTAGCATCCTCCAGGGAAGGTGTCCTTTATAGCATCTTCTTATTTTGTCAGTTTCCAGCTCCATCTTCTCTTCAACATGTTGTAGTGCAGCCTTGAGACCCGTGATTAGGAAGTGTTGGAACTTCGTATGTTTCTTGTCACATCCTCAGAGACTGCACCAGATCCCAGATTTGTCAAATAATCCTGACTTAGTTGGGTAGCTGCTTCATCCAAAGAATTTGTATAGCTTGCATCTAGCCAAGCATCTACATTTTCTTCTTCCATCTCAACTGGCTCAGGTTCATCTGCAACTCGTGTCTTCAATACTGATATTTGATCTTGTTGTTGTTGTAGACCATATAAGATTTCAAAATCAGCATTGGACATTTCTGCAGGTGTTTGTAATGTTGCATCCCCTGGCTATGAGCTGCCTCCAATTTCCTCTGTTGGAGAAGTTGTTGTTGGAGTAGAGGAAACTGGAACTGGAGCTTCAATGGAAGTGGAGGGCTCAACAGGTTTAAGAAAATTTCCTGCTGAGAATAAAGTTTTCTCTCTTTTATTTTGTTCAAGGATCTCATCCTTGCTCACTCCCTAACCTTTTTCTTGGAGTTGGGCATCCAGCTACTCTTCCTCTCCTTTTTCCAAGCTTTCTAAAGCTTGACTCTCATTTATTTGTATAATCTCTCCTTTTTCCAAGTCAGGAGCCTGACTCTCACTAATTATTCTCTCATCCTCACTCATTTGGATATGTACACTCTGTCTTATAGAAGAGGGGTTTAAGGAAGAATTAGTTGTTGTACCAAGGAGAGGGGGTTCCCTTTGTATATTAATGGTTAGGGATCTCTCCAAGGAATGTATTGGAGAACTGACTGCACTTGTACTTTGAACAAGTGGTTCTTGTGTGTTGGTCTTTTGGAGTGTTGGCTCTTCTTGGAAAAAATCAAGAAGATTTGAACTATTGAGTTCTAAAGAATCAAGAATAGATGAAGAGGTAGGGGAATGTACAGATTGGAGTGTTGGCTGCTCCTCAAGAACAAAAATTTGAGGAGCATTAAGTAAACGAGACTCTGTGTGTTCACTCCTTGTGTCACTCTTTCTATTTGATCTTTTCTCTCAGGGCTTGCCCCTTTGTATGAACAGGGGATTGTTCAGACTCTGTACTTGGTGTTCCTGGTTGGGAACTTTCTTCAATGTTAGCATCCTTTTGAGAGGATGATAATAGAGTACTGCTTTTCCTTTTAACCTCCAAAGCCTTTTGAGAGGCAATGGATTGTTTTTGGCTTAAGGTTATCACTCTCTTCCTTTTCTAAGTAGCCAACTCAGTCCCCTTAACTCCCTCAGCCTCACTGTCACCCTCTGTTATTTTTCTTTTGATGGGTAACTTTGTGGCTTTCTTTGTTTTTACAACCACAGTCTTTTGAGAAACTGTGGAGGGGGCTACAGATTGTTGTTGTGAACAAGGTGTTGGAGGATCAACAAGGTTTCTAGTTTGTTGCTCAAGATCCTCAAAATATGATGAATTGTAAAGGTTTAGAAATCTATCAAAAGAGGAACCTTTACCTTTGCTGCTTTCTTCTTCACATCAGTGAATATTCGTTTACTCTGCATAACAGATGGCACAATTTGCATACTAGTAATATCTAGGTTAGGAATCAGATAATTTGCAATCATCATCAAAAACCTAGCATAATATATTTTATTTTTATCACTAGTTTTAAATTTAGCGATTAAGTTATGCAGAATTAACAACCCTAGAATTATGTGCCTATCATATAAAACACTATATGCAAGCTGTTGAGTAAGTGTAATGATGGCATCATAACCACTGCATTTAGATGTGAGTGCTTTAGTGATAATATCGAAAAATAAAGACCACTCCTGCCTAAGGTGAGGTCTAGATATGGATCCTACTGATGCAATATCTGTATCATAGTGTAGATTATGAAACATATTTAGAATTTCCTCATCAGAGGCAGTTTGGTCATATGCATCATGTACAGGTAAATACAAAGCATTATTGATTACAGCATGATCAATAGTATAAATAATATTATCATAACTAAAGTTTACCGCAGGAGAGTCATCACTCTCATCTTGGATTTCAACAGTGGACCACATAGCTATGATGATTTCAGCGGCTTAAGTAGGAGCTTCATAAATGGCATATGACGGAGAAGATGTTTGTAGAAAATCTATGAAAGGGTGATACTATGCTTCGAACTCATTCTTGTCAGAGACTCCAGCATGATTGGTTTTGATGAATTCGAAGTCGCCGAACTTGAAGCACACTGTCTTGGATGCCATTGTTGATATCTATGAAAAGCTTGAAGAGATTCTTTGCAACAAGGTTAAATCTCACAAATATTAGAGAAAGTTCTTTGAGTGAGTAAAATTGCAGTTATGTTTGAATAAAGTATTAGAAACGTTTGCAATTCCAAAGATAATGAATGGTTTTTGATCGTGGGTATATGAGTAACTACCAATTACCCTTTATCAGAGATTGCCCTAGTCTCTGTCGTGTTCACTCATCAGAGACTAATATTAGCCAGTCTCGGATAAGTTATTTTTAACTAGTTAGAGACTAATTAAAAACAACTATCAGGGACTAATTTTAACTAGTCTCCGATAGGTTATTTTTGACTAGTCAGAGACTAATTAAAAACAACTATCAGAGACTAATTTTTACTAGTCTCTCACTCAAATTTCTTCAGAGACTAAATTAAACTAGTCTCTGCTTCAATTTTATTTCCTTAGTTATCCAATAATCAATACAATGATTATTAGCTTCAAAGATTCTGTTTGTTCATAACAGCTACATCTAGAAATTAAATTCTAGCTTCTAAAATTCTGTCCATTAAGAACAGCTTCAATCTAGAAATTAAATTATGCTTTAAAAACTTGCTTTTTAAGGTTTTACTCAATTTTTAGAAGCATAATTCAACATACCTAATTCATAGACTAACCTAGTGAATGTAGGTTCATCTAAAGGCTTTGTGAATATGTCAACAAGTTGCTTATCTGTTGTTACCCAGTGCAATTCAATGGTTCCTTCACTAATATGTTCTCTAATGAAGTGATACCTTATATCTATATGTTTTGTTCTTAAATGTTGTACTGGATTTTCAGTTATTTCTATGGCACTTATGTTATCACAATAAATAGGAATCTTTGATAGTGACATACCATAGTCTAGGAAGAGTTGATTTTTGATCCACAGGATCTAAGCACAACAACTCTCAGCTGCAATGTATTCAGCTTCAGCTGTTGAAGTTGACACTGAATTTTGTTTCTTGCTAAACCAAGAAACATGTCTGCCTCTAAGAAATTGGCAGCTTCCACTTGTGCTTTTTCTGTCAAGCTTACATCCTGCATAGTCAGCATCTGTATAGCCAATTAGTTTAAAATCAGATTCTTTAGGATACCATAATCAAAGGTTTGGAGTACCCTTTAGATATCTGAGTATTCTTTTAACAACAATTAAATGTGACACTTTTGGATCAACTTGAAATCTTGCACACAGACATGTAGCAAACATTATATCAGGTCTACTTGTAGTTAGATATAAAAGTGAGCCTATCATGCCCCTATAGCTAGTTATATCAACTTTCTTTCCCTTAGTATCCTTATCTAGCTTAGTGGTAGTAGTCATGGGTGTTTTTGCAGATGTAGAATCAACCAACTCATATTTTCTTAGTAAGTCCTTAATGTATTTGGACTGACTAATGAAAATTCCATCAGTTGACTGTTTTATCTGTAATCCTAAGAAAAATGTCAATTCACCCATCATACTCATTTTATATCTAGACTGCATTAATTTTGAAAATCTTTCACATAATTTTTCATTTGTAGAACCAAATATGATATCATCCACATATATTTGCACAAGTATTAAATCAGAACCTTGTTTTCTATAAAAAAGTGTTTTATCTATGATACCTCTAACAAATTTATTTCTAATTAAAAACTGATAGAGTGTATCATACCAGGCCCTGGGTGCTTGTTTTAAGCCATAAAGTGCTTTATATAACCTGTAGACATGATTTGGAAACTTGGGATCTACAAAACCTGGTGGTTGTTCAACATAGACCTCTTCTTCCAACTTTTCATTCAAGAAAGCACTCTTGACATCCATCTGGTACACCTTGAAGTTTTTATAGGCTGCATATGCCAAGAAAATCCTTATTGCTTCAAGTCTTGCAATTGGTGCAAAAGTTTCTTCATAGTCAATTCCTTCTTGAGAATAACCCTTTGCTACCAATCTTGCTTTATTCCTTGTGATTGTACTAGCTTCATCTAATTTATTTCTGAAGACCCACTTGGCACCAATTATTGATCTATTCCTTGGTTTGGGCACCAATCTCCAGACCTTATTCCTTGTGAATTGGTTTAATTCTTCCTGCATGGCTATTATCTAGTCAGGATCTTAAAGTGCTTCTTCATTTTTCTTTGGTTCAATTTTTGACAGAAAACTGAGATAAAGACACTCATTTTGTGTTGCACTTCTTGTCTTGACTCCTTCCTCTAAATCTCCAATAATTAAATCTGGTGTATGATCTCTCATCCAAGGTCTTGCAGGTGGCAAATTTAATCTTGAAGATGAGGCTTCATTTTCTAGATTGACATTATCCAATCTAGTTGTTGGATCAGAGACTGCTCCCCCTAAACCAGTGACTTCTTCATTATTAGCTCCCCCTGAGCTATTTGTCTCATCTTGACTAGTCTCTGGTGTCTCAGTTGTCTCTGATTGTACATTTGTGTTATCAGTCACTTGTGTTTCATCAGATGCTAATTCTCTAGTCTCTGATATAGTATTAGTCCTTGGTACTTCATGCACAACCGTTAACTCCCCCTCACTAATTGAAGGAGAATTGTCATCTAGGAGTAATTCTTCAATCACTGATGGATCCATCCATGCATCCAATTCATTTTCAAATCTGAGAGGTTCATGCAATCCTTGTCCAATCATTCCTGGAATATTGCTATCATCAAAAACAACTTGAATGGATTCCACAATGACCTTTGTTCTTAGATTATACACTCTATATGCCTTGCTTGATAGAGAGTACCCTAAGAAAATTGCTTCATCAGATTTGCTATCAAATTTTCCTCTTGTTTTTGATGAATCTCTTAGCACAAAGAACTTACAACCAAACACATGCAGAAACTTGAGAGTTGGTTTTCTCCCAGTCATTAACTCATAGTGTGGTGCCCCCAGAAATCCCCCGAGCCGGGCCTCGGGCACTGTCAGCAATTTGGGCGACAGTCCTTTAGATCCCCAGGCTGGAACCCCGGACTACACCAGAAAACTGCAACACAACAGCACAACAGCAAACAACAACACAACCAAGCATTTACAACACTCATGCGAGAAATATATTCTCAATACATCATTACAAATTCTTAAGGTCCACATCATCATACAAAACCTTAAAGCTTGAAAATAAACAAGCTGCAGCGGAAACAAAACTTTAGATGGCTCATATGGCCTTACAACTTAAACATTCTTATGCCATTCTCTCCTTCCCTTTCTTAGGCGACTCAGCCTTCACGACATAACCTGAAAAACATTCATAGCATTCCACATGAGCGTTTACGCTCAACAATTATATATTCATAGGCAAGAAGAACAGATAATTCAAAAGCTTTGATATTCTTTGAGGTTGGGCGAAGCAATGCCAACACCTCGTGATAATCAATAAACATATATCATCTAGGGTACCCGAGTGAAATCAAGGGTTAACCCTTTTTCAATAAAACATGATTCGTCCTCTCTTCATCAGATAATGCATCACCTGACCAGACTGATCATTATCTGACTTCCTTTAACAATCAAATTTCATCCCAGCTGGTCAGCCTGGTCGTTTAATCCATCATTTGACATATATAGTCACTTGCAGAAACCAATTAATTTGCGAAAGGTTTGATTACCGATGCCTTGCCTCGGTCTATCATTCCCTATCATCATTGGTCAGAATACCAGGTGAAAACATTCAAGAGCCCTTTAACTCCCCCGTATGGAATATATCTTCTTGAAAACATTTTCTTATTTTAAATTGGCATCCTCCACAATTAAAAATAGTGACTACCAAACACATTGGCGTGCTCAACAATAAAAAGTAGAAAATCGATGATTTTTCTATATACCCATACGGAAGCATGCTTAGGTGTGCATACAAGTTCACGACTGCAACACCCTTACATCATCATCATCATCATCTTTTGGCGTGCTAGTGACTTTAAACAGCTAGCAATCACCCAATAACATATAGCTCAATCATTAACATCTTTTCACGTACATCGGATCAATGATCGTACGTTACTTAGTCATAAAAGAGATCATCATCATGAATAAGCTTTAACATCATTCATTTACGTGAATCGAAAAAATGATTCTACCTAATCAGTAAGGAAGAAAATAGAATGAGTATATACTTGCCTTGGTCCTTAGCTAAAATCACTATACTGGTTGCAAAAGGGTTCTGTAAAACATCATTGTTGGTATAACATGAGAAATCCATACTTAGAAGATGACCATTCGGATTAGAAAATGGTTATCAGGGCATGAGGTGGCCTATCGGGGAAAATTTCACTCGCTAGAGACTAACAAATATCTCATCAGAGACTGATGACGTCATCTTAACTCATCGGAGACTAAGGCTGACGTCATCATCAGAGACTAACATTTACTCATCGGAGACTAACATTAACTCATCAGAGACTGAAGACGTCATCTTAACTCATCAGAGACTAAGACTGGCATCATCATCAGAGACTAACATTTACTCATCGAAGACTAACATTAACTCATTAGAGACTGATGACGTCATCTTAACTCATCGGAGACTAAGACTGACGTCATCATCAGAGACTATCATTTACTCATCAGAGACTGATGACGTCATCTTAACTCATCGGAGACTAAGACTGATGTCATCATCTGAGACTATCATTTACTCATTGGAGACTAATATTAACTCATCAGACACTAATGTTATCTCGTCAGAGACTAACTCCATCAGAGACTAATATTTACTCATCGGAGACTAACATTAACTCATCAGAGACTAATGTTATCTCGTCAGAGACTAATATTAGAACTTGTCTCCGTTTCGATGAAAGACCTTAAAATAACAAACTCAACCTAGGATACCTTATGAACATGAATATGCAAAAGAACGCAACCTTTCTTTTAAAACTTTATTCTTCCTTAAAAACCTAGTATACATGACTAATACTCTCGGATGACATACAAAAAGAAACAATCAGAGGAGAACTTAAGATTTTTACCTCCTGGGTTGACGAAAGAGATCAAAGCCTATTTAATAGTAATCGTCCAAAAGAAAGAACTTGAAATTATGTGAAGATAGTAGGTTTAAGGAAGAACTTCGGAAGAGAAAATCTTTAGAAAAGAGACTGAAATGTTCCTCCGAATGAGGTATTTATAGTAGGCTGAGATTAAGCCTTGAAATAAAGTGATTGGTTAATCTGGACGGTAAAACGGCTGCTCGTCATGATTCTTAGCAGCTAAGCATGTAATAAGTCTGTTGTCCTTCATGCAAACAAGCCAGCTATTAAAGCAGCTTACTAGTCTGATTACTATACATAGGCAATGACGTCATCATGCTTAAACTCTTAAGTCCTTCATGGAACTTAACCAATAAACACAAAGCTTTTTTTAAGTATTTACGAAGGTTACCAACATAAAAACATCAATTGTTTGTCCTTGCAACCAACATCCAAACAAAAATAACCCCTTTGATGGGTCCAAAAATATTTAGACATTCAAAAACATCATATATTAACTATACACGTTAATATATATAAAAAAGAACAATATGAATAAATAAATTATTTATAGATAAACAAATTTTTTGGGTCGTTACACATAGGGTGTTTTGTTGTAAGTCTTATTGATCAAGGACCTATTCTGTGTAAAGCAAGCAGTATTAATTGCTTCTTCCCAGAAATAGGTTGGAAGCTTTGACCCTTGTAACATTGTCCTTGCTGCTTCAATAAGGGTTCTATTTTTTCTTTCAACAACTCCATTTTGTTGAAGAGTTCTTGGAGCTCAGAATTGATGAGATATCCCTTTTTCATTGCAGAATTCATTTACATGAGAATTTTGAATTATGTTCCTCTATCACTCTTTATAACCCTTACTGTTTTTCCTGACTCAGTTTCTATTTTCTTGATATGATCAATAATTAACTGAGCAGCTTCATATTTTAAGTGAAGGTATTTTACCCAAGTATACCTTGTGTGATCATCCACTATAACCAAAGCATATCTGTTTCTTAATATTGACATCACATTCACTTAACCAAATAAGTCCATATGTAATAACTGTAAAGGATCAGTGATTGATGTTGCTGGTTTGCTCTTGAATGACACACTTCTTTGTTTTCCTTTCTGGCAAGAATCACACAACCCTTCTTGTGTAAATTCCAATTGAGTAATGTCAGCTACCAAACCTTTTCTCACCAGTTTGTTGATGTTTTTGAAGTTTAAATGGGAGAGCTTCTTATGCCAAAGCGAACATTCATCAGTTGAGGCTTTGCTATAAAGGCACGTGACTTGATCAGTGGAAGAATTTAGATTTGCAGTGTACAAATTTCCTTTTCTTTTCCTTATCAATATCACATTTCCAGATTCCTTGTCACACACCTGGCACTGATCTTCTTTGAAGGTGACATAGAATCCTCTATCACATAGTTGACTCACACGTAACAAATTATGCTTTAAGCCATCAATTAGTGATACTTTAGTAAAAATGACATCACCAAGCTCAACATTGTCATAGCCCTTTGTATGACCGTTGCTGTCATCTCCAAAAGTTATCTTAGGGCCACTCTTTTCTTCATACTATTTAAGCAGGGACTTGTCTCTTGTCATATGTCTTGAACATCCACTGTCCAAGAACCATGATTTTTTCTTTTTGCCCTGCACAGTAAGAATAACTAGTTAGAAATTTTTGGGACCCAGATTTTCTTGGGTCCTTTCTCACTAGTTTTAGAATCAAGACTTGACTCAGATGGAGTTGATTGTCTTTTAGAATTTTTAACTTTTATTGGACAATCAATAGTCTTGCTTCTTCAAGGTGAGAGACTGCCAAGTTTAGCATTTTCATAATTATTGCAAAGATGGTTAGACCTTTTTACAGGTAATTTTTCTTTATTTATCTTTGATGATGCAGTCTCTACCACAGGAATTCTATTTTTACTCCTACAATATATAGCTATGTAATTGGGATTTCCACATACGTGACATGTTTTTCTAGGAGCATTAGGCATTCTTGCATAATTAGTATATTTATTGATGCCTATTTTTCCATTCCTATTCCTTTTTCCACTGCTAGACTCCACTGACTTTTTAACCTTAGACTCAGTAAGATTTTCCAATTTTTTGTTTAATTGTGTCTTTGTCATGAATCCTATATTCAATCTTTTGATTTCACTCTTTTCAACAGTATTCACTGAATTTTGATCATTTTTTATAACTGCAGTGACATGTTAACTTCGAGTGTTGATAACCTTAGGTTCAATGACTGGTGAGACAAAATTAATTCTTTTAATGAGAATTAGCCTGTTAGTCATGGAGTTAGCAGCTTCAATTTTTTCTATATCTGGTTTTGTTTCTAGAAACTTACCATATCCTAAACCAGATTTTTGACCAACCATTTGATTTTCTACCAAGTCTGAAAGCCTTTTAAAGGATTGATTCCATTGTTTTATCTTAGCCTGTTCATTTTCAAGTTGTTTGACTAAGTAATATTCCCTCTTTTTCAAAGCATCTATCATGTTATGAGCTTTATTCAGTTCTGACTTGATAGTATTAAATTGTATTTGCCTCTCTTCAAGAAATCTATTTCTTTTCAAGAGTTGGTCATGTGATTCTTTAACTTTGGCATGTTCAATGGTTAATGATCTAAAACTAACATGCAAATCAAACATATCCCTTTGTATGCTTTCTATACTAGATGTATCAATTAAATTAAGCACATTAAAATTCTGAATTGCATCACATACCTTAGTAGAATCACTTGGCTCATCAGTTTGAACCATCAAGGCAAAGTTGACAATTTTTTCCTCAGAGTCACTATCAATCCAATCTTTGCCTTCAGTAATCAAGGCCTTGCTTTTTTATTTGAACCTTTTATCAGCAAGATCATTCCCTGATTTTATGTTCTTATCATCCTTAGATCTATCTGTAGATCTAGGCTTCTTGCACTCATTTTCAAAGTGCCCTATCTCATCACAGTTAAAACATGTTATCTTCTTCTTGTCAAAGGTCACAGTTTGACCTTCTCGTTTTGGGTTAGGCTTCCTTGATGATTTTCTCCCTTTTCTGCTAGCTCTAAATTTTTTCAATTGCTTCACCATGAAAGCCATGAATTCCTCCATGTCATCATCAGTGTTTGATTATGTTTCTTCATCAGTCGAGCTTGCAGTGTCGGTTTCATCATCAAGCTCCTCATGAGACTTCTTTGTCTCAACCATTAGTGCAGCTCCTTTGTCCTTGCCATTCAACTTTTGTCTTTGCTATATTTCTAGTTCATAAGTCTTTAGATTTCCATAGAGCCTGTCCAGTGTGAGAATGTCCAAATCATGATCTTTTCTTATTACAGTTTTTAGGTTTAAGAACATTTGATGATGGTTGTCTTTAGATTACTTAGAGTACAAATGTATAGAAAGTGTTAATTAGTAACACTGAACTTTTGTACCTAGCAGTTATCTATTTGTTTATAATTTATTCATTATTTGTAAAGAGATAAAATTATTTCATATTTGTAAGTAACTACTAGAATGATTTATTGAAGCTTCAGAAAGTAAGATGTGTATTTGATCCGTTAGAATTTGCAAAAAGGCTTGTCGGAGACTAGGAGAATTGGTCAGGGACTAAAAAGATCTTATCTGTCGAAGACTAGTTTTGCCTATCGGAGACTAAGACTTAAGTCATCAAAGATTAAGTCTAAAGGAGTCGGAGACTAAAGCTTACGTCATCAGAGATTAAAGATAAAAGCATCAGAGACTAAGCTGACGTCATCGGAGACTAAGTTTTAAAGCGTCAGAGACTAAATAACGCTATCGGAGACTACATAAGCTGACATCATCAGGGATTAATTGCACCGGAGACTAGTAATGACGTCACCAGAGACTAAAGATGAAGCATCATGGACTAATCGTGATTTATTTCTTGAAAGATACAGAGTTCGAATTAAAAAGGAATGTCTTCCACGTAAAGTAAAATATTATTGAAGACATAACTGATAAGGAAACTAACCAGAAATCTGTTCCTATCAAAAAGGAAAGATTGTATTTGATTCGAATAAGGAAGCTGAATTTTGTTCAGAATAGGAACTGAGTTAGTAGTAATTCAGTTGCTAGAGAAGCTGTAATTAGGTTTACAGAGAATTGTAACTTCGAAGCTGTATAGGTTTTTCATAGTTTTGTATCTTTTCCTATACAGAATAGAAAAGAAGCTGACGATTACATTATTGTAATTGTTAGGATTTGTATTCAATTGTAAATCAATAAAACAATTGTTTATAAATTGATTCGTGTTCTTGTTCTTTATATTCCGCAAGAAAAGTTAATTTCTTACAGAACAAGTAATTCGAAAAGATTTTAAAGAACTTGTATTCAACCCCCTTTCTACAAGTTCTCGGCATCTCACTGGAAAAACAATTGGTATCAGAGCCTGTAATTGAATTTATTCAAATTAATACATTCCAAGAGATGGCCAATGATGAAGCAAGCAGCTCTAGCATAATGACGTATGCGGGAAGTCGTGATGGTGGTACTAGAATTCCCATACTTAAAAGAGAAGAATATCCTATGTGGAAGCAAAAGATGTATATGCACTTAAGAGCAACAGATCCAGATTACATTGATAGGATTGAGAAGGGTCCTTATCTACCCAGGAAATTTATTCCTGCTAAAACTGTCGAAGGATCTGTTGTTGCAGAACACTTTGAACTTGCTCCAGAAAGTGATTATACGAATGAAGACAAGTTGCAAGTGTTAAAGGATGCTAAGGTAATGAACATACTTTATAATGGAATTGATAAAAATATGTTCACAAGCATCATAAATTGCACTACATCAAAGAAAATCTGGGACACCATCAAAGTCCTGTGTGAAGGGACTGACCAAGTCCGAAAGAACAAAAGATCATTGTTAACACAACAATATGAGTTCTTTCAAGAAAAGCCTGGTGAACTAATATCGTCAGTATACGATAGGTTCAATACTTTGCTCAATGACTTGAAAATACTTGGGAAGTCCTATGATAATGAGGATGTCAATACTAAGTTCATGAGATCTCTCCCACCAAGTTGGGATCCAAAGACAACGACAATAAGAGAGGCTCATGACTTGGATATCCTCACACTGGACAGGCTCTACGGGAATTTAAAGACCTATGAACTTGAAGTAGAGCAACGACAACGCATGCATGGCAAGGATAGAGGAGCTGTGTTGATGGTTGAGACAAGCAAGTCTTAAGAGAAGCTTGATGATGAATCTTCCAGTACTAGCTCGACTGATCAAGAAGATGAACTGGATTCTGATGATGACATGGAGGAATTCATGGCGTTTATGGTCAAACAGTTCAAGAAATTTAGAGCAAGCAGGAAAAGAAGAAAATCGTCAAGGAAGCCTAACCCAAAACGTGAAGGTCAAAAAGTCACCTTCGACTTAAAAAAGATAAGATGCTACAATTGTGATGGGTTAGGGGACTTTGCCAATGAGTGCAGGAAGCCTAGATCTAGTGATAGATCTAAGGATGAAAAATCAAGGAAAGACTTTGCTGACAAGAAAGCTAAATCCAAGAGCAAAGCTTTGATTACTGAGGGAAAAGATTGGATTGACAACGACTCTAATGAAGAAGTTGTCAACTTTGCCTTAATGGCTCGTAGTGACGAGTCAAGTGATTCTACAAAGGTATGTGATGCAAATCAGAATTTTAATGTGCTTAATTTACTTGATACATCTAGCATTGAAAGCATACAAAAAGATATGTCTGATTTGCATGTCAGTTTTAGGTCTTTAACTATTGAACATACCAATGTAAAAGAATCACGTGACAATCTCTTGAAAAGAAACAAGTTTCTTGAAGAAAGATTGGCACAATTTGACACTATCAAGTCTGATTTAAACAAAGCTCATCACATGATTGATGCTTTAAAAAAGAGGGAATATTACTTAGTAGAGCAACTTGAAATTGCTCAAGCTAAGATTAAACAGTGGAACACTTCCTCTAAAAAGTTAACAGACTTGGTAGAGTGTCAAACAATAGGTCAAAAATCTGGACTAGGTTATGATGAAAATCTAGACAAGAGTTCAGATTTAAATGATCTATTCGAAGCTGCAAACTCCTCAAATAGCAAGCCAAATTTTAAAAGAATTAATTTTGTCTCTCCTGTTTTTGAACCTAAATTTATTAACACTCAAGATCAACAATTCACTACAAAAACAGAAAGTGATCAAAAGACAGCGAATGTTGTTGATAAGAGTGAAACAAAAAGATTAAATATTGGGTTCATGACAAAGACACAACTAAATAAAAAACTGGAGAATCTTCCAGACAAAAAGGCTAAAAAATTGGTGGAGTTAAGCAGAAAGAAGAAAAATAGGAATGGAAAGATAGGCATTAATAAACATACAAACTATGCTAGAATGTCTGATGCTCCTAGAAAGACATGTCATGTATGTGGTAACCCCAACCACATAGCTATAAATAGTAGGAGCAAAAATAAAATTCCTATAATTGAGACTGAACCTTCAAAGAGAATAAAAGATAAATCACCAGTAAAATGGTTAGAACATCTTTGCATTAAAACTGAAAATTCTAAGCTAGCAATCTCTCACAAACAAGTAGCAAGACTAATGATTGTCTTATTAAAGTTAAAACTGTTAAAAGACAATCAACTCAATCTGAGTTAAGTCTTGAGTCTACAACTAGTGAGAAAGAACCCAAGAAAGTCGGGGTTCCAAAAATCTCAAACTAGTTACTCTCTACTGTGCAGGGTAAAAAGAAGAAATCATGGTACTTGGACAGTGGCTGTTCAAGGCACATGACCGGAGATAAGACCCTGCTAAGACAGTATGAAGAGAAAAGTGGCCCAAAAGTCACTTTGGGAGATGACTGCAAAGGCCATACAAGGGGATGTGGCAGTGTTGAACATGGAGATGTCATCTTCACAGAAGTAGCACTGGTTGATGGCTTAAAGCACAATTTACTTAGTGTGAGTCAACTATGTGATAAAGGATTCCATGTCATCTTTAAAGAAGACCTATGCCAGGTGTGTGACAAGGAATCTGGGAATGTGATATTGACTGGAAAAAGAAAAGGAAATTTGTATATTGCAAATCTTATTTCTTTTACTGATCAAATCACATGTCTATATAGCAAAGCTTCAACTGATGAAAGTTGGCTTTGGCATAAGAAGCTTTCCCACTTGAATTTCAAGAACATCAATAAGCTTGTGAGGAAAGGATTGGTAGATGACATTCCACAATTAGAATTTACACAAGAAGGATTATGTGATGCTTGCCAGGAAGGGAAACAAAAAAATGTATCATTCAAGAGTAAACCAGCAACATCAATCACTGACCCGCTACAATTGTTACATATGGATTTATTTGGTCAAGTGAATGTGATGTCTATCTTAAGAAATAGATATGCACTGGTTATTGTGGATGATCACATGAGGTATACTTGGGTAAAATACCTCTTTACAAAAGATGAAGCTGCTCAGTTGATAATTGATCATATCAAGAAGATAGAAATTGAGTCAGGAAAAACAGTAAGGGTTATAAGGAGCGATAGAGGAACAAAATTCAAGAATTCCCAAGTACTTGAATTCTGCACTGAAAAAGGAATAACACATCAATTCTCAGCTCCAAGAACCCCTCAACAAAATGGAGTTGTTGAGTGGAAAAATAGAACCCTTATTGAAGCAACAAGGACTATGTTACAAGAGGCTAAGCTTCCCACATATTTTTGGGAGGAAGCTATAAGCACTACTTGCTTTACACAGAATAGATCCTTGATAAACAAAGCATACAACAAAACACCTTACGAGTTAATGACTAGGAGAAAACCAACTCTTAAGTTCTTACATGTGTTTGGTTGTAAATTCTTTGTACTGAGAGATTCATCAGAGTCAAGAGGAAAGTTTGACAATAAATCTGATGAAGCAATCTTCTTAGGTTATTCTCTGTCAAGTAAAGCACATATAGAGTATATAATCTAAGAACAAAAGTCATTGTGGAATCAATACAAGTCGTGTTTGATGATAAAAAGATTCCAGGAATGATTGGACAAGGATTGCATGAACCTCTCAGTTTTGAGAATGAATTGGATGCATGGGAATATCCATCAGAGACTACTGAACAACTCCAAGATAGTAATGATCCCTACTTAGTTGAGGGGGAGCTAACAGTTGTGCATGAAGTGCCAAGATCTAATAATTTATCAGAGAATAGATTATTAGATGAAACTCAAGGGACTGGTGACATTAGTAATCCTTCGGAGACTAATGTTTCACCAGAGACTAGAGTCACTAATGCACAATCTGAAACTACAGTGACACCGGAGCAAATAGAAATAAACAGCTCAGGGGGAGCTGATAATGCAGGAGTCAATGGTTTAGGGGGAGCAATCTCTGATCATGAAGCTAGAATGGATAACACCAATCTAGACAATGAAGCCTCAACTTCAAGATCAAATCTGCCACGTGCAATTCCATGGTTGAGAGACCACATGCCAGATTTGATAATTGGAAGTTTAGAGGATGGAGTCAAGACTAGAAGTGCAACTCAAAATGAATGTTTATATCTCAGTTTTCTTTCAAAGATTGAACCAAAGAAAATTGATGAAGCACTTCAAGATCCTGACTGGATAATTGCCATGCAAGAGGAGTTAAACCAATTCACTCGAAACAAAGTCTGGAGACTGGTACCCAAACAAAGGAATAGATCAATAATTGGTGCCAAGTTAGTCTTCAGAAATAAATTGGATGAAGCTGGTACAATCACAAGGAACAAAGCAAGACTGGTTGCAAAAGGATATTCTCAAGAAGAAGGAATAGACTATGATGAGACTTTTGCACCAGTAGCAAGACTTGAAGCTATAAGAATCTTCTTGGCATATGCAGCCTACAAGAACTTCAAGGTGTACCAGATGGATGTCAAAAGTGCTTTCTTAAATGGAAAATTGGAAGAGGAAGTCTATGTCTGCCAACCCCCAGGTTTTGTGGACTCCAAATTTCCAAATCATGTCTACAGGTTAGACAAAGCACTTTTATGGCTTAAAACAAGCACCAAGAGCCTGGTATGATACTCTATCTCAATTTTTGCTTGAAAATAAATTTGTTAGAGGTATCATAGATAAAACCTTATTTTATAGAAAGCAAGGCTCAGACATAATATTGGTGCAAATATATGTAGATGATATTATATTTGGATCTCCAAATGAAAAACTTTGTGAAAAATTTTCAAAACTTATGTAGTCTAGATATGAAATGAGTATGATAGGAGAATTATTCTTAGGTTTGCAAATAAAACAATCAACTGATGGAATATTTATCAGTCAGTCAAAGTATACCAAAGACTTATTGAGAAAATATGATTTGGTTGATTGTGCATCTGCAAAAACACCCATGCCTACTGCCACTAAGCTAGATAAAGATTTAAAAGGAAAGAAAATTGATATTACTAGCTACAGAGGCATGATAGGCTCTCTTTTGTATCTAACTGCAAGTAGACCAGATATAATGTTTGCTACATGTTTATGTGCTAGATTTCAAGCTGACCCTAGAGAGTCACATTTGATTGCTGTAAAAAGAATTCTCAGATATCTAAAGGGTACCCCAAACCTTGGTTTATGGTATCCCAAAGAATCTGATTTTAAACTAATCAGTTATTCAGATGCTGACTATGCAGGTTGCAAGCTTGATAGAAAAAGCACAAGTGGAAGCTACCAATTTCTTGGAGGCAGACTTGTTTCTTGGTTTAGCAAGAAACAAAATTCAGTTTCTACTTCAACAGCAGAAGCTAAATACATCGCAGCTGGGAGTTGCTGTGCTCAAATCCTATGGATATGGTATGTCATTATCCAAAATTCCTATTTATTGTGATAATACTAGTGCCATAGCAATAACAGAAAATCCAGTGCAACATTCAAGAACAAAACACATAGATATTAGATATCACTTCATAAGAGAACATGTAAGTGAAGATAATATCGAATTACACTGGGTAACAACTGATAAACAACTTGCAGACATATTCACAAAACCTTTTGATGAATCTACCTTTTCTAGATTAGTTTCTGAATTAGGAATGTTGAATTATGCCTCTAAAAATTGATTAATTTTTTTTGAAAACAAGTTGTTTAGTTGTATGCAGCTAGAATTTAATTTCTAGAAAGAAGCTGTTTTACTTTATTAAAACAGAATTTTAGAAGCTAGAATTAATTTTCTCGATTGCAGTTGTTTTTAATTAAACAGAATTTGTGAAGCTAGAATTAATTTTCTGGATAGAAGCTGTTTTATTTTAAAAATAGAATTGTAGAAGCTAGAGTGAGTAAGAGACTATTTTAGTCCCTGATAGTTGTTTTTAATTAGTCCCCGACTAAATTAAAAATTGAACTATCGGAGACTAACTAGTCCCCGATAGTTAGTACTATCAGAGACTACCTTAGTCCCCGATAGTCAATACTATCAGAGACTACCTTAGTCCCCGATAGTTAATACTATCAGAGACTACCTTAGTCCCCGATAGTTAATACTATCAGAGACTAACTAGTCCCCGATAGTTAATATTATCAGAGACTACATTAGTCCCCGATAGTCAACACTATCAGAAACTAATCTTTTTCTAGTCTCTTACAAGTGAACTTATCAGAGATTAGGGCAATCTCCGATCGAGGGTAATATGGTAGTTATCTCTCCCACGATCAAAAACGGTTCACTACCCTTAAGAATTGCAAACGTTTCAAACAATTTGATAAAACAAAATTCAAACATCTTTGCAATTACAAACACTCAAGCTCTGAAATTATTTTCTCTCTGCAAATACTTTGCAATTTAACCCTTTTTCAAGTTTTCTTCCAAAGTTCACAGATCTCTGAAAATGGCCGCTAAAACTGTTCTGTTCAAGTTTGGAGACTTTGATATCATCAAGACAAACCATGCAGGGGTGGCTAATAAGCATGTCTTTGAAGCCCAGTATCACCCCTTTGTGGATTTCCTTCAACACTCTAGTCTTTTGTATGCCATTTACGAAGCCCCCATCCAAGCCGCTGAGGTTATCACGGCTGTCTGGTCCACTGCTACCATCCAGGGTGAGAAAACTGCCTCCTCTGTGGTAAGTTTCAGGTATGCAAACTCTGTTTGTAATATAGATCATACCGTAGTTAATAATGCTTTACATTTGCCAATTTATGAAAACTTTGACTCACTTGCTTCTGATGAAGAAATTGTTTCTATGTTTAAAAATTTACATTATTCTGCAGAAATTACTTCTGTTGGGTCTATAACACGATCCCATCTAAGGCAAGAATGGTCACTGTTCTTTGACATAGTAACTAAAGCTTTTACTTCTAAGTGCAGTGGCTATGATGCTATCACTACACTCACACAACAAATCACTTTTAGTGTGTTGTATGATAGGCATATTAACATTGGGCTTTTAATTCTGCAAAATCTTTTGATAAAACTTAAAACCAATAAAAATAAAATTTATTATTCTAGGTTTTTGATGATGATTGTTAAATATCTAATTCCTAACCTTGATATTACTGGAATGCAGGTTTTACCAACTATTTTGCAAAGTAAAAGAATATTTACAGATGTGAAGCATAAATCTGTAAAGGTAATAGTTCCTTTATTTTTTCCTCCTGTCATGAGATCTATTCTCATTGACAGGCTTCCAAATCTTTATTCTTTGCAATTTTTTGAGGATATTGAAAGTCAAAACCCCATTAATCCTCGAACCACTTCACAACAACTATCTATAGCCCCCTCCACAGTCTCTCAATAGATTGTGGTTGTAAAGCCAAAGACAATCACAAAACTCCCAATTAAAAGAAAAATAATTGAGGGAGCAAGTGAGGATGAGGGAGAACAAGAAGCTGAAGTTCCACTTCAAAGAAAGAAGAGAGTTATAACCCCTAGCCAAAATCAATCCATTGCTTCCCAAAAGGCAGTGGAGGTTATAAGGAAAAACAGTGAACTGTCACCATTTTACCAAAAGGATGTTGACATTGAAGAAAGTTCCCAACCAAGAACACACTGTACAGAGTCTGCACAACCTCTTGTTCACCACCACGAGGAAACCCAAAGAGAGAAAATAAAAGAAAAGAGTGACACAAGGAGTGCACACACAGAGTCATCTTTTGATGTTCCTCAATTTTCAATGTCTGAGGAACAGCCAACACTCCAAACTGTACATTCTTCTCCTTTTTCTCCCACTCTTGATTCTTTTGATAAACATATGATTGATTCTCTTGATTTTTCCCAAGAGGAGCCAATAATCGAGACAAGCTCTCAAACAGATTCCATGGATAGAACCCTAGCCCAAGATAAACAAAGGGAACCCCCTATCCATGCTGTCACAAGCACTTCTCAAACCCCCACTTCTGTAGGACAGAGTGACACCACCCATATGAGTGAGGTTGTGAGAATAATTAGTGAGAGTCAGGCTCTTGCCCTGGAAAAAAGAGAGACCATACACATACAAGAGAGTCAAGCTTTAGATAGCTTGGAAAAAGGAGAGAACGAGAAGCTGGGTGCCCAATCCCAGGAAAAAGGAGAGGGTGTGAGCAAGGATGAGATCCTTGAACAAAAGAACAGAGAGAAATTTTCAGCAGGTATATTTTTACAACCTGTTGAAACAAGCTCACAAGAAGCTCTGGTTTCTTCTGCTCCCTCCATCAATATCCAAACAGAAGAACCAGAGATTAGATCAAGCAAAGGGGATGCAGCTTTACAAGTCATATCAAAAATGTCCAATGCAGATTTCGAACAATTATATGGTCTACAATAGAGACAAGATCATATTTCTGCATTGAAGACAAGGCTAGCAGATGAACTTGTGCCTGAAGAAGCTCAAGAGCATAATGTTGATGAATGGCTTGATGCCTCTTATGCCAACACTCTGGAGGAAGTAGCCGCCCAATTGAGGCAGGATTATGTGACCAACATCAGGTCCACAGCAGCTGCACCATCCATTAAAGATTTACTTGAAGAGGTAACCAAGGTGGACAAGAAACATACAAAGTTTCACCACTTCTTGGTTACTGGCATAAATGGTGCAGTGCAGCAAATAAAGGAAAAGATGGAGTTGGAGACAGACAAGATTTGAAGGTGCTATGAAGGACACTTGCCAAGGAGGACTGTCACTGCAATTGATTCTTTAGTCAAAGATAAGTCCAAGATTGACAGTCGACTTCAAGCCCTCAAAGCAAACATCCAACTCCTGATCCAAAAGCAAGACAGAATGGAGCAACTTTTGCTGCAGGCCATTCCAACACTGACCACCTCCTCTAAACCCCAAGATGCTGATGTCAAAAAAGGGGAGAGTGGTCCATCCAAACCTGTACATTCACACAAGTCTGGTTCTGTCCTTGATGCAAAATTGCAAGCAATGATGGACAGGATCTTAAAGAAACATTCTGATCTTGCCGCAGCAACAACAACAACACAACTTCCAACAACAACAGCAATAACAACAACAACAATAACAACAACAGCAATAACAACAGCAACAACAGATGCATCTACTTCTTCCTCTGCTCAAGCCCCAAAACCAAAAGACAAAGGCAAGGGAGTCATGGTTAAGGAACCAAAGAAACATATTTCAACTCAACCAGGACAACCTAAGCTATTGGGGGATGCCATGAAGACTGCTCACTTTCCTACTCCTATTGAAATTGAAGTGGAAGGGAAAGTTGAGTTAGTCAATACTCGTGATCAAAGTTTAATAGACTCTGATGCGTTGTTAGCTCAGAAACTTCAGGAAGAGGAGGACATGGGAGCAGCAAGGGAGGAGGAGGAGGCAAAGAAAAAGAAGAAAATTTCAACAAGGAGATCAAGTGCATAGAAGGCAGCCGTTACCAAAAAGAAAAATAAAGAGAAGGAAGAGGCAGAGAGAAAGTTAAGGAGGAAACCTTTGGTCCAGGAATCGGCAAAGAAACCTGTGATCAAGGCAACCATTAAGAAGCCTACCTCTCAAGATCCTCCAAGGTCAACCGAGACTGCCTTGGTGGCTGTAAGTGGATCAACAAAACCACGAACAGTTTCATCAAGGAATTCCTATAAGGTTGAAATGGCTAGCACTGAAGAAATCATCAAGGCCCTGAAGAAAAGTACAAAGAAGATTGATCTTATCAAGGGTAAAAACAATGAAGAGCTTCTCCATGTCGTTTTAAAAGATGGAGAGTCTCTGAAGTTCGAAAAGCCAGCCTTGGAGGGACAAAATAAAGAAGATCTGGAGTGGTTGCTAACTGTTGTGCTTGAGACTTCTGATCTCAACATGAAACTTCGAAGCCAAATTCAGAAGGTGATGAAGATGGAGCATAAGGTGGATTCAGTACCGAAAGCTAAGTGTAAGCTTTTGGGATTGTGGTATGAGACTTTTCATGGAGAGAAGGTTTTCTTTGACTACAACAGAGATATTAACAGTATCAGTGAGAGGCACATTGAAGGATTTCTTACTCTCCTCAAAGATGCTGAAGAAGAAATTGAGCTTGTATTGAAAAATCTGTTGAAAAATAGGCTGGAGTTGCTGAGGAAAAACAGAAAAGAACGGCTGGAGTTGTTGAAGAAAAAATGAGGTAAAATTGTTGTGTTGAAGTTATTTGTTGAAATAAGTTGTATTTTTTTATTTTTGAAGCTAGACTTAAAGGATTTAAACCTGAGTCTTGGTGGAAGCTGAACAAAAGATCAAAGATCTTAGTTCAGAATACATTTGTAGTTAGAAATTCTTTATTCTTTTTCTAAGTAATTGTAATATTGAGTTTTGACATCATCATCAACCTTGAAATTATGCTTATCATTCTGATATTCATAATTAGGGGGAGATTGTTAGGTTTTAGAACATTTGATGATGATTGTCTTTAGATTACTTAGAGTATAAATGTATAGAAAGTGTTAATTAATAACACTGAAGTTGTGTAGCTAGCAGTTATCTCTTTGTTTGTAATTTATTCATTATTTGTAAAGAGATAAAATTATTTTATATTTGTAAGTAACTGCTGGAATGATGTATCGAAGCTTCAGAAAGTCAAGATGTGTATTTGATCCATTAGAATTTGCAAAAAGGCTTGTCGGAGACTAGGAGAATTGGTCAGGGACTAAAAAGATCTTATCTGTCGGAGACTAGTTTTGCCTATCAGAGACTAAGACTTAAGTCATCAGAGATTAAGTCTAAAGGAATCGGAGACTAAAGCTTACGTCATCAAAGATTAAAGATAAAAGCATCAGAGACTAAGTTGACGTCATCGGAGACTAAGTTTTAAAGCGTCAGAGACTAAATAACGCTATCGGAGACTACACAAGCTGACGTCATCAGGGACTAATTGCACCGGAGACTAGTAATGACGTCACCAGAGACTAAAGATGAAGCATTAGGGACTAATCGTGATTTATTTCTTGAAAGATACAGAGTTCGAATTAAAAAGGAATGTCTTCCACGTAAAGTAAAATATTATTGAAGACGTAGCTGATAAGGAAACTAACCAGAAATCTGTTCCTATCAAAAAGGAAAAATTGTATTTGATTCGAATAAGGAAGCTGAATTTTGTTCAGAATAGGAACTGAGTTAGTAGTAATTCAGTTGCTAGAGAAGCTGTAATTAGGTTTACAGAGAATTGTAACTTCGAAGTTGTATAGGTTTTTCGTAGTTTTGTATCTTTTCCTATACAAAATAGAAAAGAAGCTGACGATTATATTATTGTAATTGTTAGGATTTGTATACAATTGTAAATCAATAAAGCAATTGTTTATAAATTGATTCGTGTTCTTGTTCTTTATATTCCGTAAGAAAAGTTAATTTCTTATAGAACAAGTAATTCGAAAAGATTTTAAAGAACTTGTATTCAACCCCCCTTCTACAAGTTCTCGGCATCTCACTGGGAAAACAACAGTTGTTTTTGGATCCCAACTTGGTGGGAGTGGCCTCATGAATTTGGTATTAACATCTTCATTGTCATAGGACTTTCCAAGTATTTTCAGGTCATTGAGCAAAGCATTAAATCTATCATAAACTGATGTTATTGATTCACCATGCTTTGCTTGTAAGAATTCATATTGTTGTGTTAACAATGACCTTTTATTCTTTCTTACTTGGTACATTTCCTCACATAGGACTTTGATGGTATCCCAGATCTATTTCGATGTTGTGCAATTGATGATGCTTGTGAACATATTCTTATACAGTCCATTGTAAAGTATGTTCATCACTTTAGCATCCTTCAACACTTGTAACTTGTCTTCATTGGTATAATCACTTTCTGCAGCAAGTTCAAAGTGTTCAGGGATAATTGTTCCTTCCACAGTTTTTGAAGGAACAAATTTCCTTGGTTGATAGGGTCCCTTCTCAATTCTATCAATGTATTCAGGATCATTTGCCCTCAAATGCATATACATCTTTTGTTTCCAAATTGGATATTCTTCTCTTTTTAAAACTGGAATTCTGGTTCCACCATCACGACTTCCTGTATATGCCATTATGCTGGAGTTGTTTCCTTCATCATTGGCCATATCTGGATCTTGTTAATTGAAATATATCAATTAATATGCTTTGATACCAATTGTTGTCCGAGTGAAATAGCCTAGAACTTGGGGGGGGGGGGGGGGGGGTTGAATACAAGTTCTTAAAATCTTTTTGAATTTCTGTTCTTCAAAGTATATTTACTTGCGGAAATTAAAGAACAAAAACAAGAATAAATTTATAAACAACTACTTTTATTGATGAACAATTGATTACAAATTCTAACAATCACAAACTGATTGTCAGCTTCAAAATCCTGTACTCTCTATATAAATCTTTATAAACGCACAACTTCTAATACAACTCTGTAAAAATAATTACAGCTACAAATCTTAATTGTAATTTTTTTAATTTTTAATCCTATTCAATGTATGTTATTTTAATTACAATTCAAATAAGTTATCTTTTTCTAGTTAGTTTCCTAACCAGCTTCGTCTTCAATATATCTTCAATGTTCATGTCGAAGATGACTTCTAATCCAATTAGAAGTTTATCATGTATCAGAGATTAATTATTACCTTAGTCTCTGACTGCTTCAACTTAGTCTCTGACAGCTTAAACTTTGTCTCTGATGCCTTAATCTTAGTCTCTGATGCCTTACGCTTAGTCTCCGATGACTTAAGATTAGTCTCCGATGACTTAAGATTAGTCTCCGATGCTTTAAAATGTAGTCTCTGATGAACACTTTCTTTAGTCTTCGATAGACTAAACATAGTCTCTGACTTGTTGAATTCTCTGTTACAATTCTAATAGTCTCTTACTCATAATATCCTTCATGAATTATTAGAAACAGACCTGTCAGATTCATATTTTACCTGATCCTCAAGTTCTCCGCCGAAACTAATAATGGACAGAAATATACTATTTTGTTTGTTTACAAATTAACTTACTCTCATATAAAGATAAATTACATGAATCAGAGAGTAAACTATCAGCTAAAAAACTTTAAGTGCTATAGACTAGCACTAATTGTACATTTGTATATCTAAGTATTCTAATTACAATCATCATCAAATGTTATAACATCTAACAATAACTAGTCATCAGGGGATGACTGGACATCAGTGGGTAAATTACCCGTCAGGGGATGTCTCTCGACCATCAGGGTATCATTCACTCGTCAGGGGATAGTTATCAAGGGATGACTTACCCATCAGGGGATAATTTGTTCACTGCCAAACTCATTGAGTGATAACATTGACTATCGCCAAACTCTCTGGGCTATCAGGGGATGATTTCTTCATTGCCAAACTTAGTAAGTCATCACTGAACTTCATCAGTGGATAACTTGTTCAGCACTAAACTTGATAAGTCATCGCTGAACTCTTCGGGGACTAAGAACTTTAGTCATCAGAGACTAGCATATTTTGCTCATCAGAGACTACGGATGACGTCATCTGGGACTAAACTTAGCCTGTTAGAGACTAAGGATGACATCATCAAAGACTAATTTAAACTTCCTTCATCAGAGACTAAGGATTTCCTCGTCAGAGACTAACGATTTTCCTTTATCGGAGACTAACAATTATATCTCATCAGAGATTAACATTATACCTCATCAGATACTAACTCCAACCCCTCGGAGACTAAGTTAGGACTTGTCTTTGATACAGTGGTGTCTTCCTCACTCCTCCATGGGTGGTGTTCTCAACCAACACCATACTTAGGTCAACTCTCATCATCCTCTCAATAATACAACATAACATCTCTTGGGGTTTACTAGTTCTTATTGATATAGTTTAGGCTTCAAAAATCAAGTTGACAAGGCTCAAGCATGGTGTTTCCAACTATTGATAAAAAGCAATGTTTGGTAGTTAAAGGTTTGTCTACCAGGTGGTTGTCAACATTTTTACACTCATCTTGGGTTAACTTCTTGAAATAAATAGGCATTAACTCCAGGTGTTAAAGCATGCATTAAATCTCACTTTTGGAAATGAATGAACGAAGTATTAAACGTGGCATGCATAACAGAACAAAAGTGTAAGAAACAGAGTAGGACTTTAATGTAATGCCTATACCTCCTTGGCTACAAAGAAGAAGTTAAAAGTTTGAGTTGTTCTTCCAAAAAGACAGTTGCTTTGAAAGTAAACCTGAATTTGGTGGTATACTGTATAGAAATTTATGAAGGTGCGGCTAGGGTTGTACCAACACGATATATATATATATATCACTTGCTGAACAACAAGAGTCGTTCGATTATTTGATATTTGATTTCAGTCGTTGGCTATGAAAGGAAATAACAAGCTTTAGAAAGAAGTGATTGGTTTGAAAAGGTGGTGTTACAGCTGTTAATAGACAGTCGGTAATCTATCATAGCCCACTCTAGTGCAATGTTGGAGATGATATGCACTAGACGGGTCACATGCACCACTCTGAGATACATTAATTACTACTTGTCCCACAGCAGTCTTTGGTTCAAAGTGGGTATTGCAGCCTAAACTCGTTCACACCCATTTGCTTCACCCCACAAGAAAAGCATTACACTTCCTTTTGATAAATTTGCATACAATAATCATAAAAAGATTTGAGCTCAAAATACATTTAAAATTTTTTGGACATCACATTGCCATTGAACTTTCATTATTCATACCAAATAAAAGAAATTAAACCTCCATGCATAAAATAAATCACAAAATGAATTAATCATATAACAAAACTCATTTGGAATTTTGGGTTCTCACATCCTCCTTCCCTTAAAGGAAGTTTCGTCCTCGAAACTTAACTATCAAATAAATGGGGGTATTTGCTCATCATAGCGTTCTCAAGCTCCCAAGTAGTTTCCTCTACACTGTGATTCCTCCATATCACTTTTATGGAAGGAATCCCTTTATTCCAAAGGATTTTTAACTTGTCGATCCAAAATTTGAACAGGGACCTCCTCATAATTTAAATCCGGTTGCATTCCTATCGGTTGATAATCGATTATTCCTCTATGGTCGACTTTGTAAGGATGTAACACTAATATGTGAAATACATCATGAATGTGGCCTAAAGCTAGTGGTAATGCCAATTGATAGGCCACTTCATCAATCTTCCTCAATACCTCAAATGGTCCCACGTAGCGAGGACTCAACTTTCCTTTCTTGCCAAAACGCATTACGCCCTTCCAGGGTGATACTTTCAATAATGAATGACTTCTAATTTCCAAGGTTTGATCCTTCCTATGCTGATCAGCATACTATTTCTATCGGTTGTGAGCCACCTATTCTCATTCTAATCACCTTGATTGCTTCCTTAGTCTGTTGGACTATCTCTGGTCCGATTAGCTTTCGTTCTCCTACTTTATACCAGTAGAGTGGAGTTCTACACTTTCTACCATACAATGCCTCGAATGGTGCCATGTCGATGCTGGCATGATAACTATTATTATAAGCTAATTCAATCAGTGGCAGATGGTTGTCCCAATGGCCTTTGAAATTGAGAATGCAAACTCGTAACATATCTTCTAGTGTCTGAATCGTGCATTCAGATTGACCATCTGTTTGGGGGTGATAGGCTGTGCTCCTATCTAGTCTTGTTCCCAGAGATTCTTGGAAGCTCTTCCAAAATCTTGAGGTAAACCTCAGATCTCGATCAGATACAATGGAGACTAGCACTCCATGTCAACTCACAATTTCCTTAACATATAACTTCACCATTTGATCCATCTTGTATGTGTACTTGATGGCCAATAAATGTGCTGATTTGGTAAATCTATCGACTATGACCCAAATGGCATTCATCCCTCCAAGTGTGGTTGGTAATCCAACTATGAAGTCCATCGTGATAAACTCCCACTTCCACTTAGGAACTTCCAATGATTGAAGCAGTCCGCTTGGTTTTTGATGTTCTGCTTTAACCCTTTGGCACATTAAGCATCTGCTTACCCACTCAACTATCTCTCTCTTCATGTTGGGCCACCAAAAGTTTTGTTTCAAGTCCTCGTACATCTTCTTGCTCCCAGGATGAATAGAAATTTTGAGTTGTGGGCTTCATGCAGAAGTTCTTGCTTTAATTCAGCCTTCACAGGAATCCACACTCGACCTTCATATCACAGCAATCCATCGTTGTGCATGCGACATTTGCCTTTCTCTCCCTTAATTAATCTGTCCATATCCTTGCAATGCTTTTCTTGTGTGACTTTAATGAGGTTATGCAATTGAGGCCGAGCTCGAATTTCTTCTTCCATGTCCATCCTCTAGGTGGTGGTAAGGGTATGAAGTTGTAGGCGTTTGAATTATTTTCTGACATCTTCTTAGATGGTCATCACATTCAGTCTTTCACGATGGCTGAACGTGTCTGCAACCACATTCACCCAGAATAGTAGTTGATAGAACAGTCATAGTCCTGAATCAATTCTAACCAACACCTTTGTCGTATGTTGAGTTCCTTTTTCAGTCAGTATATATCAAACTTTTGTGGTCAGTATATATCTTGCACTTCTCACCATAAAGGTAGTGCCTCCAAATCTTCAACGCAAAACGATAATGAAAATGATAATGAAAATGATAATGAACTTATCCAAGAATGGTTTGAAGACATGATCATCAAGTCCATGAAAGCTGCTGGTGCATCTGTCAAACCAAATGGCATCACTAAGAATTCATAGTGGCCATAACGAGTTCGGAATGCTGTCTTCGGTATATCCTCATATTTGATTTTCAATTGGTGGTACCCTGAGCGAAGATCAATTTTCGAGAAGTACCTCCCTCCTTAAAGTTGATCAAAAAGATCGTCTATCCTCGGCAAGGGGTACCTATTCTTGATTATGACCTTGTTCAGTTCTCGATAATCAATGCAGAGTCTCATCAATCCATCTTTCTTTTGAACGAATAACACTGGTGCTCCCATGGTGACACACTTGGCCTAATCATCCTCAATCTAAGAGTTCTTGTAACTGCATCATCAGTTCCTTCAGTTCAGATGGTGCCATGCGGTACAGGGCCCTGGAAATTGGCGCGGTACCGGGGATCAAGTTGATTTCAAAGTCCACTTCTCTATCTGGGGGTAGTCCAGAAAACTCTTTTTGAAATACGTCTGCAAACTCCCTTACCACAAGGACATCCTCGATCTTAATTTCATCCTTGTATGTATCGTGTGCATAAGCCAAGAAGGCTTCGCAACCCTTGTGAATCATCTTCTTTGTCTGGATCATGGTCAAGAATGGCGATGATTTCACCCTCTTGGTGCCATGGAACCAAACCTTCTCCCTCTGGGGAGATTGTAAGACTACTCTCTTCTTCTTACAATCAATATTGGCTTGGTATTTGAAAACCCAGTCCATTCCCAATATTACGTCGAATTCTCCCAAAGGAAAAGGAATAAGATCAGCAAGAAACTCATGTTGATCTATCTTCAAGGTGCAATTAGGGTAAACGTGAGAAATGCTTACCACCTCACGATTGGCAACTACTACTTCTAAAGGCTTAGGTAGAAGTTCCAGTCGAACAAGCCTATTCCTAGCTAACTGTTCAGATATAAAACTTTGAGTAGCACCCGAATCAAACAACACATGAGTAGGTAAGGAGTTCACTAGTAGTATACCTGTCACAACATCATCTGAAGCCACAACATCTTGCACGGTCATGTTGTAAGTCCTCGCTTGTGGTCGCACCGGTACAGTGTTGGCTCCTGTCAAAATGGGTTTTCCACCTTTCTTTTGAGGGCAATTAGGAGAGATGTGCCCTTCCATTCTGCACGTGTAACATGTCCTTACTGCGGCAAGCGGTCTGTTATTTTGCTGAGGTTGTTGTTGTGGTCTTCCTTGGGGTGGGGCAGCGGCGGGGTTCAATGTTGGACAATTTGACGAGAAGTGCCCCGGTTGGCGACACTTGAAGCAAACAACCTTCCCTCTCAAGCACGGGGTTGTGCCATGGTTCTTCCTGCAATTTGCACACACAGTAACCCTCCTTGCAATGCCCTCAGATGATTGCTCCTTCCACTTCCTTTTTCCATTGTTTCTCAAACTAATGTTGTTGTTGCTCCCTTCTTCCTTCTTTATACCACCAAGGTTTTGATGGTTTCCTCTATCATTTCCCTTCCTCATGTTTCCTTTCTTGTTCTCCCGATTGAACTCATGTACTGTCTTGTTGCTCCATTCTGTGATTCTTGCTTTTTCCACAACTGCATCAAAAGTTTCTAGTTAGAAAATTGCTACTTGCCTCAGAATCTAAGGGTTCAACCCTTGTTCAAATCTTTCGGCCTTTCTCTACTCATCGCTCACCTGGTGAGGAGAGTACCTCATCAGTTCATTAAACTTTGCCTCGTATTCGTCCACTATCGTGGACCCTTGTTTTAGATTCAGGAACCTCAGTTCCATTGCATTGGAGACACTAAGGGGGTAGAACTTTTCCCTAAACTTCTGGGTGAACTGCTCCCAGGTTATCACAGTGTTGGTGTTCCTTGTAGCCTCCCTTTTTGTTAGTTCCATCCTCTTGGCACCTTTCCACCAGTGGTTGGCTTCCTCTTTCAGCATGAAAGCCGCATACTTAGTCTTGCAATCTTCTGGTACATCCACTAATTTGAAGGCTTTCTCGATCTCTTCCAACCAATATTGTGGTACAGTGGGTCCTCCTCTCCCATCAAAAGTTAGCGGGTTGATGCCAGTGAACTCTCAGATACATGGCCCACGTGCAGCAGGTCTTAGTGGTTGAGGTGGTGGTAGAGCTGGTTGGTTTACGGCCACAACCTCACGAATGACCTGTACGAATTAAGCTAGTGTGTTGTCAACTGCATTCCCAGTAGCATTGTTGTTAGCAGAGTTATTGTCATTAACAGGGGGTGGTGGTGGAACATGTGGTGGATTGCGGTTAATCCCTTCTACCTCCTCTGAGCTGTCATCCTCAACGACAACTTCCTCAACATTTTCAGCTTGATTTTCTCTTTCCACACGTGCCAAATTTACAAGTCTTAGTGTGATGTTATTAGGGTTTATCCTTCTGGGTCTTCTTGGTCTCCTGTCTCCTACCATGATCTGTTATAACCTGTGTATAGAGTTAAACATTCATCATCTTGTATGCTAACGAAGCATTCCATTCCTCGTATAGCCTATGAAATCTTACAATGCTAATGGTGCAAGATTGCAAGAAGATAGTGTGATAACTACTACAGAAAACATAAACACTTTGATATATAAAAAATAATCATCCATCGTGTACAAAAGAGGCTGTCATAGACATCATCCTATAACATCCTCAAAGCGAGACAGTCATAGGCCAAAGTAAATTACTGGGCGAATACATCCGTGATAATCGCAACTACCCATACAAAGTTCAACAATATACACAAAATAACCTCTGCCTAAGAGTTCTACATCAGTCTCCTATGTCTAATCATCCTCATCCTCCGTGTCTAGTGATCCTTCATGTTTTGCCTCTCGTTCCCAATGCTGAGACTGTATACGTGTCTCTTCAATGCGGCGCACGCAGTAGGTGCTCATCTGCTGTAAACATGTCGCCGTTGGATTAGCCGTTGATACTGCGACCATCTGTGTCTGCATCTCTAACGCCAATCGGTGATACAGGCTCTAAGTCAACCAAAAGGAGGATTGTCATGCTGCACAGCTGTGCGAAACCTAGAAATAGTGGCAGCCTATCGTCGAACAGTCATTGTGCGAGCTGCCAAGCGATGGTGGACTTCTGCATCGTAATTACGTACCATTTCGTCATGGGATGGCACTGTTGCCTGTGGTGGAGTCAAGGCAGGTCTCAAAGTATCATATTTCATCTGAGGGGCACCATGTATTGTAACATGGTCACGACTAGGACGATGGTGTATAGTGCTCTTCCGTGCTGTGTGGTGAATGCGCGGCCCGTGACGGATAGTGGAAGGTCCGACCTCCTATGTCGGCTTTGTAGCAAGGCTGGGGCCCTCGTGTACTGGCAATGGTGGGGGCCCGTTCGGTGATGTAAGGGTGAACAACGGAGACTCAACACTAGGCTCCTCTTCCTCTTTGGATGAAAAGTCGTAGATTGGGAGGTCTACTCTAAGAAAACGCGTAGGGGATCTAGAACGATCTCTGGCCATCTACATAAAACATTCTAAGTCAGTAAATCTAAACTTCTCAATAACTAATGCATGCAATGATATGTCTATGAGGTGGTGCCTTCGTTTCAGTCTTATCCTTCCTTAGCAGTTTCTACCTTTAAGGTGTTCAACAACCTTTGTTTCTAACATAAGCCTTAATCCTTAGCCCATTAACATATCCTAGTACCTTAATTCTAGCGTCAAATCCTTACATTCCTCTACTAGAGTAATCCTAGGACATACCGCAGTATTCCCTACTCCCATATGCAGTTTTCGGGCAGTGTTTCTTATGAATCACATCCAGCCGTAACTGAGCTCTGATACCAACTGTGACGACCCCAAGATCCCTTATCGGACTAGGGTTTCGTCAAAAGAAGGAAAGATAACTTCACAACCATAAATAGCATAAATACTAATAAAAGGAAATAGTAGAGAGTAATTACAACCCAAAATATTACATTCTCAGCGGAAGCTATTCTATCTATATATTATAATACATAACATCACACTTCAAAACATCTTCCTTCCTCCCTTATCGGCACTCAAAAGGGTTAATAAAAATTAGTAGCCGATCATCTTTGCCTTCCCCTTGTCAAAGGGTTCAACCTTTGGACCATGCCCTGCAAGACATTAAGTTCAACAAGAATGAGCGATTTACGCCAAACAAGTATATAATCAATTCAGAGAAACAAATTTGGAATCTTGATGGAAATTCAATTCTGTTTATGAGACTCAGTGAAACAAATACTAATGCCTCGGAAATCTTTGAAGAACCTTGAGGATCACTGATGATAAACAACGTGTGATCTTCGTTAAAGGAAGACAGGTATCCACCTGTGTATAACTTTCTCAAGATAATATCCATCAGGGGTTAAACCCATTGGATCTACTAACTATACGGTATACAGTTGGCCTAACTTTACCCGCATGATCCCTCCTTGTGTGAACGTATGTAGTCACTTATAATTCCTCTAGGTCAGGGGAAGAACAAATTAACACTTTCCTTTCCTCTAGCCAACCATGTGGCATAACCCATTTAAGGAACATATCATCCTCATTTGTTTGCACAGATATAGCATAAAAGAAAACTGATAAATCAAGTTCAGTTATATCCATGCATTTTCAATCATATCATGCTAGCGGAATTTAAAGCATAGCATTCTCATTCATAAAAGCAATTCGAATATATGAATCATAGCTTTGTACACATATCGAATCAAAAGATAACGTGTTAAATTGAAATAAGCATCAGATTGAATGAATATACTTGCCTTGGTCCTTAGCAAAAAATCAAATTCAATTTAGTCGTGAGTGAAAGACTCTATAAAATATGCATGTCACAATATAAATTTAATACCTTGGTTAAAATATGAGAGAAAATGCATGTGTGATGTCCTTAAACTTTTAATTTCTTAAATCTGACATAAGAACCGTTGAGGTTAAATAAATAATTGAAACATCCCAAAATAATTTAAAAAAAATAATGTTTTTAATAGTTTCAAAGACAAACTGCGCACCAGGGGAAAATCTTCCACGTCAGGGGATCATTTATCATCAAGGGATAACTAGTCATCAGGGAATGACTAGACATCAGTGGGTAAACTACCCGTCATGGGATGTCTCTCGACCATCAAGGTATCATTCACTCATTAGGGGATGACTTACTCATCAGGGGATAATTTGCACACTGCCAAACTCGTCGGTTGATAACTTTGACTATCGCCGAACTCTACAAGTCAACACTGAACTCATCGGTGGATGATTTGTTCAGCACCAAACTCCTCGGTGGCTAGTTGTTCAACGCCAAACTCCGTAAGTCAGCGCCAAACTCAGTTGGCTATCGCCAAACTCTCTCGGCTGTCAGGGGATGTTTTGGTCATCGCCAACTCAAAAAGTCATCATTGAACTTTATCAGTGGATAACTTGTTCAGCGCTAAACTCGATAAGTCATCGCTGAACTCCTCGGGGACTAAGAACTTTAGTCATCAGAGACTAGCATATTTTGCTCATCAGAGACTACCGATGACATCATCAAGGACTAAACTTAGCCTGTCGGAGACTGAGGATGACATCATCAGAGACTAATTTAAACTTCCTTCATCAGAGACTAAGGATTATATCTCATCAGAGATTAACATTATTTCTCATCAGATATTAACTCCAACCGTCGGAGACTAAGTTAGGACTTGTCTCTGATACAGTGGTGTCTTCCTCACTCCTCCATGGGTGGTCTTGTCAACCAACACCATACTTAGGTCAACTCTCATCATCCTCTCAATAATACAACATAACATCTCTTGGGGTCTACTAGTTCTTATAGATACAGTTTAGGCTTCAAAACTCCAGTTGACAAGGCTCAAGCATGGTGTTTCCAACTACTAATAAAAAGAAATGTTTGGTCGTTAAAGGTTTGTCTACCAGGTGGTTGTCAACATTCTTACACTCATCTTGGGTTAGCTTCTTGAAATAAAGAAGCATTAACTCCAGGTGTTAAAGCATGCATTAAATCTCACTTTTGGAAATGAACGAACGAAGTATTAAACGTGGCATGCATAACAGAACAAAAATGTAAGAAACAGAGCAGGACTTTAATGTAATGCCTTTACCTCCTTGGCTGCAAAGAAGAAGTTAAAAGCTTGAGTTGTTCTTCCAAAAAGATAGTTGCTTTGAAAGCGAACTTGAATTTGGTGATATACTGTATAGAAATTTATGAAGGTGGGGCTAGGGTTGTACCAACACGATATATATATATATATATATATATATATATATATATATATATAT
>CM025783.1:44561710-44759629 GCA_014636745.2 Centella asiatica | reverse complement strand
CATCGGGGACTAATGATGACATCATCAGAGACTAACTCATCTCATCAAAGACTAACTCAAACCCGTCGGAGACTAGGTTAAGGCCTGTCTCAGATACAGGGTCGTCTTCCTCGCACCTCCATGGGTGGTGCTCTCAACCATAACCACACTTAGGTCAAAACTCATCATTCTCTCAGTGATACGTAACATTCCTATGGTCTGCATGCCATCCTAGACACGATTTGGTATACTCAAGCATGAGGTTGCAACTACTGACAAAAGAATGTTTGGTAGTTAGGAGCTTGTCTACCAGGTGGTTGTCAACATTCTTACACTCATCTTGGGTAGCTTTTGCAATAAATGACATTAACTCTGGGCGTTAAAACATGCATCAAGTCATACTTTTGGAAATAAATGAATAAGATATTAAACGTGGTATGTATGACCGAACAAAAGTGTAAGAAACAGAGCAGGACTTTAATGAGATGCTCTTACCTCCTTGGTGGCAAGAAGAGTTAAAAGCTCTAGTTGTTCTTCCAAAAAGGACAATTGTTTAGAGAATAAGTTTGGATTTGGTGGTACACCGTAGAGAAGTTTATGAAATTGGGCAAGGGTTGTACCAACGTGATATATATATATATATATATATATCACCTGTTTAGCAACAAGGGCCGTCGGATTTATTTGATATAAGATGTTGGCTATGAAAAGAAAAGAAATGACTGATGAGAAAAAGGTCGGTTGCAACGGCTGCTAGTACTCATCGATCGTTTATCATAGCCCACTCTATGGTACAGATGGAGGTGATGCACATTAAATGCTACTGTCTCCCCGCAGTAGGCTTTAAAAATAAAACGGGTACTGTAGCTAATCTTGTTCACACTTGGTGAGCCTTTTTTTTTTCCCGCGTGAACACACCCTCTTTCAAGACAATTCTTGAATGCAATACCCTTTTAAAAACTTGAGCTTTAAAATACATTAAAAATCCTTTTGGACATCACATTGCCATTGAATTCTTATAAGAAGTATAATTTCATTATTTATAACCAATAAGGAAGTAAACCTTCATGCAGAAAATAAAATAAATCTCATAATTGAAATTTCATTGAGATTTTCGGGTCCTCACACCTAATACTATGTACCCTAGGAAAGTCACACTGGGTACAAGGAATAACACTTTTCCAATTTTTCATAAAGTTTATGTGCCCTAAATACTTCAAAAACTGACTTCAGGTGTGCTTTGTGTTCCTCCACATTCTTGTTATAGATTAGTATGTCATCTAGGTGAACCACCACAAACTCACCTAGGAAAGGCTTCAAGACCTCATTCAAAAGTCTCATAAAAGTGCTAGGTGCATTTGTCAGACCAAAGGGCATGACTAGCCATTCATACAATCCCACTTTTGTCTTGAATGTCATCTTCCATTCATCACCTTCCCTCATTCAAATTTGATGGTATCCTGTTCTAAGATCAACTTTTGAATACACCTTAGAACCATGTAACTCATCAAGAAAATCATCAAATCTGGGCATTGGGAATTTTTACTTGATGGTGATATTATTTACAGCTCTACTATCAATGCACATATGCCACATACCTTCTTTCTTGGGTACCACCAAAGTTGGCACTGCACAAGGGCTTATGCTCTCCCTATCAAAACCTCTCTTCATCAATTCCTCAATTTGTCTCTGAATTTCATTAGACTCCTGAGGTTTACATCTGTAGGTTTCCTTGTTAGGTAGTGGGGCTCCTGGAATTAAATCAATTTGATGTTCAATTCCTCGAATAGGTGATAACCCCCTAGTGGTAAATCTTCTGGAAACATATGCTTGAATTCAGTAAGCACTATTCCAAAGCTTCAGGTGTTTCCCCAGATGTTTGTTCCAATTGGAAACCAACTGTAATTAATAGAAAACCTTAACCTTCTTAAGCTAGTTCACGTTCAAACTATGAATTCGTCACCAATAAACTCTCCTTATGTGTGCTTAACGAAGATAAAGGCTTTAGAGTTGTCCTCTTATTACCCACCTTGGCAATGTACACATTTGTCCTTCCATCAAACTTGACACATCGATCGTATTTCTATGGTCTTCCCAATAGGATGTGACAAGCATCCATACTATAGACATCACACAATACTTGATCCTTAAATTTGTTAATTTCAAAAAAGATTAGTGCTTGCTTAATTACCTTTATCTCCCTTCCATCGCTCGACCAATGAAACTTGTAGGGTTAGGGTGTGTTGTGGTAGGCCAACTGTGTTTGTCAATTAAAGTGGTGGAGACCACATTAGTGCAGCTTCCTGTGTCTTCAATCAAGTTACACATTTTGTCCTTTACAAGCACTCTAGTTATAAAAATCTTATCTCTTTGATCAGCCTTTAAGGGAACTGATTTGGCTTGTAAAAGTCTCCTCACAATCAGTTGTGAACCATGTGTCTCAGGTTCGTCCTCCGTATCAGCCTCAAAATCGTCTTCCTCCTCGTTGCACCTATCTTGCTCATCTTCTTCAAATGTCTCTTGTTCCTTCAAGGCATAGGCAACTTCGATTTCTTCAATGTTATGTAACATCATGATTATGTTGCTAGGACAATCATGTTGCAAGTGCCATCATGAAATAATCCTCTGTTAAGGGATAATCATCAGGGGATGACTTACCCATCAGGGGATAATCCACGCATCAGGGGATAACTATCAGTCAGGGGATGAGCTACCCGCCAGGGGATAATCCACTCATCAGGGGATAACTATCTGTTAGGGGATGAATTTGTTCATCGCCAAACTTGTCGGGGACAAATTTGACTATCGCCAAACTCTTTTGGCTGTTGCCAAACTTATCGCCAACTATTTAGTCAGCGCCAAACTCAGTGTTGAACTCGTCAGTGGATAATTTGTTCAGTACCAAACTCATTTGTTCAGCGCCAAACCCATCAGTGGATAGTTTGTTTAGCGCCAAACTCGTCAGAGACTAACATTGTTAGTCATCAGAGATTAACTTTGTTACTCATCAGAGACTAAGTGAGGACTTGTCTTTACTATGATGGAAAACTTTTCATAAGACCATGGATGATGTTTAATAATAAACAAACCCACTTAGGGTGCATCATCATCCTATCTGCTGTGTATATTTTTACACACACAAATAAGAAAAAGAGTATTACCATAGCTTCTTAAAGCTTATTCCTTCTTGAAACTTAGCATGCATGACTAATGCTCTCAGATGTTATGCAAGAAAGAAATCAGAGAAGAGTATAAAGCTCTTACCTCTTTGTCTTTAAGGAAGAATTTGAAAGCTTGTCTGCTCTAAAAGACAATTGCTTGAGAGAAAGAACTTGAAAGTTATGAAGATGGTGAGTTAAACAGAAGTTCTAGGAGAGAATTTTTAAAAAAGATATTAGAATTTTATCTTAGAATGAGGTATTTATAGTGTTCATGAGTTGATTAGAGCAGTAGGCTAAGATTATACTTTGAGATAAAATGATTGGTCAGTTTGGGTAGTAAAACGGCTGCTCATCATAACATCTTAACAGCTGGTAACATACTAAGCAGCTACTGTCTTACATGCACTTAACCTTAATCATTTGTTGTCACACAAACGACTTATTAATCAATCAACATACGTATTCATCATATGCAATTCTTACATAATCCTTCCAAGTTGTTTATCTCAATTCCTACATGAGATTTGTTAATCCTCATACTTATATCCTTTTAAGGAATTTACGAACAACACCAATAAAATATATACTCTCTTTCAAGATATAAAATATTTATTCACATAGATAGGGAATTAATCCTTTATTCAAAATAAATCATTCATAAACTAATTTTATTTCCGGGTCATCACAGATAACCCACATGGATAATCTCTATTCAAGAAAGAATTCTTTACATATATTCAAACTCTACCATTCTTTATTTCTAAAAATTTTGTTGTGTCAAAAAGTTCCTATGTACCTTTGGACCAGGACTATTCATGATGATTTGTTCTTTTGATTATTGAAACAAATACATAAAGACTCAACTGCAAGTCATCAAAGGATAAATATCCACCGATGGGCAAATTTTGGCATTGATTAACAAATCCACCGATGAGTTTGGTGCTAAACAACTTGTTAGAACAAAATAGGCTCAAGTATTTGTAGAAGCGGGGAGGGGATGAATACAAATACTCAAAACATTTTCGATCTTAAAACACTTTGTTAAGCATTGATGGAAATAGCTACAACATCAGAAAAACTTTAATGACTTTTGAAATGAACGCCCAAGAGTTCAAGTTAAAATAGTTGTATTAAAACTTGAGGTTTTTCTGAAAATCTGGTTAATCACAAATGTGATTAATCAACTACAATTTCTGTAATGAATTACAGCTACAATCTCACACTCACTAGCTTCACTCTTTCTTTGAATATTTCTCTCAAGATATATTACAAAGCTTCTCTCTAGTGTTTGTGTGCTTCAATGTGTTGGTTGATCCATTGGATTGATTCTCTATGAAATGAGAACTCTTTTGCATATATAGAAGATCAGTAGTTGAACCCACATGCTTAGACGTGCTGCTCTTTTCAACTTAGCCGCATATATGTCACATCAATGTCCTGTAGGAACTATGTGTCAGACTGCTACTACTTTTGTTGGTTCTTTTCCATCCGCTGATCTGTGTGCATTTAATGATCAAGAGTTATCATTGGACCACCAAACTTTAAGAGATATCTTTAAAGTTTATATCTCTTGCTTCTATAACAAGCTTCATTGATTTGCGTGTAAAACCTGATGACAAGTGTATGCAGTCATAACTATCCACTGATGGCGAGCCCTGATGTGAACTTGATCAGTGCTTTTGAATCCCCTGATAACAAGTCTTGTCAAAGACTAGATCAATGCTTCAAACTTCACTTGAGTTTCCCAAGTGCTTCTTGATCCCCTGAAGTTAGGACTCAAAGCATACACTTATGGCTTCCACTAATGCAGTGCTAAGTATTCCCTCTAACAGGTTTCCCTGACGGGTTAGCTTAACACTGTCATACCCTGAGGATTTCCCCTGACAGGTTGGCATGTCACTGCCATGCCCTGATGTGTTCCCCCTGATGAGTTTGGCTTTCCATTGCCATACCCTAACACGTTTCCCTGACGGGTTAGCCTGCCTATGTCATCCCCTGATGGGTTCCCCTGACGGATTCCCCTGATGGTCTTAATCACTGAAGCTTTGTTGATTTCGTTTGGAATGTCTAATGTACGGAATACTAAAGTGTTTTTGAGTAACAACAGATATTCCTCTTCACTATCAAGTCCTTTAGGAATTTCAACTGTTGACTTGTCTAGTGTGAAAAACTTCATCCCCTGATGAGTAAGATGATCATCAGTGGATGCAAAATATGTGCATATACTTAGGTTTATAGAACACCCTGAGCATGTACAGATGCACAATTTATTCTCTAAACATCATCATCATTATTTATCTCTAACAATCTCCCCCTATTTATGATTATCAATTTGATAACCATAAATCTACTTGATGCACTGATGATGATGTCAAAACCAAAACTATACACTAGCAACATAAATTAAAAAAAATTGTGTTGAACTAATCTATTGTATTTGTATGTTCTAAGAAAATAACTGTACAAATATCCTATAACTATTACAGTAATATACACTCTTAGACATTAGGATCCCCTTTTCTGTTTAGGTGAAACAAAGGGCAATGGGTGACTTGATTCAATAGGTTGAGTGTCACTTCCAAGGCCTTGTCTCCTTTGATATGGATTTTGATCTGGAATCCTGAGTCTGTTGTCTTCTTTTCCTGCTAAAAGCTGTTCTAGCTCCTTCTGAAGAAGTCTTCTGAAGTTGATAATGTTGACATTATTGCTTGATTCCAAAGCTTCAAGGACTGATTTAATTTCTGACACATTAGCTGCAGTAAGTTGTAACCAGTGAAAGGTGACGATCTCCCCTTTTACATTTTTGAATTCTACACCCATGGGGTTTGTGATCATTTTAGGATATTCTTTGAATCCTTTTACTAGTGGCACATCCCTTACTGCTGTTGTATACCCATCATCAGCTCTAGTTTCTTCAATCTCCTTTAATACTTTTTGTAGTAGCAGGATTCTGAACTGGATGACATGTTCATTTTTATGATAAGTAATTTGGTTCAGAACATGCATCACTTCCTCCAGGTCAAGCCCATCAACGTCTTTTATCCTTATACTTTTCTCCTGCCCATCAGTGGATCTATAAAATAACTTTAATGGTCTCTCCAAAGCTGTGGGCAGGCTTCTTTCATCGTTGATGGCTTTCCTCAGCCTCTGAATCATCCCCCTTAAGTCTCTACTTAGCCCTGATGTTCTTGAAATTATATTCAGGATCAATCCCAACTGCTCAGCATCCATTCTCCTAAACCAGTCCATAGTGACTGTGAACTGTGACCCACTTTTTAGTTGAACAGTGATTAGTTTTTCCCTTTTGTTGTTGACCCTAACATTTATGCTTTTTATTGAGAACACAAATGTCAGATTCTTGCGCCTTTCATCTCTCAGGGATTCAGCTAGTGTAGGTGGTCCATATGTTATAGTTATAAAATAAGGTGCTTGATCCTTGGCTTCAGATGACTTTTGTTTGGTGGCATCAGGAGATTTAGGTATTTATATGTCTTGATCCCCTGATGCACCCTTGGGAGGTTGAGATTTCTTTGGCTGAGCTTTCCTGGAGGATCTTGGCCTGACACTCTTTTTCTTCTTTTCTTCTTCTTCCTTCTCCTTTGACATTTCCCTTTATTCCTCTTCTTGAAGTTGCTGTGCAAATAGTGCATTAGTTTTCACAAGATTCTTGTCTTGAGGAAAGACAAGCTCCACTTTCCCATCAATTATTGCTTCGATGGGTGTTGGAAAGAGGGTTGTCTTCATGGGATCTCCAAGTAGCTTAGGCCCTGATTGAGTATTTGATTTCATCTTTGGTTCCTTAATCAGGATGCCTTTGCCCTTATCCTTGGGTTTTGGAGCAGGAGCAGTCACTTCCCCTGATAGTTGAGCAGTTGAGGGCTTCTCTACAACATCCCCTGACGATGGCCCTGAAGTTTTCTTCCCCTTTTTGACAGCATCATCAATGGAAGTTGAGAGTTGGGATGTGACTTGAAGCACCTTTTGAAGAGTGTCAGCCATTGACAATTGCAGATTTTCCATGATGTTTATTTTGGTGGAGAAGGTTGAAAATTGTTTGTCAACATTGTCAGCAAGTTTCTTCATCCAGAGCAAGGTTTGGCTAGTCACAAGGGAGTCCACAACTTGTTGTACACTATTTATTTTGTTGGTAAAGTGTGTATAGAGCTTCTTATTTTCTACATCCACAGATTGCCCAATCATAATTTGTGATTTGAGCATCTTTGACAAAATTGGATCTGTAGTCCTTGAAAGCTCCTATTTTAGTAACCGTATTGTTTTTGTCATCTCATTTTTCTGAAGAAATAAATCAACTCCTAGGATTGGTAAAAGATCATCCATAGGAGTGTCATCTTCATCCCTATCAGAAGAGGATGCAGTATTTACAGTATCAGTATCAAAATTTTCCCTATCTTCTTTATTTACAAGGATCTCATCCTTATCTCCCTCAATCTCTCCTTTTTCTGTACCTTCTAAGGCATCTCTCAAAGACTCTCCTTTTTCTTTGCCTTCTAAGGCAGTACTCTCATCCTCTCCTTTTGCCAAAGTCCTCTCAGGGGATTGACTTTGCCTCTTTTCACTATGTATTCTCACATCCTCACTCAAAATTATCCTAGAAGGGCTCCTATGGGCTGTGAGATCAACTACTGTGGCCAGCTCAAGTAAATTATGTACAGTTACTGGTGCCACAGAAGTGATAGGTGAAGGACTGGATATAGCTTAAGTATGTACAATTGGAGAGGTGTATGTTTCTATAAAAGATGTATATACAAGTGGGGGAACATAAAGACTTATTGTAGTAGTATATACAGATGAATTTATGTCCCCTGTCTGATCATCAGTGATTGTATCAAGTAAAAATGAGTTAACCATTTGAGTGTGTTAACTATCAATCATTGTGTCAGGGAGTGTTGGCTCCTCCATGAATTGAGAAATTGGAGAATCTGATCTTATGACACTCAATGTTTGTGTCATAATATTTGAAGAAATTTGAGAATTAGTAAGAGAAGGAAGAGGTGTAGAAGGGAGTGTTGGCTGAATCACTGAATGGGGAGGTGATCCATCAAACGATGTTGTGTGTGCACTCACTATGTCAAATATCTGCAAATGGCTCTCAGAGACCCTGATGTTAGTTTCATCAGGGGCTATTGTCAATGTATGTGCCTCACTCAACTGTGTCCCTGACTGGGGACTATTTTCAATAACGAATTCCTTTTGAGAGGAACTAGTTAGAAATGTGTTTAATTTCTTATCAAAAGCAGTATCCTTTTGTGAGGATACTGCTTGGTCTGGCTGTTGGGTAACACTCGTGGCTACCTTCTTCTTTTTTAATCTCATATAGGCAATCACTCTCTCTCCTTGCTCCCCCTCAATTGTTGCGGTTACTTCAAAGGGTTTTCTTTTGGTACCCTTGGTCTTTTGGGAGACTAAGGGTTGGGCTAATGAGAGTGGTTGTATTGAAACTGGTTGTACTACTGGGGTAGGCAGAGAAGTGGTAGTGATCTTTTCCATAGTAGTTAAAGGAGAAGAAGTAGAAGGGAGAGTTCAAGATACCTGATCCATATGCGATGGGAGTGCAAATGGCTCTGCGGTATACGTTTTCTTTATTATTTCTACAAACAACTTCTTTGTTTGTTTCTAAGTCTGTACAAAAATATCATTCTCAAAAGAAAAGATAGTTATTTGATCTTTAATGATCATTGACAAAAATCTAACATAGTATATTTTTGATTTTCTAGAGTTAAAACTACCTAGTTTATTTACAAGATCGTCAAAAATTAAGTTTCCTATATTTATATGTACATTTTTAATCATTGCATAACCTATCTTTAAAGTTAATGAGGTTATTACCTCAAAGTTAGAAGACTTACCTGAGAACACCTTTGTGATGGTGTCAAAGAGATAAGAGATCTCTCGTATTACATTGACCCTCTTGAGGTCCTTGAACTTTAACACTGTGCTGGGAGCAGCTTTGTAGCCCAATTCTCTCAAGAAGTCGAGCAGGTCAGCATCACTGGGCACTTCCACAAAGTCTTGTGCACGCAGCCCTAGTGCAGAGTTGATTCTAGAAGGGGTTATTTTTCCCTTCTCAGAAGAGATTTTGAATGAGATCCCCTTCATTGCCTTTGGTCTTGTTGACGAGTTCATGAACTTAGCACTCGACTAGAGTTGTGAAAGTGCTTCTCTAGACATTTCTTCATCAGTAAATATTGCTCTGCGATACTCAGAGTTGAGTAGATATTTCATCATAGGCTTGAAACAATCATTTACCTCGTCAATGTCAGAGAAACCCACATAGTTTATGGGTGTAACCACCAGACTTCTTGGCAGTTGTTGAACATTGTTGGGTGCCATTGATTCTTTTTGAGATCTGATGTTCTAGGGTTTCTGTGAATATGAAAGAGAGAGAAAAAAAAAAGAAAGCTCGAGCGAATATCAGAGTCAGATTAAATGTTTTGAGGTATTTCAAAAAGAAATAGGGAGAGAGTATAAATAACCACCTTTTGATGTTTGAAAACTGCTCCTGAAAACACGCTATCAGGATGTCGTATCAATTCTATGGTGACATGTCATTAGGGACAAAAGAATTCCCTGATGAATTATTATCACAGATTCGACAAAATCCCCTGACGTAGTCAAAAAGCCTTTTACCTGACCCTGATGTTCATTGTATATACATACCCTGACCCTGATGCGCGTGTCGAATACCCTAACCATGATGCGCAAGTAGAATACCCTGACCTTGATGCGCGAGTCTAATACCCTGACCATGATGCGCGAGTAGAATACCTTGACCCTAATATGCGAGTCGAATACCCTGACCCTGATGTGCGAGTAGAATACCCTGATCCTGATGCATCAGACAAAAACAAACAAGCACAAGAAAAACAAACAAATATATGTACATATTTACATTTTTAACATACATAGTCATATATCATTTAATTTTATCAGGAATTCATGAGATGAGCTAGGAGTACCAGAACTTAGGCCTTTGATAGTTTGAGTTGTTCCAACAACTTTTCTAACAAGTCTTTAGCAAGAATATTGAATTTCATTTTGCATAATTAACCATACCCAACTCTCCCACAAGATTGGAAAAGGTGGCTTCATCAAAAGCCTTGGTGAATATGTCTGTCAGCTACTTGTTTGTTGGTACAAACTGTAGTTCAATGGTTCCATTCATGACATGTTGCCTGATAAAGTGATATCTGATTTCTATATGTTTGGTTCTGGAATGTTGCAAAGGATTTTTAGCAATGGCAATGGCACTAGTGTTATCACACCTTATTGGAATTTTATTGAAATTCAATCTATAGTCCATTAACTGATTTTTCATCCATAGGATTTGTGCACAACAACTTGCAGCTACAATATATTCAGCTTCAGCAGTTGATGCTGAAATTGAGTGTTGTTTTTTGCGGAACCAAGATACAAGCCTTCCTCCTAGAAACTGACAGCTCCCTGTTGTACTTTTTCTGTCAATTCTGCATCCTCCAAAGTCAGAATCAGAATATCCTAGTAATTTAAATCCAGACTACTTTGGATACCAAAGTTTTAACTCTGTAGTGCGCTTGATATATCTCAAGATTCTTTTCACTGCAATGAGATGAGACTCCTTTGGATTAGCTTGATATCTTGCACAAAGACATGTTGCAAACATAATGTCAGGCCTACTTGCTGTTAGATACAACAATGATCCAATCATTCCCCTATAAGCTTCATATCAACTTTCTTTCCATTCTTATCAGGGTCAATCTTGGTTGCTGTGGCCATTGGTGTCTTTGCTACTTTTGAGTCCTCTATGTCAAATTTATTGAGAAGTTCTTTGGCATAATTTTTATGATGAATATAAATTCCATCAGTGACCTGTTTGATCTGCAGTCCCAAGAAATACGACAATTCACCCATCAAACTCATTTCATACTTGCTTTGCATGAGCTTGGAGAACTTTTCACGCAATCTAGTGTCAGTGGATCCAAAGATAATATCATCAACATATATTTGAACTAGGATCAGATGACCTTGGTGTTGTCTAAAGAATAGTGTTTTGTCAAGATACCTCTTGTGAACTTATTTTCCACTAGAAACTTAGAGAGTGGGTCATACCAAGCTCTAGGAGCTTGTTTCAGTCCATAAAGTGCTTTATCTAATTTGTAGACATGATTTGGGAATTTTGAATTTTCAAACCCTGGAGGTTGTTGGACATACACCTCCTGCTCCAATTTCCCATTGAGAAAAACACTTTTCACATCCATTTTATAAACTTTAAAGTTTGAATGTGTTGCATAGGCTAAGAAGATTCTTATAGCCTCAAGTCTGGCTACTGGTGCAAAAGTTTCATCAAAGTCAATCCCTTGCTTTTGAAGATAACCCTTTGCTACCAGTCTTGCTTTGCTTCTAATAACAATGCCAACTTCATCCATCCTGTTTCTGAATACCCATTTGGTACCTATTATAATTCTATCTTTGGGTTTAGGCACTAACTTCCATACTTGATTTCTTTCAAATTCATTCAGCTTTTCTTGCATAGCCATTATCCAATCTGCATCTTGAATGGCTTCTTCAAATTTCTTTGGCTCTAATTGTGAAAGAAAACAAGCATATAGGCATTCATTAGATGTTGCTTTTCTGGTTTGCACTTTCTTGTTTGGATCACCAATAATTAAATCTGTTGTGTGAGTCCTAGACTATTTTGGATTAGAGATGTATCTTGATGAGCTTGCTTGATTATCATCTCCTCCCCCTATGTCTGTGCTTCCAGCTTCTGAGAAAACTCCCCCTGAGTTGATGCTTAAATCACGGTTAAATTTATCCCCTGATGGTGCATGCCCTGATGGATGATCCCCTAATGGAGTACTCACTGATCTGTTGTCCAGTAGTTTAACTCTATCTATTGAAAGGGCTTCAATTGTGTTTGGATTGACATCAGGGATGGTTAAATTCTCCATTTATCTGCACTCATCAGCTTCATACCCTAGATAATTATAATCATCTTCATTTTCAAATCTGAGTTCTTCATGAAAACCAGGGTCTTCAAGTCCAAAAATTTCTTGATCATCAAAAGCTACATTTATAGACTCCATCACTACATGGAGTCTCTTGTTGTAAACCTTGAAGGCCTTAGATGTCAGGGAGTAACCTAGGAAAATAGCTTCATCAGCCTTTGGATCAAATTTTCCTAACTTCTCCCCAAAGTTCCTTAATACAAAGTATTTGTATCCAAAAACGTGTAGGAACTTGATGCTTGGTTTTCTCCCTGTCATTAGCTCGTATGGTGTCTTGTTGTGAGCCTTGTTGATCAAAGACCTATTTTGAATGAAGCAAGCAGTAGAAATTGCCTCAGCCCAAAAATAAGTAGGAATTCTTGCCTCTGCTAGCATTGTTCTAGCAGCTTCTATCGGGGTTCTATTTTTCCTTTCCACTACACCATTTTGTTGAGGAGTCCTTGGAGCAGAAAATCTATGATTGATGCCTTTCTCCACACAGAATCCATCAACAGCTACATTCTTGAATTCAATTCCATTATCTGTCCTCAATATTCTAACCACTGACCCTGACTTAGTTTTCACTTTCTTTATATGGTCAATAACCTATTCTTCTTCACCAGCCATCTAGGTAATGGGTCATAGATTAAATAAGAAATAAATCACCAACCAAAGCTCTGATACCAAGATGATGTATTTGGTCTAGGAGACCAAACACAGTTGCAAAAACAATAATTTTAGATTAATTCAATAAGGAAGTTAATCACCATGAATCAACACTAAATGATCGATCTATTTAGTTTACTTAAAGAACTGAATCACCCGTAAGCTAAAGCAAATCAGAATGTAAAAGATTAAAGGAATTAACCAACAACTTTTAAGATAATTGTAAGTTCAAACTCATAGATTTTATAAATCGAAGTCTGAAATGTTTTGGCTTACAAAATTACAACTATTTATAAGCTAACATCAAATTAACCTAATTCTACTATGGAAAGAAATCTAATATAACAAGGAAAGGAAAAAACAAACCTATTACAATTAAGAAAACCGATAAAATCCAAATAAATATCAAAAAGGTCATCAGTGGATAATTACCCCTTGACGAGTAATTATCCACTGACAACGGGGGAACATCCCCTGATGCGCATCCACTAGCATCCCCTAATGCCAAACTCGACATCCTCTAACGCCAAACTCGACATCCCTTGACGCCAGAGTCACCATCCCCTGATGCCACTGCAGCCTTGCCTTGTCTTATGGTTTCAGCATTTCGTTCATTACTAAAGACATCACTGTGAGGACCCATAATTTGAAATAAGAATAAAATGTTAAGAGAATTAATTCCTATGAGGTATGAATATTAATGCATGAGTTTTATGTCAAGGTAATGTCCAAAATTCAATGATTCCAGTTCCTTTGTAAAACCATCAAAGGGATTTGAATATATTATTGTCAAAATCTTATATGAGATTAATTTAATCAAGCATGAGAAAAGATTGATTTTTTTTAATGAACGCAGATATTATCGAGCTTACTTGAGAAAGAAAATGTTGCGGGTAATCAGAGGATTTCGTGTTTTTAAGGAGATTGTATTCAAATGATTACGCGTGTTATTATTTGGTTAATAAGCTGCTTGTGTGCCAGCAGCTGGTAAGATTGAATTGCATGAGTGTCATCAGCTGATTAAGGATTGTGTGCATGTGTGACAACAACTACTTGTTTAAACTCAAGTAGTACCCGTTAACCATGGTGTCCAACCATGCTTGTAAAGATATTTGTTAAGAAAGAGTGTTGCATAAGGCATCGACGGAGGAGAATTTTTGCCTAATAGATTGTCGGCTATCATAAGTGATTGGATAATATTTTGGCAGCCGTTACACCAGCCAAGCTAGCCAATCACATCATTCCAAGGACATAATTCTAGCCAACGGCTGAGGATTATTCTTCAAAATGATCCAACTGCTCTAGTCGGTTTACGAACACTATAAATACCTCGTCTGAGACAAAATTTTAATCTCTCTTCTCTTTCACCAATCATTCTCATAAATTCCAAGCTTATTCTCTTGAGCGACTATCTTGTCTAGAGTAGCCAAGCTTTTAATTTCTTCCTTAGAGATGAAGAGGTAAGAGCTTTATAATCATATACTCTGCTCTATTCTATTTTATTCTCTCATGCATAACATTTGAAAGTATTAGTCATGTATGCTAAGTTTTCAAGAAAGAATAACGTTTCAAAAACTGTAGTAGTATTCTTTTAAATATTTGAGTGTGTGTATTGTGAGAAGAAACAGTATACACTGTAGAAAAGATGAGGACGAGAGTATGACCCATGTATGGTTATCTGTTGATAACACCACATATGGAGGAGTGAGGAAGACACCACTGTATCTGAGACAAGTTATAACTTAGTCTCCGACTGTTTGGAGTTAGTCTCTGACCGTATAAAATAGTCCCTGGGAGATTCCAAATTAGTCTCCGACAGTATATAAGTTAGTCTCTAATGGGCTAAAATAGTTAGTCCCTGATAGGCTAAAATTGTTAGTCTCCGATGAAGGGAATTTTCAATTAGTCTCTGATGGGCTAAAACTGTTAGTCTCTGATGAAGGAAATTTCCTTAGTCCCCGATGTGTATCTAGTTCCCGAGGAGTTCAGCAATGACTTAGCGAGTTTGACACTGAACAACTTTTCTCCGAGGAGTTTGGCGCTGGACAAATTATCCACTGATGACTTATCGAGTTTGGCGATGAACAAATCATCCCCTAACAGCCGAGAGAGTTTGGCAATAGTCAAAGTTATCGCTCTACGAGTTTGGCGATGAACAAGTTATCCCCTAATGGGTAAGTCATCACCTGATGACTATTCCCTAACAGGTTAATCATCCCCTGATGGCCGAGTTCTATCCCCTGATGGCCGAGGACTATCCCCTGATGGCCGAGAGATTATTCCCTGATAGGTGAGACATCCCCTAACGGATAATTATCCCCTGACGAACAGAGCTCATTCCCCTGATGAATGTATAATAGTCTGAAAATCCCTCAGGCTTGTTTAAATGAAAAGTCTCAATTTTCCGAAACAACAAATGATTACATTAAGACATCAAGAGAATAAGAATGCACGGACATCACATACATCACATTTGTACATACTCACATTTATATTCTAAGCATAGATTCTCATGCTATGTCAATATGCATGTTTTACAGAGGTATTTCACCAAGCAAGTGAATTAGATTTAGCTCAGCTAAGGACCAAGACAAAAATATTCTCACTCTTATGCTTATTTTAGTTAAGCGCATGATCAATTGATTCGACATGCATAGAAGGTTATGACTTTTATGTTTAAATTTCCTTGTTAATCAAAATGCTATGCTTTAATTTCCGCTAGCATGATATGAATGAAAGTGCATGGATATAACTGAGCTTTGATTTATCAATTATTTTTCAATCTTATATATGTTCTAATGTATGAGAATGTTACGTCCCTTACATGGGTTGTTAAACTCTAATGTTCCACTTGGGCATTGAGCAAGTGCTTATGTTAGTCTTGAGAGGGTAAGATGGTTATCGTACGTAGTTACGAGCCTCCTCTGAGCTAAATAAGACATCCAAGATGGTTAATGGAGGAAGGAAGAGTTTGAAATCTCAAAGTCAAAGATATTTTTCTAAAGTGCTAGAGGTTTTGACATTTAATCCGTCATACCTCACAAACAGTTTGAACCCTTGTTGTGCTTCAAACCTACCATACATGATTATATGTTTGCTGAGCATAAATCGCTCATCCTTGCTATTGTTAAATATTTTATAGGTGATAATGGTAAGATATACATGCATAAGGTCTTTGCGAGTTAATAGTGGGTAAAGATGAGGAGCAACAGAGGATTGAAGATCTAAGAACACAATTGAAGTGTTAAGTCTGTTAGACCTACATGTCACAACTTCATGTAAGGATGATGATGAAAGTCGTTGTAATAGCTTAGTTTCCGTTGCAAGATGTGTACTCTGAATAATTGTAAGGACGTACTATTAATCACTTTAGTACATTAGTGTTGTATGGATGTGTTGTTGATTTTTTCCTTCCTCTCACGGTGCCCGGGTCCCGTGTGGGATTTTTGGGGCTGTCACAATCACAACCCTTGTTGAGTTTCCCAACCACTGACCCCCATAAGTATGAACAAAAAATAAATCTAACGACACAATTTTTATGCATAAACTCAACATTTTATCATCATCCCATAGATTATCAAACTTGACAAATCTATCATACTACCATGGTCTACCCAACATAATGTGACACACATCCATAACACAAACTTCACACAACACTTGATCTTTAAATTTTCCAATTTCAAAAGAGAACAATGTTTGTTTTGTTACCTTATCTTCACCTCCATCACTCAGCCAATGCAATTTGTAGGGCCTAGGATGTGCTGTTGTAGACCAGTTGAGTTTGTTAATTAAGGTTGTGGATACCACATTGTTGTAGCTTCCCGTGTCTATGATCATGTTGCACAGTTTATCCTTCACCAAAACCCTAGTCATGAAGATCTTGTCTTTTTGATCAACTTCTAGGGTAAGGTTGCAACTCAACCTTTTCTACAATGTTGGAATTTAGACCAGTTAGAAAGCAAGCAATTTGGTGCTCCACTCTTTCCTCTAATTCTCATAACATGGTTAGTCTTTCAAATTACATAGTGGACTCCTCAACCGAGAGTGCTCCTTGTTTTGAACTTTCTAGTTTTAGGAAACTTTGCAGTAGGAAGGAAACGCTTCTTCATTCTGTTTCTCAATGCTTCCCAAGACTCGATCTGTGCCTTGCCTTCTTTTCTCCTCTTGGCTCTCAAATTCTCGTACCACAAGTTTGCATATCTTGTGAATTTCATAACAGCCACCTTGAATCTCTTATGATCATCATAGTCTTTATAATCAAAGACTCGTTCGATACATTGTAGCCACTCAAGGAATTTCTTTGGTTTCACGCTTCCATCAAAAATTGGAATATCTAGCCCTAAACCCTTGTTGTGCCAGCCCTAGTTTTTCAACCATAGACCAATGTCGTCAGTTTAATATTAACTGTTGAGACTTAGGCCCATGGCAGTAAACCGGGTTATCAAAAAGGGGCACAAAGTGCTTTCACACAAAAACCTCTTTCATTCATAAATTAAAAACACAATGATTATTACAATCATTATTTTTAAAGTTCTTAGCAGTGGAACAACATATCTTTTCTTGAAAATAAAACAAGATCAAACCAACCGAAAATCATATTTATGAGCCCCGAACAGCCAAATCTACTGGTACTGACACGACCCTTCTTTACCCTTGGAATTGTCTCCTATCTCGAGTTTAGCTGAAATATAATCAAGCAAGTGTGAGCAACAGAAGCTCAGCAAGTAACGTAATATAGGACAACTATAATAAATCCAGATATGAAACCAGTTTAAAAATATTGCTCTCAACATAACATAAAAATATTAAGATCTCAACTGTTGAATTTAGATGGGGAGAATCCATCTCTTCAGGTAGGAGAAATGTTAGCAATATCATGCCTCTGAAATGAAGAAATAAGGAATATCCACATAAGCTCCCGGATGTCTTTTAGTACTATGACTTACTTGAACATGTCTCTCATGACGTTTTTTCAGTACTATGGCTTACTTGATCGTCAATTATGTTCGGCACAAGGGCCTGCTGAGAATAACTCTTACCACACGACAATAGCGGGCCAACGCTATTTCAATGCGGCTTGCTATATACATACGTATGACATTTAGTAGATTTAATTACATCTACATTTTCATGGGCCCAGCAGAATAGAGTATCCTATTCTCATTTTTGGATTGATTCTCTTCTCATACTTATACTCAAGGGCCCAACAGAATAGAGTATCCTATTCTCATTTCCGGGTTGATTCCCTTCTAGAGATAATGGATAGATCTCGACACCTCAGTGAAATTTATCAAGGTGATTATATAGCATCCTTGCAAATCTCGGTGAAGGTCGTGACACCTCAGGGGACTGTCCAAGGCAATCACACAACACCCTTGTAGTCTCAGTGAAGGTCACAAGGTATTTATTAATCTTATAAGCTGAATTGAATAGTTCCAGATGTCATGTATTGACATAAAACAGATAAATGCTTGTAAACAAGATATTAAAATCAAGCATTTCTCAAAATGGTATTAGCTTTAATTGAACATATAATTCTCTATCAGTACGCAAAACAATTATGTATACGTAAGAAGAAAGGTTTAAGCACTTGTCTGTCATAGCTTAACACAAATCGAATTAAGTGATCCTGTGTTTAATTTGAAATAAACATCATACTTATGTTTATAAATAATTGTGTGATATATTGAATAGATGATAAATATATCACTTGGAAATAATTTTATGTAAAACCGAACAACTAGGTTATACATTGAAAGAATAATAATAAATACATTACTTGCCTTAACTTGGGTGACCACGTATAATATGTCTAATTGTTCCTGCGAAATCTGTTTTATGATTTATAAATGATTAAAATAAATTAGAATTATATACTATTGTTATGCTTATATAATATTTAAGTCATGCTAAGTCTGCATCAGGGGATGGATTATACTTGTTAGGGGATAAGTCTTATGCTATCAGGGTATAGCTTACAACCATTAAGGGATAACTTTCAGTCGTCAGGGGATAAACTACCTGTTAGGGGATATATTACCCGTCAGGGAATAACTATTTATCAATGAATATTACTTGTCAGACGATGATTTGGTCATCGCCAAACTCGTCGGTATTAAACTTGACTGTCGCCAAACTCTCTTGGTTGTCAGGGGATAATTTGTTCATTGCCAAACTTGTCGGTAATCTATTTGACTACCACCAAACTCACTTGACTGTCGCCAAACTCATTTGGCCATCGCCAAATTCAGTTGGCCATCAGGGGATGAGTCTTGGTCATCAGGGGATGGGTTTCAGAGGATATTTATCCTTTGATAGCTAAAATAACCCATCAGAGACTAACAATTTATTCGTCGGAGACTAATAGTTTATTCATTGGAGACTAACATATTTTGCCCATTGGGGACTAATATGTTTTACTCATCAGAGACTAACACTTTTAGTCATTAGAGACTAACAATATGAAGAATATTTCTAAGAGTATAGAGATTACCCATGGTTTATCTCTACAGTGACAATATAATTCAAGGTTTCATGCAGGTTTTGACTAAATAATGAAAATAAATAACTTAATAAAAGCTCTTAATATTTATCTGGCAAGTTTCCGATACTGCAGAATAAGCTCTAGGAATATTATCATAGGTTTTGTGTGTTTGAGAGTGTTGTGAGGAAAATGAATAGTAGAGGTTCTCCTTATATAGGCACTAGGAATATAGAAATATCTGAGATATTTCTTACCTAGATTAACATCGGACTTGAAATCTACTAAATTACTACAATATGCTAATAATTACGGTTACATGTAAGTATGATAAGTTTGAGTTACTAAATAGGTGTCAAACGGTGGTACAAACTACTAATGACTCAGCTTTTAATATGTTTACTCACCGAAAAGTACTTCAACACCTATAATGCTTATTCATCACAGGGTCAATACTCATCCTTCCCGTAATAGTGACAATTCATATTACCATCACATAGATTAACTCTGGTATATCTTATATCAAAAATTAATTTAAAAGTAGTAGTAATTTATATTACCACATAAATTAATTCAAATAATATCTTATACCAAAAATTTATTTTCTTTTGAATATTAGTAAAGGAATAATTGCTCATGTTTGTGAATAAATTTTGACTAAAATTTATTTATTAATACTCTTAATGTTATAGTAATAATTACACAAATATGGGGTATTACACTTGTCATCTTCATTATTTTCTCTAGCTCGCTGGTTTACAGGGCTAACAATTTCTTCCTCCTCTGAATATGATGTACGAGCAAATCTAGCACTCCTACTTAGACTAGGAGAGAGATTTCTTCGATCTAATCTTGCCAGGATCTCGTTCAACCTATCACTCACCTCATTGATTTGTCTATCACAACACAAGTTTTGGGCTTGTTCCATGGTCAAACCTCATTGAATACCCTATTCTTCTCCATGAGCCATCTAGATTGCAGGTTATAGAATTAACACGGAAATAAATATCCAACCAAAACTTTGATATCAAGATGATGTATTTGATCTAAGGAAGATCAAATAAGTTGCGGAAGATAACTTTAGCTTGATTCTATAAAGAATTGAATCACCAAGAAACAAGACTAAAGGATCAATTTGTTTAGGTTGCTTAAAGAATTAAATCATCTTCAAGCTAAACCAAATCTAATTGTTAAAGTATAAAGGAATTAACCACCAAGTTTTAAGAAAAATGTAAGCTAAAACTCATGAATTATGTATATTAATTCTCAAAACTGTTTTTACAATGTACAAGATTACAACTATTTATAAGTTGAAGACAACTTAACCTAATCCACCTATGAAAAAAAAACTAATTTAACTATGGAAAATAATCTAATCCAACTAGGAAAGAAGAAACAAACCTAATTCAATTAGGAAACAAAATAGAAAAAATAATTACATTGCAAGTCATCAGCGGATAATTATCCCTTGACTGGTTAAATTATCCCCTGATGGGCTAAAAAGTCATCAGAGGATAATTATCCACTGATGGATTAATTATCCCCTAATAGGTTAAATTATCCCTCGACACCAATTTACCCCCAGATGCCACTTTATCCCCTGATGCTCCCTAATGCAGCTTTGCTCTACCTTAAGCTTTTAACACATCATTTGCGATTAAAGTCATAATAGCTCTCATATAATTTCCTAACCAATGCTCGATATATGTGTCAATGAAAAATAAGTCTGATCTCACATCCTTCACTGCTAGACTAATCACGGCTTCCACAGATGCATCATAAGTACCATCACCTCATGGATTAAAGACTCTTCATTTGTTCCTTGTCCTCCATGGTGTATAGTGCTCTCAGCTTGTTGAAAAGCTCCCCCTGAATCAATGGATATTTTTGAATTGGAATTTGAGATATCCTCTGATTCATTATCCATTAACAGTGGATTATCTGCTGATGCAGTATCCATTGATGCAACATTATCCACTGATACTACATTATCCTCTGCTAAGGCTTCCTCAGTAGATATTGAATTACCCACTGACAAGGTAGCTTTGTGGGGTTTAACTTCATCATCTGGAGAATCTAGAAGATCCACTTCATCTTCATTCTCAAACCTTAGGGTCTCATGATTCCTTTGATCTTGCATTCTTGTTATCTTTTGATCATTAAATGCAACATGAATAGATTCCATTACAATGTTCAGCCTAAGGTTGTAGACTCTGTATGTGACAGCCCCGGTTTTCGACTGTAAACTAGAGTTGTCAATTTTTTACCAACTGTGACGACTTCGGCTTTTAGCAGAACACCGGGCCATCAGTGGGACAAAAATAACAAACTTTCATTCATAGTATGAGCGATAATAAAGCAAATCCAACAATTATTACAATTATTGTGTCAAAAGGTTCTAACAATGGACAACGTAATAGGTTCTTTATTACAGTACCAAAAGCCTAGATTCATATTCAAGAGCCCTTAATAGTCAGTCGTACTGATAAATCCTTTCCTTACCTTTGGAACTTTCACCTTTCTCGTGTTTAATTGAAAGAGAAATCAAGCAAGTAATATTCAATACGACAAGTGAGAATAAAAAGAATTCTGCAGTTAATTCAGGAATACTATGTTCGGGGCAAAGTTATTGAATATAAATAACATAAGGAGTTCAAAAAAAATGGATTCCTGTCATAGATAGGGTGAATCCAAGTTCTTAGGTAAGGGAAAGTTAGCAATTAATGCCTCTAAAAATAATTCCACATAAGCATTTGACATCTTTCAATTCAAGACTTACTAGATCGTTTTAACTCCATTCAGTACTATGACTTACTAAGAGTACTTCTTACCATTTGACAATAGCAGGCCAAGGCTATCTTAATATGGTCTGCGGTGTACATACGTATGACACTTAAAATAGATATAATTACATCTACAGGGCCCAGTAGAATAGAATAAACCATTCTCAAATCCAGAGTATTCCCTCATCAGCTTATATGGTGGATTAACCCTGACACCTCAACGAGGGTCATTAGGTAGAAACATAGAAGATTTCATAAGAATGCAAAAGCATAGCATTAGAGGAGTTAAACTAGATTGAATAATTCAATTTATCATGTATTGACATGGAACAAATAGGATGCTTGTAAAGTAGATACGAGTAGTCAAGCATTTAACAATATGGGTTTAGCTCAAAAAGAAAAATTCTTTATTAGTATGTATACGAAACAATTATGTATATGTAAGAAGAAAAGTTTAAGGATTTGCATATCATAACTTAACGTAGATTGAATCAATTGATCATGCATTTAATTGTAATAAGCATCATACTTCATATATGCCTGCACAAATAGCTCTACTATATATTGAAAGAATAATTATTTGCCTTGATCAATGTGACATCTTATATTTGGTTCAAGTGTCCCTGCAAGATCTGGTTTTGATTCATAAATGATCAAAAGTTAAAATTATAGCTATGTTATGACTCTTTATGTAATGTCTAACTGATTGTGTAACATATAATTTATTAAGTGTGCCTCATTTTAGTTGTTATGTACTCCTATATCAAGGGATTCAGTCTGCACAACTTTAGAAATGTAAGATATTTATTATTTATGAACTGATGTGCAGTGGCTGCAAGCCTTATTAATTATTGCAGCATTTTCCCCATTGAGTTAAAAGAGTTCTATAGCTTATGCTTATTATCCCTGTATACCTAGACATGGTCCTAATATTTAAAATTACCAAGTTTGACATGGTATAGCAACAGTTGTTGCAGTACATATGCATTAGTGGATATTGTTTTTGTTTATTAGGGTATAATATCCTTAGAGGACAATATCATTAGAGGATAAAATTAGCCATCAATGGGTATTGTCATTGGGGAATAACTTTAGTCATCAAGGAATAATTTTGGTTTGTCCAGGGCACATTTTCAACCATTAGGGGATACCTTTTGCTTGTCAGGGGATAAATTTTGGTCCGTCAGGGGACACAATCTCAGTCATCAGGGGGTAATTCTCGGCCATCAAGGGATAACTTTTGCCCATCAGGAGATAGTTCTTGGCCATCAAGGGATAGTTTTAGTTAAGCCTGTCAGGGACTGAAAATTTGCCCATCGGAGACTAACATTTTTGGCAATCGGAGACTAAGCATTTTTGTCTATTGGAGAATAACATTTTGAACTATCGGAGACTAACATTGTGAACTGTCGGAGACTAACATTTTGAACTGTCAGAGACTAACATTTTGAACTTTCAGAGACTAACATTTTGAACTCTTGAGGACTAACATTTTGAACACTTGAGGACTAACATTTTGAATTGTGGGAGCCTAACATTTTGAATTGGAAAAGAAATATCAGACTACAATATTAACTAGAATTTCTTTTAGAAATTAAACTCCTTTCTTAATTGTGTGGTGGAATATTCATCATTTTAACTGATAGAAATTGTAAAGAAAAGGATAACAGAATACAATATATCCATGTTGAATAAATATAAAAGCTCTTTTAAGCATTTTAAAAGAACAGAGGTTGTCCAGATAGTTCATCATTAAAGGGAAAACATTTTATTTAACCAAGGTAATAGATTTCCACTTTAACTAAATGATCAAGCTGACACATAGTTTATCTTTCATGTTTCTCAGTTAAACTAAATAACTAGTTAAGGATTTAAAATTACCTTGTGAAGCTTTCAATTCTGCAGCACACAGTATATGAATATTATTTTGAGTTTTAGAGTGTTTAGAGATGAAGAATAGTAAGACAAGAATTTTTTTTATATAGGAGAGCCAGAAAAACAAGTATGTCTGACCTGGGGCGTTTCACACGTCAGATTAACATAGGACATGAAATTAACTAAACCACTAACTCATTAAATATGATAAACAATTACTTGATCATTTCATTCACACATATGTGTGTACTTCTCATAGGTGTCATATGGTAGTACTCTGTAGTACTAATGACTGTACTAATGACTCGGCGGCTGAATTGCTTACTCACTAGTTAAATTATTATTTAACTCCCTTTCTTTGTAACAATAAAAATAATAATCCACACTAATATTACTACTACATAAACTATTACTATTCATGTTATTATGATAATATCTTGAACTGAAACTTGGTTCTTTCAATATTCATAAAAGAATATTTGATCACAATTGCAAATAAACCCAACTAAAATTTATTTAATAAATGCTTTAATATTTTAATAATATTTTCACAAAGCCTAGGGCTTCACACTGTATGCTTTGCTTGTTAGAGAATAACCAAGGAAAATTGTTTCATCAGCTTTAGGTTCAAACTTTCATAAGGAGTCTTGTTGTGAGATTTGTTGATCAAGGTCCTATTTTGAGTGAAGCATACAGTTGAAATTGTTTCAGCCCAAAAATAGGTAGGCAACTTGGCTTCTTCAAGCATTGTGTTTGGAATTATAACATTTAATGATGATGTATAATACTTAGAATTCAAACTTGTAATTGTACTAGAACCTGTAGTAGTTTACTATCAGAGACTAAGATTTAGCCTATCAGAGACTAAGAATTAGCCTATCGGAGAGTAAAAATTAGTCTATCTAAAACTAAGTATTTAGCCTATCGGAGACAAAGATTTAACCTATTGGAGACTAAGGATTGCATCATCAAAGACTATTGTTGAAGCTATCAGAGACTAAGGCAAAGACTCTCTATTGCATTGAAGAGTGCACGAAGCTGGTTAGGGGATATCAGGGAACAAACCATTAGGGGATAAATCTCCACTTATGAACTAGTCATTAGGGGATAAATATCCACTGATGAATAAAGTCATATCAGGGGATACACATCCACTAATGAACAAAGTCATATCAAAGGATAAATGGCTTGACACTACAGACCTCTACTAGAGTTCTTTAACAAAGGAGAAGCCAACCAAGTTCTATAACAAAGTTACAATTTGAATTTACAAGGTTGGGAAGCTAATCTGTGAAAGTAAAGATATTAAAGTAATAATGATGTGACTTAACAGAGTTTTTAGGTAACAAAGTTGTTACAACTACTAATAAAGAGAAGCTGCTCTAATTGAACAGAGTAATTGTTGAAAAGTAGAAAAGATCAGAGAGAAGAAGTTGTGTGAAAAGTATACAAGATACACAACATAAACAACACAAATTATAGAGAATATAATAGCAAAAACAGAAAGAGATTATTCATTTATTCACTCTTTAATACGCAACAAACTCTAAGAGCTTTTGAGAAACAAGTTTTCATAACTTGAGAAGCTAGAACTTATTTTATAGGTTGGAACTATTCATAATTGAATAGATTTCACAAGCTGGTATCAATTTTTAATAACCAGATTGTAATTTCATATTACAATATCAATAAAATACATTCTTTTAGTTTGTCATATTACAATATCAATTTTTATTGATTGATATAATTTGTCTTGTTTATTAATTCCACAATTAGTTTACAAATTATATCGTGATCTTTACACTGGGAGAAAAAGATGTAAATTGTATTCAACCCCGCCCCCCCCGACAATTACTCATCTGGGAATAACAATTGGTGTCAGAGCCTTCTAATAAACATACATACTAGACGATCAAGATGAGTTAGAAGAGTGGATCCCGCAGCTTGCCTCAGGGCACTAAGGTAAAACCTGACCTCTCTAAAATGTCTCTTTTAGTTTGTAAAGAAAACATTAAACAAATGTCAACTGAAATCTACAATTTGTATGCAACATTAAGGTGTTCTATAAAAGATAATAAAAGAATTCAAAAGACTAATGATCTATTAGTTGCTAGGAATGCCTTAATGGAGACTGAGTTGATTAAAATAGAAGAGGTTAGAGAGGAGTGTAGGAAAATCAAGGAGAGACTTACTTGTACTTTAGAAATAGAAGAATTCTCTGTAGAGGCCGCTCTATGCGCAATCATAGAGTAAAAATTGCTTGGGAAGTCATATCATATCCTTTGAAAGAGGGGGGTCTTGGCTTAAAGCACTTGGAATATTGGAACCACACCTTAATTCTTCCGCAACTATGGAAATTAATACAATTCAGCCCCTACTCCTTTTGCTGTAAACGGATTCATGCCAACTACTTGCGAAAGGCTCTTTTCTTGACCATGCCTATCCCCTCTTCATGCTCATGGATTTGGTGCAAAGGGCTTAAGCTTAGAGATAAAGCCAAGGATTATATACACTACAAGGTGGGTACTAGTGACCGTATACTATTATGGCATGATCCGTGGATAAAGCCTTATATCCCTTTTCCCCATAAATTGATTTCTCACTCTGGCATCCCCTCTGGTGTCACTGGGTCCACTATCCTTCGTAATGGTGCTTGGAGTTTGCCCACTTCCAATCATCATGAAGTTATTCTATTCTTCTCCAGATTCAATTATGGCATACCATTTGGGTCCGGCTAAAAAAATATCTTGTGGGAGGACAAAGTTGGAAGCTCAGCTAAAGCATCAACTATCTGGAACTCTATTTGACAAAGGAAACCCACTATTTCCTGGCATTACTTGGTTTTCATTCTCTACAGGTGCCCCGGTTATCTTTCCTTTTCTGGATGGCATATCACCAGAAATTGTGCACTAAAGACAGTCTCCAAAGGCTAGGTTGTATCTCTGATGCTACCTATTCCCTTTGTGACAGTTTTGATGAGACGCTTGACCACATTTTTTTTAACTATCAATATTCGATGCCAATCCTGGAGCAGGTTTTTGCTTTGTCTAGTTTCAAACCCAACACTTGGAGCCTGGAACTCATCATCCCCCTCCTGTCCACAAGCTCCACAATACCCCCTCTTGTTCTACAAGTTTATAGCCTAAGTCTTTTGGCTACCCTTTACTATGTTTGGAGAAAACCTAATAGAAAAATTTTTCAACAGAAGAACTTGCTAGCCCAGCTTCTTAGTAGACAGATTTTGGACTACATTCGTAGTATCTTGGGTGCAAACCAAAAATTATTAACATTTGCATACAAACATCCCAGCCTTCTCTCTTGGCTTAAATAATTTTTTAAGCCATTAGAGGATCTCTCCTTCCAGGGGTTTATTAGCCTTGTTCGTCAATGGATATTTTCTCAGCCTTGACCGTCAGGGGATATTACATCAATGGATATTTCTTATCAGCCTGTCGGGGGATATTAGCCTTGGTCGTAAGTGGATAACCGTTGGTGGATATTTCAACCTTGCCAGTCAGTAGATAGCCATCAGTGAATATTTTGTCAGCCTTGTTCGTCAGGGGATTTTTTCAAGGGATATTTATTTACATCAGTGGATCTTTCATTAGTATTGTCCGTCAGTGGATATCTTATTAATGGATATTGTCCCTCAGGGGATATCTCATTAGCATTGTGCGTTAGTGTATATTTTACAATCCTTGTCTGTCAGTGAAAATTTTACCAACCTTGTTTTCAAGGGATATCTCATCTGTGGATATTGTCCATCAAGGGATTTCTCACCAGTTGATTTTACCCATCAGGGGATATCTCATCAGTGAATACTATCTGTGAAAGGATATCTCATCCATGGATATTGTTTGTCAGGGGATATTTTACTAGCTTTGCCTATCAGGGGATACCAGCTTTGTCTGTCAGGGGATACCAGCCTTGTCCGTCAGGTGATATTTCAACCTAGTCCGTCAATGGAAAATTTATGGTTTATTCCCTTGTTTCTAGTGTATAGGGTTGTACGTTTAATGTTTATTTTTCCTTTTGGTTTGTTTTGTTCTACTTGGCTACAGTTTGTTCTATTAGGCTGAGAGGGATGCCTCACATAATTTATGTATCTCTTTTTGCTTTTATTTAATTTTGCAATTTCAGCAAAAAAAAAAAAAAAAAAGTGAATGGCTTAGAGCTAAACTGAAAGAAGAGCAAGATCTCATAAAAGAATGGACCAATTCCTCCAAGATAGTGAGTGAAACCATAGAGAAATATAGTACTAGTCAAACTAAGGGGCTAGGCTATAATAAGGTCCAGGAAAAGTAGCTAGTGATTGAGGAATTACCAATCACTCGAACTAGTGAAGCTAGCACTAGCAAGAGTACTCCACTAGCTACTGCCCCTACTTTCAAGAAAGTAAAATTTGTTAAGGCGGGGGCCACTGAGGAAAAGACTAAAGATTTGTGTTAGAACAAAGAGTGATTCAGCTAGAAATGAAGTTAAATGAGTCTAGAGCCAAAACTTCCAACAAGAAGAAAGTTAACTCATCAAGGAATAGAAAGTTGATTCACTCATCACAGGATAATGAACTAAAGAAGAATAGAAACGGTAAGGAGGGAATTAACAAGTATACTAATTATTCTCATGTCATTAATGCTCCTAGGAAAGAATGTTGGAAGTGTGGGAATCCTAACCACCTTGCCTTTAAATGTCAAAATGCACCTAGGAACATGCATGCTAGACAAACATTCCCTGATAAGAAGACATTAACTATTAAGAACCAATTGCATGCTAAAATGGTTAAAAGTAGTTATGTAAAACCTCCTAAAAGGTTTAAGATAAAAACTAAAGCACCCAAGACTAAGAAGAAAATAATTTCCTCTATGAAGTGGGTGGCAAAAATTGATAAATTTGAAAAATCTTTGACTGCAGCTAAGATAAATGCTACTAATGCCAATGGACCCAAACAAGTTTGGGTACCAAAATCAAATTAGTTGTTTGTGTATGCAGGGCATGAAGGAACAAATCTAGTTCTTGGAAAGTGGATGTTCAAGACACATGTCAGATGAGAAGTCCCTGTTAACAAAAGGTGTCGCTGATGAGTCAGAGGATGCTGACATTGACTCTTCAGAGAAGATGAAGCTGAAACTTAAGAAACCTCCATCAGTAGATGCTAAAAATGTGGAAAACAAAGAAGCCACTAATTTAAGGGGAGTTTCAGAAGTAGCTGAAATTATTTTTCAGAGAAGAAGAAGCCGGGAGCTCTAACCCACAATCAGAAGCAACTTGCAAAACATATTCAACAAACTATTAGATAAAGCCACCTTTAACAAGTTGGTAAATGAGTTAGTGTTGGAACAAAATAAGGTCAAGTGTTTGTAGAAGGCGGGGTTGAATACAAATACTACAAAGGTTTTGCCCTTTTTAAAACTTGTTAAGCATCGGCCGGAATAGCCACAAGATCAGAAAAACTTAACTGAAATTAAAATGAACCCACATGCATTCAAGTTAAAATAGTTGTATTAAAACATGGTGTTTTTCTGGAAATCTGTTTAATCACAAACGTGATTAATCAGCTTCAAATTCTGTAACAAGTTACAGCTTCTCTATAATAAAATTACAACTTTTTTTTTCACTCACACTATCTACAATTTTACTTTGAATAATATCTCTACAGATTAATTACAAAACTTCCTTCTAGTGTTTGTTGTGTGGCTTCTTGTTTCCTCGCTTAGTTTTCCGTGTAACAACTCTTACTGTATATATAGCAGACTAGTTGGTGAACCCACGTGCTGGACAAGCTTCAAGTTTCAACATAGCTGCAGTTCTGTCACATCAATGTCCTTTAGGAGTGGTGTGTCAGACTGCCATTCGCTTTTGTTGCTTCTTTTAAATCTCTTGATCTACGTGTAATTAATGCTCGAGAGTTGTTATAGGTTAACCAAATTTCAAGGAATATCTTTCCAGTTATATCTCTTGCTTCCGTGCCAAGTATCAATGAACTGCATGTAAGTCCTTATGACGTGTGAATTAGGTCATAATGATCCACTGATGCCATGCCCTGATGTCGAGTCGATCAGTGCTTCTGGATCCACTGATGATAAGTTACTAAAGGTAACTTGATCAGTGCTTCTTTGTTCACTGATGTCAAGCCCTAATGGAGGCTTGATCAGTGCCTCATTTATCCACTGATGTAATGACCTGCTTGTTATCCACCGAAGGGTTCCACTGACGAGTTGATCTTTTGTTGTCGCCAAATTTGTCGGGCAATCTAAGTCATCGCCAAACTTCGTCGTCTGTGGATAAACAATGACTATCGCCAAAGTCACTTTTTACCCATTGCCAAACTCATTGTCAGTGGATGAAAATGACTATCGCCAAACTCGTCGTTAGTGAATAGAAATGACTATCGCCAAAGTCACTTTTTAGCCATCGCTTAACTCGTCGTCGGTGGATAGAAATGACTATCGCCAAACTCATCGCAAGATAAGCCATCGCCTAAGTCATATTTAACCATCGCCAAACTCATTGAGAGGTATGTTTTTGCCAAAGTCTGGACACAAAAGTGTTTCCCTTGATGGGTTACCCTAACGAGGTCATCCCCTGATGCCTTCCCGTGACGAAGTCATTGCCTGACGGGTTCCCTTGATGCTGTCATCGCCTTGTTACAGTATTTTTAGGCTTCCCCTAATGGGTTCTTCTTGCTGATGCCTCTTAAAAATACTTATCCTTTTTATCATCGATACTTTGTTGGCTTCTCCTGCAATATCTGTTGTGCAGAATATTTATCTTTTTAAGTACCAACAGTCATTCCTTGACACTGTTGAGTCCATTTAAGTAAACATTGATGACTCGCGCAATGCAGTGTAATTCATCCCCTGATCACTAAGTCGACCATCAGTGGATGCAAAAACTCGTGCAAATATACTAAAGTTTATAGAATACCTTGAGTTTTTATAGTTGCACATTTATTCTCTAAACATCATCATCATCATTTATCTCTAACAATCTCCCCCTATTTATGTTTATCAGTTTGATAAACATAAATCTAACTAATGTACTGATGATGATGTCATAACCCAAAATTACAAAATTAAAGACATTAAAGAATAAATGTATTTGTATAGTTACAAAGAATAATTATGTACAAGCAAGTTTCTATTCTTCTTGTTGCTCCTCCTCTATAGCCTTCTCCTTTTGAAGTTGTTTTCCATCTAATGTTATTGGCCTTTTGAAGTAGAAACAGTAGTCACATTCACTGATGGTTGATTCAACAACAACCCTTGACAATGACTTTGAGGATTTCTCTGAAGATTACTCTTCTCTTGACGAATAAAGAGGATTTCTCCCCCTTTGTGGGATTTCTCCCCCTTTATATTTCTCCCCCTTTTTGGCAGCATCATCAGTGGAAGTTGAGAATTGGAATGTGATTGAAGAATTTATTTTCTCTATATTTTTATTTACAAGGATCTCATCCTTATTTCCCACAACCTCTCCTTTGTCTATAACTTCTAAGGCATCACTCTTTTCCTCTCCGTTTTCATTGCCTTCTAAGATAGTATGCTCATTCTCTCCTTGTGCCAAGGTCCTCTCAATGGGTTGACCTTGCCTCTTTTCTCTAAGTATTCTCTCAGCCTCAGACAAATTTGTCCTAATTGGGCTCCTATGGACAAAGAAGTAATGTATCTTCTATTATTGTGCCCACAAAAGTGATTTGAGTAGAACTGGAGTGGAAAAGATATTTGTATTTACTGAAGGAAAAGTATAGGTATTTATTGAAGTAGTATGTACAAATTAAGCTGTGTGTGCACTCACTATGTAATATATCTACAAGTGGCTCTTAGAGACCCTGATGTTGGTTTCATCAGAGGCTATGGTTAGTGTATATGCCTCACTCAACTGTGTCCCTGGTTGGAGACTTTATTCAATAATTGAATCCTTTTAGGAGGAAACAATTAGTGATTAGTGTATTTCCTTATTAAGGTCAGTATCCTTTTGGGAGGAAATTGTTTGGTTTGGTTTGAGGTTAACACCCATGGTTGTCCTCGTCTTCTTCTTTCTGTTCAAGCCAATCACTTCTCTCACCTTGTTCCTTCTCAACAGATGAGGTTACTTCAGAGAGTTTTATATTAGTACCATTAGTCTTTTGGGAGACTGAGGGTTGGGTTATTGAGAATGGTTGTTTGGAAATTTATAATACTACTTGGGTAGGCAAAGAAGTGGTTATTGTCTCTGCCATAGTAGGTGAAATAGAAGAAACAAGAGATTGAGACAAAATGTGTGAGTGATACCTATTTCATATGAACTTTTGATGTTGATGTACCACCTTTAATACACATCCTGTCAAGAAAAAAAGAAAATCTATATATATGATAGTAAATTTATTTATTTTTTTGTTATATACATATTTACATAAACATATAATCACACATCAGTAACATTATCAGGAAATTATAAGATGAGTTAGAAATACCAACACTTAAGCACTTGACAGATTGAACTCCCAACAATTTTTCTGGCATGACTTCAGCAAGTTGATCAAGCATCATCTTGTATAATTCACCATTCCCAGCTCTCCCACTAGATTGACAAAAGTGGTTTCATCAAGAGCTTTGGTGAATATATCTGCCAACTACTTGTTGGTTGGTACAAAGTGTAGTTCAATGTTGCCATTAATGACATGTTCCCTAATAAATTGATATCTGATCTCTATATGTTTAGTTCTGGAATGTTGCACAGGGTTTTCAGCAATTGCAATGGCACTTGTATTATCACACAAAATTGGAATTTTCTTGAAATTTAGGCCATAGTCCAATAACTAATTTTTCATCTATAGGATTTGTGCACAGCAACTTCCAGCTGCAATGTATTCAACTTTAGCAGTAGATATTGATATTGAGTGCTACTTTTTGCTGAAGAAAGATACAAGCCTTCCTCCTAGAAATTGGCAGCTTCTTGTTGTACTATTTCTGTCAATTCTGCATCTTCCAAAGTCAGCATCAGAATACCCTAGTAACTCAAATCTAGACTCCTTTGGATACCAAAGTCTCAACTCTGTAATGCCCTTGATATACCTCAAGATTCTTTTCACTGCAATCAGATGAGACTCCCTTGGATCAACTTGATACCTTGCATAAAGACATGTTGAAAACATAATGTCAGACTTACTTGCTGTCAGATACAACAGAGAACCAATCATTCCCTTATAAGTCTTGAGATCAACTTTTTTTCCATTCTTATCAGGGTCAATCTTGGTTGTTGTGGCCATAGGTGTCTTTGCTACTTTTGAGTCCTCCATGTCAAATTTCTTGAGAAGTTCGTTGGCATTTTTTGTCTGATGTATGTAAATTCCATTAGTGACTTGTTTGATCTGCAGCCCCAAGAAAATAAGACAATTCACCCATCAAACTCATTTAATATTTTCTTTGCATGAGCTTGGAGAACTTTTCACACAATCTAGTGTCAGTGGATCCAAAGATGATATCATTAACACATATTTGAACCAGGATCAGATGACCTTGATGTTGTCTAAAGAACAATGTTTTGTCAATGATTCCTCTTGTGAACTTGTTATCCACCAAGAACTTTGACAGTGTGTCATACCAAGCTCTAGGAGCTTGCTTTAGTCCATAAAGTGCTTTCTCTAGTTTGTAGATATGATTTGGGAATTTTGAACTTTCTAGTGTTTGTTGGACATACACCTCCTATTCTAACATCCCATTGAGAAAGGCATTTTTCACATCCATTTGAAAAACTCTAAAGTTTGAATGTGCTGCATAGGCTAAGAAGATTCTTATAGCCTCAAGTCTGGCCACTGGTGCAAAAGTCTCATCAAAGTCAATCAATTCCTTTTGAAGATATCCCTTTGGCACCAGTCTTGCTTTGTTCCTTATAACAATGCCAGCTTCATCCATCTTGTTTCTGAATACCCACTTGGTACCTATTATAATTCTGTCTTTGGGTTTAGGCACCAGCTTCCATACTTGATTTCTTTCAAATTGATTCAGCTCTTCCTGAATAACCATGATCCATTCTGCATCTTGAATGGCTTCTTCAAATCTCTTCGGCTCAATTTGTGAAAGAAAGCAAGCATATAGGCATTCATTAGATGTTGCTTTTCTGGTTTGAACTCTTTGGTTTGGATCACCAATGATTAAATCTGATGTGTGACTCCTAGACCATTTGGGCTTAGAAATGTATCTTGATGAGCCTTCATAATCATCATTTTTTCCCCCTAAGTCAGTGCTACCTGCTTCTGAGAAAACTGCCCATGAATTACTGCTTAAATCAGGGTTAAAGTTATCCCCTGATGGTGCGTTCCCTGATGGATTATCCCCTGATGGAGCGTTCCTTGACTTGTTGTCCAGGAGGTTAACTCCATCTACTGAAAGGGCTTCTAGGTTATTTGGATTGACATTAGGGATGGTTAAATTCTCTGTTTGTCTGCACTCATCAGCTCCATTCTCTTGACAATTAGAATCATCTTCATTTTCAAATCTGCGCTATTCATGAAAATCAGGGTCTTCAAGTCCAAAAATTTCTTGATCATCAAAAGCTACATTTATAGATTCTATCACCACCTAGAGTCTCTTATTGTAAACCCTGTAGGTCTTAGATGTCAGGGAGTAACCTAGGAAAATAGCTTCATCAGCCTTTGGATCAAATTTTCCTAAGTTTTCACCAAAGTTCCTTAATACAAATCATTTTCATCCAAAAATATGTAGGAACTTGATGTTTGGTTTTCTCCTTGTCATTAGCTCATATGGTGTTTTGTTGTGATCCTTGTTGATCAAAGACCTATTTTGAGTGAAGCAAGCAATGGAAATTGCCTCAGCCCAAAAATAGGTAGGAATCTTTGCCTCTGCTAGCATTGTCCTAGCAGCTTCTATCAGGGTTCTATTCTTCCTTTCTACTACACCATTCTGTTGAGGAGTTCTTAGAGTAGAAAATGTATGATTGATGCCTCTCTCCACACAAAATCCATCAATAGTTGCATTCTTGAATTCAGTTTCATTATCCGTCCTCAAAATTCTAACCACTGATCCTGACTCAGTTTCCACTTTCTTCACATGGTCAATGATTTGTTGAGGTACTTCAGATTTGGTATGTTGAAACTTGACCCAAGTATATCTAGTGTAGTCATCCACAACGACCATTGCAAATCTTTTCTTTGATACTTACATGATGTTGACAGGACCAAAGAGATCCATATGAAGTAGTTGAATCGGATCCTTGATCATTGTGCCTTCTTTGCTGACAAAGGATGATTTCCTTTGCTTCCCTTGTTGGCATGCTGAACATAATCCTTCTTGTATGAATTCCACTTGAGGTAGTCCAGTTACCAACTCCCTCTTCACCAAATCATTTATAGTTTTGTAGTTCAAGTGAGAGAGCTTCTTATGCCACAATCTGCTCTCATCAGGTTGATTTTCTATAGAAACATGAGTCTCCATCCACTAACCTAAAATCAACAATGTAGAGATCTCCTTTCCTAATCCCTGATAAGACCAGCTTCCCATCACTTTCTTTTGAGATTAAGCACTGATCCCCTTTGAAAGAGATGATGCACCCTTTATCACATAGTTGACTTATGCTCAATATATTGTGCTTCAGCCCATCAACTAGTGCTACATCTTCAAATGAGACATTCCTATTTTCTACGTTGCCATCACCAAGAGTCAGTCATTTGCTATTATCACCAAAAGAAATCACTTGACCAACCTTTTCTTGGAACTTTGTGAGCAGGGCTTTGTTTTTGTCATGTGTCTTGAGCAGCCACAGTCTAGAAACTAGATTTGACTGCCTTTGACTTTTCCCTGCACACAAAGAACATTTAATTTGTTTTTGGTATCCAAGTGAATTTGGGTCCTCTAGGTTTAGTCACAGTTAGTGGTAAACAACTTTTTCATTATTTGTGACTTTTGGTTTTGGCAATATACACACTTTTTCCTTTTTAGGAGCTTCAAAATGCAATTTAGATTTACTAATAGTTTCTTAACTTTACCTTTAAGGGTGCATGCATGAGCAATTAGTAAATCATCATCATATAAAATTGTGCCAGTTAAAATCTGTGGCTTGTCTTTATACTAAAAAGATAAATGATTATTGCTACCACAGTTCCAACACACTTTCCTAGGGGCTTCCTGAATAGGGGTGAAGTTACTAACTTTGTTTACACCTAACTTGCCATTCTTATTCTTTTTTTTTCCCCTCTCAGGTCTTTATCCCTTGAAGGGCTACGGCGGCCTATTGCACTCTTATCCCTTGATGACTATGTATCCACTGTTGCACAGTTTGGTTCCTTCTTGACTGGGGAGTTGAGTGCTTTGCCAAGAACATGTTTCTCGCCACTCCCACCACTTGTGGAAGCTACACACATGGGGAAAATATTCTCTTTTTCCAACTTTGTTACAGCCTTTACAAACTTGATAGGTTGTATAGGCCTTTTTCCAAAGCTAGCTGCATTTTCAACCTCAATAGAAGGTTGCTTCACTTAAGTCTCCTCATAGCCTAAACCAGATTTGTGCTCAGATTTCTGACTGCATAATTGTGTTAGAGTGTATGCCCTAGTGGCCAATTATGTAATGATTGTGACACCATGTTTATGTTATGTTTTTTTTGGTTAAATGATAATTACTTTTATTATGTTTTATTTACTGCGTAATATAAATGTTAACATAATAAATGTCCTTAGAAGAATGATACTAATTATATGGATTCAAGTATGTGACTTGAATATGAGATCATATAAATATGTAAAGTATCATTATTCTTAAATGTCCCTAGTCGAGTATCATTGTCAGTGGGACAACAATAATACATTGAGACTAGTATGTGGATTAACTGATGGCTATATCTCATTGGTCATAAATATATACGAGATATATTAAGTTGATACATAGGTACATGTTAGAGAACATAGTACTGGATAGACCCACCATGAGAATTCTACATGGAGCGTTATGCTATGTGTCATAAGTAATTCTCATAGTGACAATGATGTAATGGTCCTTCGACCTGAAGTCATGACATTTCTACATAAGGAGTTATGCGTTTTGACATTATCAAAAGTCACCTTTAACCGGGTGGACGATAAAGGTGATTGTTGGATGCATAATGAGTTATGTGAGAAATGGGAATGATGTAGATGGAATTTAACCCTCCTATAAATTAGGGGTGATATCTATAGGCCTCTTGATTGAGTGAAACTATGAAATGCATGGCCATGCTCAAATAGAGATTTGTTTCATATAGTTTACTCATTGATCAAGAAAACTGAGATTAAATTATGAAGAGGATGACACATCCATGCCTTGAATTTAATCTTAGATATCATGGTTAAAAGGATTAAATTACATTGAAACATTGGTCACAAAAGGTAACGTCGAATCTATGACTTTATTATTACTTGGGTAACAGTGATGTATTACTAGATGCCGCTCACTGTTTATAATTTTATAATATGATTTAAAATTATTGCCAACGTAATAATAACCTACAGGGTCACACACATAGAACATTCGTCAAGGAGATATAATTTAAATGTCAATGATTTTAATATATCAATAAGATTGATTTAATTAAATCATGACTTTAAATTATATATATACATATATATATATATGTAATCTGTATGAAGAAGAGTCATTTGGAAGGAAATACGAATATATATTTATTTGTACATATATTAATTAAGTGAGACTTGATTAAATATATAATGAATATAGGATTCGGATTCTAATCTCCTAATTAGATTAGGTTTTGGAATCTACTCTATAGAAGGCTATATATATATGATATATTAGCTATTCTCTGATAGAGAGACAGATATAGAATTTTTCTCTTGAAAAATCAACGTTTTGACGTAGCCGCTCATAAGAGAGGTTAAGAGAGATAAAAGAGATACAGATTATTTACAGCTAGTACTGTTATCCTCTTTGCTCGAATCGTAAGACGGTTCGCGGGTGTTCGTGTGGATACCGTAGAGACGCTGTCCAGTTGGGTTGCGTTAAAGATTTGGAGACGATCAACACCTTCACCAAAGTTTCAGATTCGCACTTTTAATCGGTAAAATCTTGAACTATCTGTATTAAACTGTTTCGCATAGATCCTCGGGTTTGGGTTTCGTTTTGTTTTATTTTAAATCCGTATTTTTCCGCTGCGTTTGCTGGTACGAAACCCAACAAATTGATCATCTAGTTTCTTGCTTGACTCATTCCATCTCTTAATAACCTCTTTTTCCTCTTTTAAAAGCTTAGAGGTCCATTCTGCTCTCTTTATGGCACAATCAAGAATATTCCTAGTCTTAGAAAGTTCTTTTTCAAGATTCTCAAGTCTAGAGAGTTCTTATTCTAACAGAATATTTCTTATGGTCAATTGTTCATTGATTTTCTGTACTCTCTCAGTCTCAGCTACAACACTTCTTAAGGTGTCATAAAGATCCCTTATCTCACAAGTTATTTCCTTAACAATTTTAACACAAACAGTTTTAGAAATGTTAGAGGAAATTTCGAGACTTACTTGTGAGCTACTACTGTCAGTGGATGAGGCCATCAGGGCTAGGTTCACATATTCTTCAGTATCTTCTTTGTCTAAATCAGCCCAGTCCTTTCGCTCTGCAATGTAAGCTTTTTCCTTCTTGTTTACATTAAGAAGGTCAAAGTATTTCTTCTTGTAGTCCACTTCAGCTTCCTTTCCTCTAGATTCACCTTCCTTTGCGGCCTTGCAACACTCATTTGCAAAGTGGCCCATCTCACTGCATTTGTAGCACTTTATTCTTGATTTGTCAATAAAGTTTCTTGTGTTACTAGTATTCCTTGCTGAAAATCTTTTTGATCCAGATGGTTTTTGAAATTTCAGCTTGGAAAACCTTTTTGCAAGAAAAGCCATGGTTTCATCCATTTCTTCTAACTCTTCAGGAGTGTACTCAGTCTCCTTTGAGTCAGTTTCATTTTCCCCTACTTCTTCAGCATCTTTTGACTGCTGCTTCATCAAGACACTTGGGCTTGCTTCGCCTTTCTCCTTCTTGGCAGCCATCAGAGCTATAGATTTTAGCATTTTGGTATCCTCAGACATTTCTAATCTTTGTTGAACCTCCAGCTCATATGTCTTTAGAGTACCATAGACCCTATCAAAGTCTAGGAGATTTATGTCCTTAGATTCTCTGATGGTCATCGTCTTAGGATCCCATGATATGGGAAGTGCCCTCATGAACTTTCTTCTCACATCTTTGTTAGCATATGTCTTCCCATACATCCTCAGCTCATTTACCAACCTGTTTAATCTGTCAAACATTTCAGTGAGTGTTTCACCATTTTTCATTGTGAACCATTCATACTGTTGTGTTAACAACTGTAACTTGTTCTACCTCACATCTTCAATACCATCACATAGGATTTGAATAGTATCCCATATAGACTTAGACGTTGTAAGGTTCATGATACTGTTTAGGATATCATCGTCTAAACCATTATATAAAATGCTTGTGACTTTTAGATCCTTCTTCACTTTCTCTCTTTCCTCTGGAGTCATCTCTTTAGTAGTCTTTGGAACTAATCTTTTCTGGAACACTGACTCCATTGACAACCTCCTAAGGAATGAGCTTCTTTAGAACGTGAGGGCCTTCTTATAGAATCTATAGGTATTCATCATCGATTGCTCTTAGATGAACTATCATGCGTTGTCTCCAGAAGAAGTACTTTCCTCTTTCCAACATGGGGACTTTACTATTTCCAGCTTTGTTGGCCATTGTTCAAGATCTTTTAGCAAGTGTAATATGCTAGTAGGCTCTGATACCAATTGTTAGAGAAAAAAAATAAGCTCAAGTGTTTGTAGGGGGGGGGGGGGGGGGGTGAATACAAACACTATAAACTTTTTGCCCTTTTTAAAACTTGTTAAGCACCGGCTGGAATAGCCACAAGATTAGAAAAACTTAACTGAAATTAAAATGAACACACAAGCATTCAAGTTAAAATAGTTGTATTAAAACTTGGTATTTTTCTGGAAATCCGTTTAATCACAAATGTGATTAATCAGCTACAAATTCTATAACAAGTTACAGCTTCTCTATAATAAAATTACAGCTTTTTTTTCCACTCATACTAGCTACAATTTTTCTTTGAATAATATCTCAGAAGATTTATTACAAAGCTTCCTTCTAGTGTTTGTTGTGAGGCTTCTTGTTTCTTCGCTTAGTTTTTCGTGTAACAACTCTTATTGTGTGTATAGCAAACTAGTAGATGAACCCACATGCTAGATATGCTTCAAGTTTCAACATAGTTGCAATTCTGTCACATCAATGTCCTTTAGGAGTGGTGGGTCAGACTACTGTTCGCTTTTGTTATTTCTTTTTCATCTCTTGATCTACGTGTAATTAATGCTCAAGAGTTGTTATTGGTTATCTAAACTTCAAGGAATATCTTTTCAGTTATATCCCTTGCTTCTGTGCCAAGTATCAATGAACTGCATGTAAGTCCTTATGACGTGTGAATTAGGTCATAATGATCTACTAATGCCAAGCCCTGATGTTGACTCAATCAGTGCTTCTAGATCCACTAATGACAAGTTACTAAAGGTAACTTGATCAGTGCTTCTTTGTTCACCGATGTCAAGCTCTGATGGAGGCTTGATCAGTGCCTCATTTATCCACTGATGTAATGACCTGCTTGTTATCCACCAAAGGGTTCCACTGACGAGTTGATCTTTTGTCGTCACCAAACTTGTCGAGCAATCTAAGTCATCACCAAACTTCTTTGTCAGTGGATAAACAATGACTATTGCCAAAGTAACTTTTTACCTATCGCCAAACTCGTCGTCAGTGGATAAAAATGACTATCGCCAAAGTCACTTTTTACCCATTGCCAAACTCGTCGTTAATGGAGAGAAATGACTATCACCAAAGTTACTTTTTACCCATCGCCCAACTCATCATCCGTGGATAGAAATGACTATCGCCAAACTCATCGCAAGATAAGTCATCGCCTAAGTCATATTTAGCCATCGCCAAACTCATCAGGAGGTAGTTGTTGCCAAATTCTGGACACAAGAGTGTTTCCCCTGATGGGTTCCCCCGATGAGGTCATCCCCTGACGAAGTCATCGTCTAACAAGTTCCCCTAATGGTGTCATCGCCTTTATACAGTATTTTTAGGCTTCCCCTGATGGGTTCTTTTTACCGATGTCTCTTAAAAATACTTATCCTTTTGATCATCGATACTTTGTTGACTTTTCCTGTAATGTTTGTTGTGCAAAATATTTATCTTTTTAAGTACCAACAATCATTCCTTGATACTGTTGAGTCCATTTATGTAAACATTGATGACTCTCCCAATGCAGTGTAGTTCATCCCCTGATGACTAAGTCGACCATTAGTGGATGCAAAAACTCGTCCAAATATACTAAGGTTTATAGAATACCTTGAGTATTTACAGTTGCACATTTATTCTCTAAACATCATCATCATCATTTATCTCTAACAGTTAGGTATGTTCAACTTTGGTGAATAAAATCTTGAAAAGCTTGTGCAAGTCTGATAAACTGAATCAGTAGATAATTTTTTTAAAAAAATTATCAGTTGATATAAAGCAACTGTGGTTAATTTATCCCCTATTGAATTACTCACTAGTGGATAATTACCTACTAGTTGTAGAAATTAAACTTTTAATTTCTGAGTTATCTTCTTTATTTCTTCTAATTCTGCTACAATTAAGGATGTTAGTAATGGTCAAACTTCTTTTGGCCATATAGTAAAACTCTCTAAATACAGGTCTATAATAAAAGCCACCTTCTCTATCCCTTATAAGATAAATGTTGTAAACAAAAAACAACCACAACCAACAATTGTTGAGGGAGAGGGTGAGCATATTAAAGGAAGAAATAAGAAACAATAAGAACCCTTGGAGACTACTTAATATTCTCTCAAAAGGATATTGAGACAAAAAGGAAAAAGCACATATCTAGGTGCAACCTCTCAAAAAGCTATATTTATTCAAAATAGTCCACCTCCAAGGACACAGGTATTTGAGTCTAACATGATCACATCTATAAATACCTTTCAAAGGAAGAAGAAGAAATAGGTTTTGAGCAATGATCAACCTGTCACTAAATGCACACACATGGTCTCACATTGATACTTCTCTTTTCTCTATTCAAGAGGAGTAGCTAATATTCAAATTCTACCCTTATTTTTTCTTCTTCTCTTCTTGATATTTCTTTAGAAGCAATGGAAATCTCATAATTTCATTGGTTTCAGATTCTCAGATAGTTCAATCATCAGAGAAGCCAACTCCAGAATCTGAAACACAAATAGCAACTCTCAACTCATTAGTGGATAATACAATTGTACTTTATCAAACATCCATTGATGCAGAACACTTACTTTTTATTTTTTTCCTACACCACTCTAGGTCATCCACAACTGAAAAGTTTAAATATTTCTTATGGCGGCCCCGGGAATCCCCTGAGCCGAGCCTTGGGCACTGTTAGTAATTTGGGTGACAGCCCCCCAAGGTCCCCAGGTTGGAACCCCGAGCTCCTCCAGGAACCACAACACAACAACACAATTACAATAGATACATCATAGCCTAGCATTAACATTAGGAATTCGAGAAATATATTATCAAATACATCATGATCAAAACTTAGAAGTTTACAACTTCTTACAAAACCTCAAAATTCAAATAAACAGACTGTAGTGGAAACAAAACTTTAGATGGCCCATCTGGCCTTACAATCTAAATATTTCTAGATTAAGAAGCTCACTATGCCATTTTCTCTTTTCCTTTATTAGGCAACTCGGCCTTCTTGACATAGCCTGTAAAACATTTCATAACATTCCACATAAGCATTTATTCTCAGCAAGTATATATTCATAAGCAAGAAGAATAGATAATTGAAAAGCTTTAATATTCATCGAGGTTAAGTGAAGCAATACCAACACTTCTTGATAATTCAATAAACATGTAACATTCAGGGTTCCTGAGTGATATCAAGGGGGTAACCCACTTTTAAATAAATCTTGATTTGCCCTCTCTTTACCAGATAATGCATCATCTGACCAGCATGATCACTATATGACTTCCTTTACATTCAAATTTCATCCCAGCTGGTCAGCCTGGTCGTTTGACTTCATCATATGACATACGTAGTCAGCGCAGAAAACATTGGTCTGCGAGGGTCTGATTACCGATACCTTGGCCTCTTATTCCCTATCATCATTGACCGGAATGCCAGGCGAAAGCACTCAACAGCCCCTTTACTACCCATATGAATATACCTTGAAAATATTTTCTTGCTATAAAACTTTGGCGTGCTCAGCCAATTAATAGCGGCAACTACCAAAAACTTTGGTGTGCTCAACCAATAAAGAGCGGCGACAACCAGTAACTTTTGTATATATATATCCATATGGGACATGTTCTAGTGCGCATACAAATTCACGCCCTGCAACACCCTTACATCATCTTTTGGTGTGCTAGCGAATTTTAAACAGCTAGCAACCACCCAAAAATACATAGCTCAATCATCAACATCTTTTCACGTACATCGGATCAATGATCGTACATTACTTAATCATAAAAAGAAATCATTGTCTTGCATAAGCATTAACATTATTCATTTACGTAAATCAAAACAATGATTTTACGTAATTAGTAAGAAAGGAAGTGGAATGAGTATATACTTGCCTTGGTCCTTAGCTAATTTCTAAACTCAAACTATTGGTGCGTGAGAGGTTCTGTAAAATTTGATTGTTGGTATAACGTGAGAAATCCATCATTTGAAAGATAATATAAAATTATGCATAGATAGGGGATGATCATCAGGGACTGAATTAATCATCAGCGGATTAATCATTCGTTTGGGGATATCTTTGATCATCAGGGGATGATCTCTCGGCCATCAGGGAATAGTTTCCGACCATCAGGGGATAATTCACCCATCAGGGGATGACTTACCTATTAGGGGATGAGCTAGTTATCAAGGGATAATCTTGTTCATCGCCAAACTCGTCGGGTAACAACTTGTTCAGTGCCAAACCCCCCAAGTCATCGCTGAACTCATCAGTGGATGATTCGTCCAGCGCCAAACTCCTCGGTGGCTAGTTTGGTCAATGTCGAACTCCATAAGTCAACGCCAAACTCAGCACTGAACTCGTCAGTGGATATTTGTTCAGCGCCAAACTCACTTGTTTGGCGCCAAACCTGTTAGAGACAAAACATTGATGCTCATCAGAGACTAATATCATTAGTCATCAGAGACTAACTTTACCCATCAAAGACATCGGCTGACGTCAACAGGGACTAAACTTAGCCTGTCAGAGACTAAGGCATTGTTAGGTTTTAGAACATTTGATGATGATTGTCTTTAAATTACTTAGAATGCAAATGTATAGAAAGTGTTAATTAGTAACACTGAAGTTTTGTAGCTAGCAGTTATCTCTTTGTTTGTAATTCATTCATTCTTTGTAAAGAGATATAAATATTTCTTATTTATAAGTAACTGTTGGAATGGTGTATCGAAGCTTCATAAAGTCAAGATGTGTATTTAATCTGTTAGAGTTTGCAAAAAGGCTTATCGAAGACTAGGAGAATTGGTCAGGGACTAAAAAGATCTTATCTGTCGGAGACTAGTTTTGCCTATCGGAGACTAAGACTTAAGTCATCAGAGATTAAATCTAAAGGAGTCGGAGACTAAAGCTTACGTCATCGGAGACTAAAGTTAAAAGCATCAGAGACTAAGCTGACGCCATCGGAGAGACTACGTCTTAACGCATCAGAGACTAAATAATTTTATCGGAGACTATACAAGCTGACGTCATCAGGGACTAATTGCACCAGAGACTAGTAATGACGTCACCAGAGACTAAAGATGAAGCATCAGGGACTAATCGTGATTTATTTCTTGAAAGATACAGAGTTCGAATTAAAAAGGAATGTCTTCCACGTAAAGTAAAATATTATTAAAGACGTAGCTGGTAAGGAAACTAACCAGAAATCTGTTCTTATCAAAAAGGAAAGATTGTATTTGATTCGAATAAGGAAGCTGAATTTTGTTCAGAATAGGAACTGAGTCAATAGTAATTCAGTTGCTAGAGAAGCTGTAATTAAGGTTTTACAGAGAATTGTAACTTCGAAGCTGTATAGGTTTTTCATAGTTTTGTATCTTTTCCTATACAGAATAGAAAAGAAGCTGACGATTATATTATTGTAATTGTTAGGATTTGTGTTCAATTGTAAATCAACAAAGCAATTGTTTATAAATTGATTCGTGTTCTTGTTCTTTATATTCTGCAAGAAAAGTTAATTTCTTAAAGAACAAGTAATTCGAAAAGATTTTAAAGAACTTGTATTCAACCCCCTTCTACAAGTTCTCGGCATCTCACTGGGAAAACAATTGGTATCAGAGCCTGTAATTGAATTTATTCAATTAATACGTTCCAAGAGATGGCCAATGATGAAGCAAGCAGCTCTAGCATAATGACGTATGCGGGAAGTCGTGATAGTGGTAAAACAAGTGAGTGATTATACGAATTTATTCCTGCTAAAACTGTCGAAGGATCTGTTGTTGCAGAACACTTTGAACTTGCTCCAGAAAGTGATTATACGAATGAAGACAAGTTGCAAGTGTTAAAGGATGCTAAGGTAATGAACATACTTTATAATGGAATTGATAAAAATATGTTCACAAGCAGCATAAATTGCACTACATCAAAGCAAATCTGGGACACCATCAAAGTCCTGTGTGAAGGGATTGACCAAGTCCGAAAGAACAAAAGATCATTGTTAACACAACAATATGAGTTCTTTCAAGCAAAGCCTGGTGAACCAATAACGTCAGTATATGATAGGTTCAACACTTTGCTCAACGACTTGAAAATACTTGGGAAGTCCTATGATAATGAGGATGTCAATACTAAGTTCATGAGATCTCTCCCACCAAGTTGGGATCCAAAGACAACGGCAATAAGAGAGGCTCATGACTTGGATATCCTCACACTGGACAGGCTCTATGGAAATTTAAAGACCTATGAACTTGAAGTAGAGCAACGACAACGCATGCATGGCAAGGATAGAGGAGCTACGTTGATGGTTGAGACAAGCAAGTCTCAAGAGAAGCTTGATGTGGAATCTTCTGATGCTAGCTCGACTGATTAGGAAGATGAACTGGATTCTAATGATGACATGGAGGAATTCATGGCATTCATGGTTAAACAGTTTAAGAAATTTAGGGCCAGTAGAAAAGGAAGAAAATCATCAAGGAAACCTAACCCTAAACGTGAAGGTCAAAAAGTCACCTTCAACTTAAAAAAGATAAGATGCTACAACTGTGATGGGTTAGGGCACTTTGCCAATGAGTGCAGGAAGCCTAGATCTAGTGATAGATCTAAGGATGAAAAATCAAGGAAAGACTTTGCTGACAAGAAAGCTAAATCCAAGAGCAAAGCCTTGATTACTGAGGGAAAAGATTGGATTGACAGCGACTCTGATGAAGAAGTTGTCAACTTTGCCCTAATGGCTCGTAGTGACGAGTCAAGTGATTCTACAAAGGTATGTGATGCAAATCAGAATTTTAATGTGCTTAATTTACTTGATACATCTAGCATTGAAAGCATACAAAAAGATATATCTGATTTGCATGTCAGTTTTAGGTCTTTAACTATTGAACATACCAATGTAAAAGAATCACGTGACAATCTCTTGAAAAGAAACAAGTTTCTTGAAGAAAGATTGGCACAATTTGACACTATCAAGTCTGATTTAAACAAAGCTCATCACATGATTGATGCTTTGAAAAAGAGGGAATATTACTTAATAGAGCAACTTGAAATTGCTCAAGCTAAGATTAAACAGTGGAACACTTCCTCTAAAATGTTAACAGACTTGGTAGAGTGTCAAACAATAGGTCAAAAATCTGGACTAGGTTATGATGAAAATCTAGACAAGAGTTCAGATTTAAATGATCTATTCGAAGCTGCAAACTCCTCAATTAGCAAGCCAAATTTTAAAAGAATTAATTTTGTCTCTCCTGTTTTTGAACCTAAATTTATTAACACTCAAGATCAACAATTCACTGCAAAAACAGAAAGTGATCAAAAGACAGTGAATGTTGTTGATAAGAGTGAAACAAAAAGATTAAATATTGGGTTCATGACAAAGACACAACTAAATAAAAAACTGGAGAATCTTTCAGACAAAAAGGCTGAAAAATTGGTGGAGTTAAGCAGAAAGAAGAAAAATAGGAATGGAAAGATAGGCATTAATAAACATACAAACTATGCTAGAATGCCTGATACTCCTAGAAAGACATGTCATGTATGTGGTAACCCCAACCACATAGTTATAAACTATAGGAGCAAAAATAAAATTCCTATAATTGAGACTACACCTTCAAAGAGAATAAAAGATAAATCACCAGTAAAAAGGTTAGAACATCTTTGCATTAAAACTAAAAATTCTAAGCTTGGCAGTCTCTCATAAACAAGTAGCAAGACTAATGATTGTCCTATTAAAGTTAAAACTGTTAAAAGACGATCAACTCAATTTGAGTCAAGTCTTGAGTCTACAACTAGTGAGAAAGAACCCAAGAAAGTCTGGGTTCCAAAAATCTCAAACTAGTTACTCTCTACTGTGCAGGGCAAAAAGAAGAAATCATGGAACTTGGACAGTGGCTGTTCAAGGCACATGACAGGAGATAAGACCCTACTAAGACAGTATGAAGAGAAAGTGGCCCAAAAGTCACTTTTGGAGATGAAAGTAAAGGCCTTACAAGGGGATATGACAGTGTTGAACATGGAGATGTCATCTTCATAGAAGTAACACTGGTTGACAGCTTAAAGCACAATTTACTTAGTGTGAGTCAACTATGTGATAAAGGATTCCATGTCATCTTTAAAGAAGACCTATGCCAGGTGTGTGACAAGGAATCTGGGAATGTGAGATTGACTGGAAAAAGAAAAGGAAATTTGTATATTGCAAATCTTATTTCTTTTACTGATCAAATCACATGTCTGTATAGCAAAGCTTCAACTAATGAAAGTTGACTTTGGCATAAGAAGCTTTCCTACTTGAATTTCAAGAATATCAACAAGCTTGTGAGGAAAGGATTGGTAGCTGGCATTCCACAATTAGAATTTACACAAGAAGGATTATGTGATGCATGCCAGAAAGGGAAACAAAAAAGTGTATCATTCAAGAGTAAACCAGCAACATCAATCACTGACCCGCTACAATTGTTACATATGGATTTATTTGGTCAAGTGAATGTGATGTCTATATTAAGAAATAGATATGCACTGGTTATTGTGGATGATCACACGAGGTATACTTGGGTAAAATACCTCTTTACAAAAGATGAAGCTGCTCAGTTGATAATTGATCATATCAAGAAGATAGAAACTGAGTCAGGAAAAACAGTAAGGGTTATAAGGAGCGATAGAGGAACAGAATTCAAGAATTCCCAAGTACTTGAATTCTGCACTGAAAAAGGAATAACACATCAATTCTCAGCTCCAAGAACCCCTCAACAAAATGGAGTTATTGAGTGGAAAAATAGAACCCTTATTGAAGCAGCAAGGACTATGTTACAAGAGGCTAAGCTTCCCACATATTTTTGGGAGGAAGCTATAAGCACTGCTTGCTTTACACATAATAGATCCTTGATAAACAAAGCATACAACAAAACAACTTACGAGTTAATAACTAGGAGAAAACCAACTCTTAAGTTCTTACATGTGTTTGGTTGTAAATGCTTTGTACTGAGAGATTCATCAGAGTCAAGAGGAAAGTTTGACAATAAATCTGATGAAGCAATCTTCTTAGGTTATTCTCTGTCAAATAAAGCATACAGAGTATATAATCTAAGAACAAAAGTCATTGTGGAATCAATACAAGTCATGTTTGATGATAAAAAGATTCCAGGAATGATTGGACAAGGATTGCATGAACCTCTCAGTTTTGAGAATGAATTGGATGCATGAGAATATCCATCAGAGACTACTGAACAACTCCAAGATAGTAATGATCCCTACTTAGTTGAGGGGGAGCTAACAGTTGTGCATGAAGTGCCAAGATCTAATAATTTATCAGAGAATAGATTATTAGATGAAACTCAAGAGACTGGTGACATTAGTAATCCTTTGGAGACTAATGTTTTACCAGAGACTAGAGTCACTGATGCACAATCTGAAACTACAGTGACACCGGAGCAAATAGAAATAAACAGCTCAGGGGGAGCTGATAATGCAGGAGTCAATGGTTTAGGGGGAGCAGTCTCTGATCATGAAGCTAGAATGGATAACACCAATCTAGACAATGAAGCCTCAACTTTAAGATCAAATCTGCCACGTGCAATTCCATGGTTGAGAGACCACACGCCAGATTTGATAATTGGAAGTTTAGAGGATGGAGTCAAGACTAGAAGTGCAACTCAAAATGAATGTTTATATCTCAGTTTTCTTTCAAAGATTGAGCCAAAGAAAATTGAGGAAGCACTTCAAGATCCTGACTGGATAATTGCCATGCAAGAGGAGTTAAACCAATTCACTCGAAACAAAGTCGGCAGACTGGTACCCAAACCAAGGAATAGATCAATAATTGGTGCCAAGTGGGTCTTCAGAAATAAATTGGATGAAGCTGGTACAATCACAAGGAACAAAGCAAGACTGATTGCAAAAGGATATTCTCAAGAAGAAGGAATAGACTATGATGAGACATTTGCACCAGTAGCAAGACTTGAAGCTATAAGAATCTTCTTGGCATATGCAGCTTACAAGAACTTCAAGGTGTACCAGATGGATGTCAAAAGTGCTTTCTTGAATGGAAAATTGGAAGAGGAAGTCTATGTCTGCCAACCCCCAGGTTTTGTGGACTCCAAATTTCCAAATCATGTCTACAGGTTAGACAAAGCACTTTATGGCTTAAAACAAGCACCAAGAGCCTGGTATGATACTCTATCTCAATTTTTGCTTGAAAATAAATTTGTTAGAGGTATCATAGATAAAACCTTATTTTATAGAAAGCAAGGCTCAGACATAATATTGGTGCAAATATATGTAGATGATATTATATTTGGATCTACATATGAAAAACTTTGTGAAAAATTTTCAAAACTTATGCAGTCTAGATATGAAATGAGTATGATAGGAGAATTAACATTTTTCTTAGGTTTGCAAATAAAACAATCAACTGATGGAATATTTATCAGTCAGTCCAAGTATATCAAAGACTTATTGAGAAAATATGATTTGGTTGATTGTGCATCTGCAAAAACACCCATGCCTACTGCCACTAAGCTAGATAAAGATTTAAAAGGAAAAAAAATTGATATTACTAGCTATAGAGGCATGATAGGCTCTCTTTTGTATCTAACTGCAAGTAGACCAGATATAATGTTTGCTACATGTTTATGTGCTAGATTTCAAGCTGACCCTAGAGAGTCACATTTGATTGCTGTAAAAAGAATTCTCAGATATCTAAAGGGTACCCTAAACCTTGGTTTATGATATCCCAAAGAATCTAATTTTAAACTAATCGGTTATTCAGATGCTGACTATGCAGGTTGCAAGCTTGATAGGAAAAGCACAAGTGGAAGCTGCCAACTTCTTGGAGGCAGACTTGTTTCTTGGTTCAGCAAAAAACAAAATTCAGTTTCTACTTCAACAGCAGAAGCTGAATACATCGCAGCTTGGAGTTGCTGTGCCCAAATCCTATGGATCAAGAATCAACTCTTAGACTATGGTATGTCATTATCCAAAATTCCTATTTATTGTGATAATACTAGTGCCATAGCAATAACAGAAAATCCAGTGCAACATTCAAGAACAAAACACATAGATATTAGATATCACTTCATAAGAGAACATGTAAGTGAAGGTAATATCGAATTACACTGGGTAACAACTAATAAACAACTTGCAGACATATTCACAAAACCTCTAGATGAATCTACCTTTTCTACATTAGTTTCTGAATTAGGAATGTTGAATTATGCCTCTAAAAATTGATTAATTTTTTTGAAAACAAGTTGTTTAGTTGTATGCAGCTAGAATTTAATTTCTGGAAAGAAGCTGTTTTATTTTATTAAAACAGAATTTTAGAAGCTAGAATTAATTTTTTGGATTGCAGCTGTTTTTATTAAAACAGAATTTTAGAAGCTAGATTTAATTTTCCGGATAGAAAAAAAAAACAGAATTTTAGGAGCTAGAATTTTAATTCTAAAAAAAAAAAATTTGATGAAATGAATAATCAAATGGTTGATTATTGAATAATATGAGCTAGAGTGAGTAAGAGACTATTTTAGTCCGTGATAGTTGTTTTTAATTAGTCCCTGACTAAATTAAAAAATTGAACTATCGGAGACTAACTAGTCCCCGAAAGTTAATACTATCAGATACTATTTTAGTCCCCGATAGTCAATACTATCAGAGACTACCTTAGTCCCCGATAGTCAATACTATCAGAGACTACCTTAGTCCCCGATAGTTAATACTATCAGAGACTACCTTAGTCCCCGATAGTTAATACTATCAGAGGCTAACTAGTCCCCGATAGTTAATATTATCAGAGACTACCTTAGTCCCCGATAGTCAACACTATCAGAGACTAATCTTTTTCTAGTCTCTTACAAGTGAACTTATCAGAGATTAGGGCAATCTCCGATCGAGGGTAATATGGTAGTTATCTCTCCCACGATCAAAAATGGTTCACTACCCTTAAGAATTGCAAACGTTTCAAACAATTTGATAAAACAAAATTCAAACATCTTTGCAATTACAAACACTCAAGCTCTGAAATTATTTTCTCTCTACAAATACTCTGAAATTTAACCCTTTTTCAAGTTTTCTTCCAAAGTTCACATATCTCTGAAAATGGCCGCTAAAGCTGTTCTGTTCAAGTTTGGAGACTTTGATATCATCAAGACAAACCATGCAAGGGTGGCTGATAAGCATGTCTTTAAAGCCCAGTACCACCCCTTTGTGGATTTCCTTCAACACTCCAGTCTTTCGTATGCCATTTACGAAGCCCCCATCCAAGCCGTTGAGGTTATCACGGCTGTCTGGTCCACTGCTACCATCCAGAGTGAGAAAACTGCCTCCCCTGTGGTAAGTTCCAGGTATGCAAACTCTGTTTATAATATAGATCATACCATAGTTAATAATGCTTTACACTTGCCAATTTATGAAAACTTTGACTCACTTGCTTCTGATGAAGAAATTGTTTCTATGTTTAAAATTTACATTATTCTGCAGAAATTACTTCTGTTGGGTCTATAACACGACCCCATCTAAGGCAAGAGTGGTCACTGTTCTTTGACATAATAACTAAAGCTTTTACTTCTAAGTGCAGTGGCTATGATGCTATCACTACACTCACACAACAAATCACTTTTAGTGTGTTGTATGATAGGCATATTAACATTGGGCTTTTAGTTCTGCAAAATTTATTAATAAAACTTAAAACCAATAAAAATAAAATTTATTATTCTAGGTTTTTGATGATGATTGTTAAATATCTAATTCCTAACCTTGATATTACTGGAATGCAAGTTTTACCAACTGTTTTGCAGAGCTAAAGAATATTTGCAGATGTGAAGCATAAATCTACAAAGGTAATAGTTCCTTTATTTTTTCCTCCTGTCATGAGATCTATTCTCATTGACAGGCTTCCAAATCTTTATTCTTTGCAATTTTTTGAGGATATTGAAAGTCAAAACCCCATTAATCCTCGAACCACTTCACAACAACTGTCTATAGCCCCCTCCACAGTCTCTCAATAGATTGTGGTTGTAAAACCAAAGACAATCACAAAACTCCTAATTAAAAGAAAAATAATTGAGGGAGCAAGTGAGGATGAGGGAGAACAAGAAGCTGAAGTTCCACTTCAGAGAAAGAAGAGAGTTATAACCCATAGCCAAAATCAATCCATTGCTTCCCAAAAGGCAGTGGAGGTTATAAGGAAAAACAGTGAACTGTCACCATTCTCCCAAAAAGATGTTGACATTGAAGAAAGTTCCCAACCAGGAACACACTGTACAGAGTCTGCACAACCTCTTGTTCACCACCAAGAGGCAACCCAAAGAGAGAAAATAAAAGAAAAGAGTGACACAAGGAGTGCACACACAGAGTCATCTTTTGATGTTCCTCAATTTTCAATGTCTGAGGAACAGCCATCACTCCAAACTGTACATTCTTCTCCTTTTTCTCCCACTCTTGATTCTTTTGATATACATATGATTGATTCTCTTGATTTTTCCCAAGAGGAGCCAATAATCGAGACAAGCTCTCAAACAGATTCCATGGATAGAACCCTAGCCCAAGATAAACAAAGGGAACCCCCTATCCATGCTATCACAAGCACTTCTCAAACCCCCACTTCTGTAGGACAGAGTGACACCATCCATATGAGTGAGGTTGTGAGAATAATTAGTGAGAGTCAGGCTCCTGCCCTGGAAAAAGGAGAGACCATACACATACAAGAGAGTCAAGCTTTAGATAGCTTGGAAAAAGGAGAGAAAGAGAAGCTGGGTGCCTAACCCCAGGCAAAAGGAGAGGGTGTGAGCAAGGATGAGATCCTTGAACAAAAGAACAGAGAGAAATTTTCAGCAGGTATATTTTTACAACCTGTTGAAACAAGCTCACAAGAAGCTCTGGTTTCTTCTACTCCCTCCATCAATATCCAAACAGAAGAACCAGAGATTAGATCAAGCAAAGGGGATGCAACTTTACAAGTCATATCAGAAATGTCCAATGCAGATTTTGAACAATTATATGGTCTCCAACAGAGACAAGATCATATTTCTGCATTGAAGACAAGGCTAGCAGATGAACTTGTGCCTGAAGAAGCTCAAGAGCATCATGTTGATGAATGGCTTGATGCCTCTTATGCCAACACTCTGGAGGAAGCAGCCGCCCAATTGAGGCAGGATTATGTGACCAACATCGAGTCCACTGCAGCTGCACCATCCATTAAAGATTTACTTGAAGAGGTAACCAAGGTGGACAAGAAATATACAAAGTTTCACCACTTCTTGGTTACTGGCATAAATGGTGCAGTGCAGCAAATAAAGGAAAGGATGGAGTTGGAGACAAACAAGATTAGAAGGTGCTATGAAGGACATTTGCCAATGAGGACTATCACTGTAATTGATTCTTTAGTCAAAGATAAGTCCAAGACTGACAGTCGACTTCAAGCCCTCGAAGCAAACATCCAACTCCTGATCCAAAAGCAAGACAAAATGGAGCAACTTTTGCTGCAGGCCATTCCAACACTGACCACCTCCTCTAAACCCCAAGATGCTGATGTCAAAAAGGGGGAGATTGGTCCATCCAAACCTGTACATTCACACAAGTCTGGTTCTATCCTTGATGCAGAATTGCAAGCAATGTTGGACAGGATCTTAAAGAAACATTCTGATTTTGTCACAGCAACAACAACAACACAACTTCCAACAACAACAACAATAACAGCAACAACAACAACAACAACATCAACATAAGCATCTCCTTCTTCCTCTGCTCAAGCCCCAAAACCAAAAGACAAAGGCAAGGGAGTCATGGTCGAGGAACCAAAGAAACAGATTTCAACTCAACCAGGACAACCTAAGCTATTGCGGGATGCCATGAAGACTGCTCACTTTCCTACTCCTATTGAAATTGAAGTGGAAGGGAAAGTTGAGTTAGTCAATCCTCGTGATCAAAGATTAATAGACTCTGATGCATTGTTAGCTCAGAAACTTCAGGAAGAGGAGGACATGGCAGCAGCAAGGGAGGAGGAGGAGGCAAAGAAGAAGAAGAAAACTTCAACAAGGAGATCAAGTGCACAGAAGGCAGCCGTTACCAAAAAGAAAAATAAAGAGATGGAAGAGGCAGAGAGAAAGTCAAGGAGGAAACCTTTGGTCCAGGAATCTGCAAAGAAACCTGTGATCAAGGCAACCATTAAGAAGCCTACCTCTCAAGATCCTCCAAGGTCAACCGAGACTGCCTTGGTGGTTGTAAGTGGATCGACAAAACCACGAACAGTTTCATCAAGGAAGTCCTATAAGGTTGAAATGGCTAGCACTGAAGAAATCATCAAGGCCCTGAAGAAAAGTACAAAGAAGATTGATCTTATCAAGGGTAAAAACAATGAAGAGCTTATCCATGTCTTTTTAAAAGATGGAGAGTCTCTGAAGTTCAAAAAGCCAGCCTTGGAGGGACAGAATAAAGAAGATCTGGAGTGGTTGCTGACTGTTGTGCTTGAGACTTCTAATCTCAACATGAAACTTCGAAGCCAAATTCAGAAGGTGATGAAGATGGAGCATAAGGTGGATTCAGTACCGGAAGCTAAGTCTAAGCCTTTGGGATTGTGGTATGAGACTTTTCATGGAGAGAAGGTTTTCTTTGACTACAACAGAGATATTAACAGTATCAGTGAGAGGCACATTGAAGGATTTCTTACTCTCCTCAAAGATGCTGAAGAAGAAATTGAGCTTGTATTGAAAAATCTGTTGAAAAATAGACTGGAGTTGCTGAGGAAAAACAGAAAAGAATGGCTGGAGTTGTTGAAGAAAAAATGAGGTAAAATTGTTGTGTTGAAGTTGTTTGTTAAAAATAAGCTGTATTTTTTTTTGAAGCCAAATTTATAAGATTTAAACCTGAGTCTTGGTGGAAGCTGAACAACAGATCAAAGTTCTTAGTTCAAAATACATTTGTAGTTAGAAATTCTTTATTCTTTTTCTAAGTAATTGTAATGTTGAGTTTTGACATCATCATCAACCTTGAAATTATGCTTATCATTCTGATATCCATAATTAGGGGGAGATTGTTAGGTTTTAGAACATTTGATGATGATTGTCTTTAAATTACTTAGAATGCAAATGTATAAAAAGTGTTAATTAGTAGCACTGAAGTTTTGTAGCTAGCAGTTATTTCTTTGTTTGTAATTCATTCATTCTTTGTAAAGAGATATAAATATTTCTTATTTGTAAGTAACTGCTGGAATGGTGTATCGAAGCTTCAGAAAGTCAAGATGTGTATTTAATCTGTTAGATTTTGCAAAAAGGCTTATCGGAGACTAGGAGAATTGGTCAGGGACTAAAAAGATCTTATCTGTCGGAGACTAGTTTTGCATATCGGAGACTAAGACTTAAGTCATCAGAGATTAAGTCTAAAGGAGTCGGAGACTAAAGCTTACGTCATCGGAGACTAAAGTTAAAAGCATCAGAGACTAAGCTGACGTCATCGGAGAGACTAAGCCTTAACGCGTCAGAGACTAAATAATTCTATCGAAGACTATACAAGCTGACGTCATCATGGACTAATTGCACCGGAGACTAGTAATGACGTCACCAGAGACTAAAGATGAAGCATCAGGGACTAATTGTGATTTATTTCTTGAAAGATACAGAGTTCGAATTAAAAAGGAATGTCTTCTACGTAAAGTAAAATATTATTGAAGACGTAGCTGGTAAGGAAACTAACCAGAAATCTGTTCTTATCAAAAAGGAAAGATTGTATTTGATTCGAATAAGGAAGCTGAATTTTGTTCAGAATAGGAACTGAGTCAATAGTAATTCAGTTGCTAGAGAAGCTGTAATTAAGGTTTTACAGAGAATTGTAACTTCGAAGTTGTATAGGTTTTTCATAGTTTTGTATCTTTTCCTATACAGAATAGAAAAGAAGCTGACGATTATATTATTGTAATTGTTAGGATTTGTATTCAATTGTAAATCAACAAAGCAATTGTTTATAAATTGATTCGTGTTCTTGTTCTTTATATTCTACAAGAAAAGTTAATTTCTTAAAGAATAAGTAATTCAAAAAGATTTTAAAGAACTTGTATTCAACCCCCCTTCTACAAGTTCTCGGCATCTCACTAGGAAAACAGACATCATCAGAGACTAATATTATCTCGTCAAAGACTAACTTTATCTCATCAGAAACTAATATTAGAGCTTGTCTCTACTACAATGGAAGATCTTTCAAGAACAAGAATGATGCCCAGAATGTACAAACTCAATCCTAGGATGCATAATCATCCTTTCCATGGTGCACAATCTTCTTTTCATAAACACAAAACAACAAACTCTTAAAAAAACATTATTCTTTCCTGAAGACTTAGCACATACAACTAATACTCTTGGATGCTATGCAAGAAGTAAAAACAGAGGAGAACATAAGATTCTTACCTCTTGACTTGACGGAAGGGATTAAAGCTTGTCTGAAAGTAATTGTCCGAAAGAAAGAACTTAAAATTATATGAAGATGGTAAGTTTAAGGAAGAACTTTAGAAGAGAAATTTTTAGAAAAGAGATTAAAATTTTACCTCCGAATGAGGTATTTATAGCAGACTAAGATTAAGCCTTGAGATAAAATGATTGGTTAGTTTGGATGGTAAAATGGCTACTCATCATAACTCTTTAACAACTACCAACATAATAAGCAGCTATTGTCACACATGCATAGAAGCTTCATCAACTAATGACACACAAGCAGCTTACTAACCAAAACAACATACGTACTTATGAGGTAGTTACTCTTACGTAAGCCATTCAAGCTGTTCTGAATGAAACTTGCTAATCTTCACACTTGTATTCCTTTAAGCAATTTACGAACATTACTAATAAACTATATATATAAATTGCTTGCCCCCAACTCAGACATCCAAAAATCAAAACCCTTAGATGGTTCTCAAAATAATAATATCCAGACATCCAAAATCATAATATTAACTATACATGTAAATAGGAAATTAATCCCTAATACAAATGAGAAGAAAAAAAATTTAATTATAGACAAACTAATTTCCAGATCGTCACATTCTCCCCTCCTTAAAATAAGTTTCATCCTCGAAACTTCACTGGTGAAAAAGTTAAGGGTATTTTTGCATCGTCATTTCTTATAGTTCCCAAGTTGCTTCTTCAACATTGTGATTTCTCCATAAAACTTTTACAGACGAAATCTCCTTATTTCTTAAAATCTTTACTTGACGGTCTAGAATTTGCATTGGAACTTCTTCATAATGCAAATTTGGTTGAAGCTCAATGGGCTGGTAATCAATGATGCCTGAATGGTTCCCTTTATAAGTTTGTAACATTGAGACATGTAAGACGTCATGAACATGACCTAAAGTTGGAGGTAGTGCTAGTTGATAAGCTACTTTGCCAATGCGGCGGAGTACTTCAAATGGTTCGATAAAGCGGGGACTTAATTTTCCTTTTTGTCCGAAACGTAAAATGCCTTTCCAAGGTGAGATCTTAAGCAAAGCATAATCTCCTACTTCCAGAGCTTAATCATTTCGGTGTTGGTTTGCATATTGTTTTTGTTGATTTTGAACTACTTTTATTTTGGCTCGAATTGTTAAACCATTTATGGCCCTTCTAACTTCCTTTGTCCAACTTCATTCCAATACAATGGTGTTCTGCACTTTCTACCATACAAAGCTTCAAATAGAGCCATTCCTAGGCTTGAATGAAAGCTATTATTATAAGCAAACTTAACGAGTGGTAAATGTTCATCTCAACGTCCACCAAAATCCAAAGAACATGCTCTTAGCATATCTTCCAAGGTTTGGATTGTTCTCTCGGATTGCCCGTCAGTTTGCGGATGGAAAGCAGTACTCATGTCCAATCTTGTTCCTAAATAATCTTGAAAGCTTCGCCAGAATCTAGACGTGAAACAGGGATCACGATCTGATACAATTGAAATTGGCACTCCATGACGACTGAGGATTTTCTTTACATACAATTTGACCAGTTGATCCATTTTGTAGGTGTCTTTAATAGGTAGAAAGTATGCAGATTTAGTCAATCTATCCACTACTACCCAGATTGTGTTTAATCCCTTTTGAGTTATTGGCAATCCAACCACAAAGTCCATTGTGATGTATTCCCATTTCCATTATGGGATGTCTAAAGATTATAACATGCCACTTGGCTTCTGGTTTTCTACTTTAACTTGCTGACAGGTGAGACATGTGTTTACCCATCCAGCTATTTCCTCCTTCATGTTAAGCCACCAAAAATTTTGTTTCAAATCTTAATACATCTTTGTTCCACCCGAATGTATCAAAAATTTAGTGTTGTGGGCCTCCTATACTAGACTTCTTTTTAATTCCAATCTTGTCAGAATCCAGATTCTATTTTCAAATCTCATCAATCCATCTTCATGGATTCGACATTTTTCATTCTCCCCCTTTAGCAACGTTTCCCTATCTTCCACATGATCTTCTTGAGCTTCCTTGATGATAGTCAATAAGCTCAATTTTACACCAACCTCTTGCTCTATCTCTTCCCTTTGTTGGGTTGTGATAACATTCAATTGTAATAGTTCCAAATTCATTCTTACCTCTTCTTGGATTGTCATCACATTAAACCTTTCATGTCTACTTAGAGCATCAGCCACTACATTTGTTTTACCAGGGTGATAATTGATTGAACAATCATAGTCTTTAATTAGCTCTAACCATCGTCTTTGCCTCATGTTCAATTCCTTTTGGGTGAAAATATACTTTAAGCTCTTATGGTCAGTGTAAATCTCACATTTTTCCCCATACAAATAATGCCTCCAAATCTTTAATGCGAAAACGATAGCAGCTAACTCTAAGTCATGCACTGGGTATCGTTTTTCGCAGTCCTTGAGTTACCAAGATGCATAGGCAATAACATTTCCATGTTGCATTAGTACAACTCCTAATCCATTCATTGAGGCATCACTGTAAAACACAAAATCCCCTTTGTTATTAGGTAAACTTAGTACGGGGGCGGTGGTTAGTCTTTTCTTCAACTCCTGAAAACTTATTTCACAAGTTGGAGTCCAAATATACTTTTCTGTCTTCCTGGTTAAATTTGTTAATGGAACTGCTATCTTAGAGAAATCTTGAATGAATCGACGATAGTATCCCGCTAACCCTAGAAAACTTCGTACTTCAGTTGGTATTTGTGATTGTGACCAATTAATGATAGCTTCAATCTTTATGGGGTCAACCAAAACTCCATGTTCATTAATTACATGTCCTAAAAATTTCACTTCCCTTAACCAAAATTCACACTTTTAAAGTTTGGCGTAGAGTTTTTTTTGTCTCAATGTTTCTAGTGCCATTTTTAAGTGTTCAACATGTTCTTCTTTTGTTTTGGAGTAAATAAGGATGTCATCAATAAACACAATGATGCACAAGTATTGCTTAAAAACTCGATTCATCAGATCCATAAAGACAGCTGGGGCATTGGTAAGTCCAAATGGCATTACTAAAAATTCATAATGACAATATCGGGTTCTAAAAGCTAACTTAGGGACATCTTCAGTGTTAATTTTTACTTGATGATACCCTGATCTCAAGTCAATCTTTGAGAAGTACCTTGCTCCCTTAAGTTGATCGAACAAGTCATTAAATCCTATGTAAAGGATATCGGTTCTTCACCGTTACCTTGTTTAATTCCCGATAATCGATACATAACCTCAATGATCCATCTTTCTTCTTTAGGAATAAAACAGGTGCTCCCTAGGGTGAAACACTTGGCCTAATGAATCCTTGGTCCAGCAACTCTTGTAGATGTACCATAAGTTCTTTTAATTCTGAAGGAGCCATCCTATAAGGGGCCTTAGAAATTGGACCAGCTCCTGATACTAGCTCAATTCCAAATTCAACTTGTCTATCTGGGGGTATACCTGGTAATTCCTTAGGAAATACATCTCCAAATTCTTTTACTACAGGAATATCTGAAATCTTTAATCCTTTTATCCTCGTATCACAAACATGAGCTAAAAATGCTTCCCATCCCTTGCGTAACATTTTATTAGCTTATAACATTATAAGAAGGTGAGAGGATTTGGTAGAGTTACATCCATGAAATAACACTGTACTTTTTGATTGTGTTTTTAGGGAAACCTTCTTTTTTCTACAATCTATGTTAGCTTGGTATTTATGCAGCCAATCCATGCCTAGTATTAGATCAAACTCCCCCAAAGGAAAGGGTATTAAGTTTACAGGGAAGTCATGCTTTCCTATTAGGTAGTACATTCTTGGCAATGTACACCCCTTGATTAGCCACCACAACCTCTAAAGGTGTTTCTAAACATTCAAGAGTAAAGTTCATGTCCTTAAGAAAACGTTCAAATATGAAGGATCTAGTCGCACCATAATCAAATAAAACATACACTTCAACTGAATTAACCATTATCGTACCTGAAACCACATTCTCGGATAGTAGTGTATCGTACACAGACATATTGTAAGTTCTAGCTTGTGGTCAACTAGCTATTGTGCTAGGTCCTGCCAATGGTAGTTTACCTTGACTCTTCCTCTGAGGGCATGAAGTGGAGATGTGGCCTTCCTGGCCACAACTAAAAGATGTCCTTATAGTTGACATGGCATGGCTGGTACCTTGCGGTTGCGAAGGATACCTAGGTTGGGGAACGATTGGTGCTTGATTTGGGCAATTAACGGCAGTATGCCCAGATCGATGGCATCTAAAACACAAATTAGTTCCTATTAAACACTGAGAAGTTTCATGGTTCCTTCCACATTTGCCACAAACTATAATCCTCCTTTTGTTCTCACTTAACTCCGCACTAAAATTCCTTTTCCTATTGATGTTATACATATTTCCTTCCTCTTGTTTCACCACAATAGAACTGGTTTGTGGTTTTCCTTGTCCTCCACTCTTTTGATTAAAATTGTTATTAAAATAACTCCCTTTCCTTTTTCCTTCCTTGTGTTTCTCCCAGTTGAATTCCTGGAGTAGCTTGCCACTTTTCTCCGCTACCTTTGTCCTTTGAACAATTTCAGCATAGTTGTCCAAGCATAAAATAGCAATCTTATCATGTAACCATGGATTCAAACCATGTTCAAACCTTCTTGTCTTTCTTCTCTCAGTATCTACCAAGTATGGGGCATACCTTTGGAGTTCATTAATCTTCTTTTCATATTCTTCCACGATCATATTTCCCTGTCTTAATTCTAAGAATTGCTTTTCTAGCTCATCCGCAGTACTAGTTGGAAAGTACTGGTTATAGAAAAATTCCTTGAACTGGGCCCAGGTAAAAACTTGATCGACCTCAGTGGCTGCTTGCTCATTCCTAATTGTCAATCTCCTAGTTTATTATTAAAAGTTTTCTCTTTCTTCTTTAAAGAGAAACATATGAGGAAAGGAAAGAAAATTTCTAAATTAAGCCAGCAAAATATATTAAATAACAAAAGTTATATCTTATCAAATTTATACATTAGGACTCTTTACGAAAGAGTCATGAAAATCTAAAATAACATCTACTACAGCAGGTGCCTAATATGAAGGTTGTAAATGGAGTTCATCCATCACTCTTCATGCAAAACGGCATGCTTCCTCAACCTTTTCTATAAGATTACACATTAGATGATCCCGACCTGACATGGTAGGCTTGGCAAGTCTGAAATAATCACTGATTGAGATCAGGACTCCTGTCAAGGTCTCAATGAGGACTAGGGATACATCTTGAAATAAAACTCTCGAAAGATCCAATAATCTACTAGTTCTTTGATGAGCAGACGACTGACGCATCATGGTAGTATTGCATGTCGCCAACTCTGCCTAAATCATACGGATTATGCGTTAAAGGTAATAGAAAAATCCATTCGGTAAAGGCAAGGGCATTGGATTTTCTGGTGGTGGTACAACTGGTGCAATGTTTGATAAAGTCACTGGTAAGGAAACAACATGTGGAGAGACTAGCACCGTAGGTAGTGTGTGCCTAGTGGTAGGGGAACCACTTATTTGAGAAGGACCCAACAGTGGAGAACCTATCTGATTATGAGGTGAGGAAGGACTCTTCATATGAACTGAGGAACTTGACCCTTCATATGAATTGGTTGAGTTCTGCTTATTTCCTCCAGAGTCTATAGGGTCCTCATTATTTTTATCAGAATCTCAGGGTATTTCAAAATAAAAGACCTGAGTTGGTCTAACCACTCTTTTGCGAGGAGTCACTCGCCAGCATGCACCCGACATTCCACGGTTGACATTTAAAAGATGGTGTCTACCAGACTTGGAAGGACAGATAACATTACTATTAGGGGTATGCTTTTTTTCTAAGCTTTTACCCAGAGGTGCCTTGCCCTTATCTACATGTCCTGGAGTGGGTGGGATCATTTATAAAAGAAACATAACTTAAATCAATATCAATATAGAATTTATCATGAGGGTTTAACATAAATACTAGCACCGTAACATGATGTGCAATTAGGGTGAATTCTCTTATCTCATAACCTTATATCTCATCTAATCTAATAACCCATGAACAACCAAGGATCAACGTTGATGCCTATCTTCTATTCTACATACAATCAATTCCTTACTTTACTAAATTCCCAATTTCTATATTCTAGTAGAGAATATGTCTCATAACTGGTGCTTGGCTCTGATACCAACTGTGGCGTCCCCGGCAATCCCTCCAGACGGGCCTCGGGCACTGTCAGCAATTTGGGTGACAGCCCCCCAAGGTCCCCAGGCTAGAACCCCGGGCTCCGCCAGGAACCACAACACAACAACACAATTGCAACAGATACATCATAGCTGTGGCGACCCCAAAATCCCTCACTGGATCAAGGTTTCGTCAAAAGAAGGAAAAGATTACCAGACATCCATTCATATTATAAATACTGGAAAAAAACAATACTAAAGAGTTACTACAACCCAAAATATTACATTTTCAGCGGAAGCTATTCTATCTCTATACTATAATACAAAACATCACTTTTCAAACATCTTCCCTCCTTCCTTCCTTATCGGCACTACAAAGGGTTAGCCAAAACTCAATAACCGATCATCTTTGCCTTCCCCTTGTCAAAGGGCTCAGCCTTTATATTCTGCCCTGCAAGACATTAAAATTCAACAAGAATGAGCGATTTACGCCCAGCAAGTATATAAACAATTTGGGAAAACAAATCTGGAATGTTTCAAAGGATTCAATTGTGCTAAGAGGCTTGGTGGAACAATACTAATGCCTCAGGAATATTTAAAGGATCCTCAGGATTACTGATGATAAAAAATTGTGTAATCCTTCTTAAAACAAAGCATAACTTCTTTGAAGTAAAAAAAATATCCATCGAGGGCTAAAACCATTGGATCTGCTAACCATACGGTATACTGCTGGCCTAACTGTGTCCGTATGATCCCTCCTTGCGTGAACGTACGTAGACACATAAAATTCCTCTAGGTCAGGTGAAGAACAAATCAACACCTTTCCCTTCCTCTAGCCATCCATGTGGCATAACCCATTTAAGGGACATATCATTCTCATTTATTGCACAGATATAATATTGAAAATAATTGATAGGGACAAATCAACACCTTTCCCTTCCTCTAGCCATCCATGTGGCATAACCCATTTAAGGGTCATATCATTCTCATTTATTGCACAGATATAATATTGAAAATAACTGATAGAGCAAAGCTTCTTTATATCCATGCACTTTCATTCATATCATGCTAGCGGAAAAATAAAGCATAGCATACTGATTCATAAAGAAATCAAGACATAAAAGTCATAGCCTTGTACGCATGTCAAATCAATTGATCATGCGCTTAACTGAAAAACGCATAAGAGTGAGAATATACTTGCCTCGGTCCTTTGCAACAAAGATTCAATTTCAACTTACTAGTGAGTGAAAGATTCTGTAAATTATGCAAGTAATATTTTAATACCTTAATAAGAATTTATGAAAGAAAATGTGTATGTGATGTCCTTAGACTTTTACTGTCTTAAATAATAACATCATAAAATAATTTTAAGAAAATAATGTTTTATAGTCTTGATGACAGACTGCGCATCAGGGGATAATTGGTCATCAGGGAAAAAACTATCCGTCAGGGAATGTCTCGCCCATCAGGGGATGTCTCTCGGTCATCAGGGGATAGCCTTTGACCATCAGGGTATCATTCACTCATCAAAGAATAGTCATCAGAGGATGACTTACCTATTAGGGAATAATTTTCTCACCGCCAAACTCGTCGGGTGGTAACTTTGACTATCGCCGAACTCTCTTGGCTGACAGGGGATGATTTGTTCATCGCCAAACTTAGTAAGTCATCATTGAACTTCATCAGTGGATCATTTGTTCAACACCAAACTCAGTTGGCTATCGCCAAACTCCTCGAGGACTAATATCTTTAGCCATCAGAGACTAACATATTTTGCCCATCAGAGACTAAGGATGACATCATCAGAGACTAAACATAGCCTGTTGGAGACTAAGGATGACGTCATCAGAGACTAGGATTTTCAAAGCATCGGAGACAAAAGAACATCTCATCAGAGACTAACAACATCTCATCAGAGACTAACAACATCTCATCAGAGACTAAAGTATCTCATTAGAGACTAACATTAGAGCTTGTTGTTGCTACCATGGAAGGCTTATCATGAACAAACTCAGCCTAGGATGCATCATGAAAATGCAAAAGAATATAAACTTAGCATAAATCTTTGTTGCTATGCTCGAAAGAAACTAAGTAGAGTACCAGGTTCTTACCTCTTCGTTCTTAAGGGTGAAATCAAAGCTTGTCTGAGAATAATTTTCCGAAAGAAGAACTTGGAAATTTATGGAGATGATAAGTTTAAACGAAACTCTTAAAAGAGAAATTTTGGTAAAGGAATTAAAATTTCATCTCGAATGAGGTATTTATAGAGTTCAAGAGCAATAAGCTAAGGTTAAGCTTTAAGATAAGATGATTGGTTAATCTGGATGGTAAAACGGCTGCTTATCATTACTCTTTAACAGCTAACAACTGTTGTCCTACATGCACAATGCCTTGATCGACTACTGCCACTTAAACAACTCTTTGATCAACACGTAAGTATAACACTTACGCAATTCTCTCACCCTCTTCCAAGCTGATCAATATAATTTTATGTGGAATTTGTTAGTCCCCTTTTTAATATTTTTTTTAAGGAACTTAACCTCATAATCATGGATATCACATCATCATAAAAATTTTTCATTGTAGATATGAATTCATCATTCATATTTAAAAAGGCTAACCTCCATGCAAAAATAAAATAACACAAAATAACATTATTTCTTATCGTAAAATACATTTAAAATTTTTGGATTCTCACAATAGCCAAGCATTAACATTAGGAATTTGAGAAATATATTCTTGGATACATCATGATCAAAACTTAGAAGTTTACAACTTCTTACAAAACCTCAAAATTCAAATAAACAGACTGCAGCAGAAACAAAACTTTAGATGACCCATCTGGCCTTACAATCTAAACTTTTCTATGATGACCTCTCGTTTCACTTTCCCACTAAAGGCCATCCATAGGAGAGAGATTAAGAAGCTCTCACTATGCCATTTTCTCTTTTCCTTTATTAGGCGACTCGGCCTTTTTGACATAGCCTGTAAAACATTTCATAACATTCCACATGAGCGTTTACAGGAATTGAAGACAAGGTTGACTACAGCCCCTATTCTGACGCTACCGGATGATAAGGGTGAATTCGTTATTTACAGTGATGCGTCAAAACAAGGACTTGGAGCAGTGTTGATGCAACATGAAATGGTGATTGCTTATGCTTCAAGACAACTAAAAGATTGCAAAAAATGATACCCTGCGCACGACATAGAATTGGCAGCTATCATTTTTGCGTTGAAGATTTGGAGGCACTATGTGAGAAACTGAAAAATTTTAAATGTATTTTATGGTAAGAAATAATTTTATTTTGTGTTATTATATTTTTTTGCATGGAGTTAGCCTTTTTAAATGTGAATGATAAATTTATATCTACAATGAAAATTTTTATGATGATGTGATATCCATGATGATGAGGTTAAGTTCCTTAAAAAGGTATCAAAAAGGGGATTAACAAATCCCATATAAGATTATATTGAACAACATGGAGGAAGAGGAGAGTGTTACATAACATTTGTGATTACGTGTTTGATTAGAAACTGTTTAGGTGGCTAAGTTTTCATGCATGTAGGACAGCAGCTGGTTGCTACCAAGAAGTCATGATGAATAGTCGTTTTACCGTCCAAATTAACCAATCATTTTATTCCAATGCGTAACCTTAGTTTACTGCCCTTGAACTCTATAAATACCTCATTCGAGATGAAATTTTAACTCTTTTACCAAAATTTCTCTTTTAAAGAGTTTCGTTTAAACATATCATCTCCATAAATTTCCAAGCTCTTTTTTCGGAAATTATTTTCAGACCAGCTTTGATCTCACCCTTAAGAACAAAGAGATAAGAACCTGGAACCCTACTCAGTTTCTTTCGTGCATAGCATCAAAGATTTATGCTAAGTTCTTATTCTTTTGCAACTTCATAAGACATCATAGGTTGAGTTCGAGCATGATAGATCCTCCATTGTAGCAGAAGCAAGTTCTAATGTTAATCTCTGATGAGATGTTGTTAATCTCTGATGAGATGTTGTTAATCTCTGTTGAGATGTTGTTAAATCTCTGATGAGATGTTGTTAATCTCTGATGAGATTTTGTTAATCTCTGATGAGATATTGCTAGTCTCTGATGAGATATTTGTAGTCTCTGATGAGATATTCTGTTAATCTCTGATGATGACGTCAGCTTTAGTCTCCGACATGCTAAAGTTTAGTCCTTGATGACGTCATCGGTCTCTAATGAGAAGTTAGTCTCCGATGACGTCACCCTTACTTTCCGATAGAATTAAGATGACGTCATCAGTCCCTGATGAGTTGATAGTCCCTGGTGATGTCATTCCTTAGTCTCCGATGGGCTAAGTTCAGTCCTTGATGACGTCATCCATAGTCTCTGATAGAGGAAATTTCATAGTCTCTGATAAAGGAGATTTCTTAGTCTCCGATAGAGGAAATTCCTAGTCTCTGATGGGCAAAATATGTTAGTCTCTGATGGCTAAAGATATCAGTCCCTGACGAGTTTGTTAATGAGAAAATTATTCCCCGATGCATAGCCTGTTATCAAGACTATAAAATATTATTTTCTTAAAATTATTTTATGTTGTTATTCTTTAAAACAGTAAAAGTTTAAGGACATCACATACATGTTTTCTTTCATAAATTCTTATTAAAGTATTAAAATATTACTTGCATAATTTACAGAATCTTTCACTCACCAGTAAGTTGAATTTGAAACTTTGTTGCAAAGGACCGAGGCAAGTATATTATCACTCTTATGCTTATTTCAGTTAAGCGCATGATCAATTGATCTGACATGCACACAAAGTTATGATATTTAATTTCCTTATGAATCATAATGCTATGCTTTAATTTCTGCTAGCATCATATGAATGAAAGCGCATGGATATAAAGAAGCTTTGTTATATCAGCTATTTTTTTATATTATATCTGTGCAATCAATGAGAATCCTATGTCCCTTAAATGGGTTATGCCACATGGATGGCTAGAGGAAAGGAAAGGTGCTAAGTTGTTCTTCACCTGACCTAGAGGAATTTTATGTGACTACGTACGTTCACAAGAAGGGATCATGCGGGAACAGTTAGGCCAGCTGTATACCGTATGATTAGCAGATCTAGCGGTTTTAGCCCCGATGGATATTTTCACTTCAAAGAAGTTATGCTTTGTTTTAAGAAGGATTACACAATTGTTTATCATCAGTAGTCCTAAAGATTCCTTAAAGATTTCTGAGGCATTAGTATTGATTCACTAAGCCTCTTAGTAGAATTGAATTTTTTTTTGAAACATTCCAGATTTGCTTTCCCAAATTATATATATACTTGCTGGGCGTAAATCGCTCATTCTTGTTGAATTTTAATGCCTTGCAGGACAGAATATAAAGGTTGAGCCCTCTGACAAGGGAAAGACAAAAATGATCGGTTACTGAGGTTGGCTAGCCTTTGTAATACCAATAAGGAGGGAAGAAAAGAAGACGACCTGTAAAGTGATGTTTTGAATTATAGTATACAGATAGAATAGCTTCCGCTGTATATGTAATATTTTGGGTTGTAATAACTCTTTATTATCGTTTCTTTCAGTAATTATTCTATGAATGGATGTGTGGTTATCTTTTCCTTCTCTTGACGAGGCCCTGATCCAGTGAGGGATTCTGGGGTCGTCACACACTACCTTTACGGTGAGAAGTGCGAGATAAATACTGACCACAAAAGTTTGAAGTATATATTCACTCAAAAGGAACTCCACATGCGGCAAAGGTGTTAGTTAGAATTGATTCAGGACTATGACTGTTCTATCAACTACCATCCCAAAAAGGTCAATATGGTTGTAGACGCACTCAGCCGTCGTGAAAGACTGAATGTGATGACCATCCAAGAAGATGTCAGAAAAGAATTCGAGTGCCTACAACTTCATACCCTTACCACCAGCCAGAGGATGGACATGGAAGAAGAAATTTAAGCTCGGCCTCATTAAAGTCACACAAGAAGAGCATTGCACGGATATGGACAGATTTAGTAAGGGAGAGAAAGGCAAATGTCACATGCACAACGATGGAGTGTTGTGATATGAAGGTCGAGTGTGGATTCCTGCGAAGGCTGAATTAAAGCAAGAACTTCTGCATGAAGCCCACAACTCAAAATTTTCTATTCATCCTCGGAGCACGAAGATGTACCAGGAATTGAAATGAAACTTTTGGTGGCCCAACATGAAAAGAGAGATAGTTGAGTGGGTAAGTAGATGCTTAACGTGCCAAAGGGTTAAAGCAGAACATCAAAAACCAAGCGGACTGCTTCAATCATTGGAAGTTCCTGAGTGGAAGTGGGAGTTTATCACGATGGACTTCGTAGTTGGATTACCAACCACACTTGGAGGGATGAATGTCATTTGGGTCATAGTCGACAGATTAACCAAATCAGCACATTTCTTGGCCATCAAGTACATATACAAGATGGATCAAATGGTGAGGTTATATGTTAAGGAAATTGTGAGTCAACATGGAGTGCCAGTTTCCATTATCTCTGATCAAGATCTGAGGTTTACCTCAAGATTTTGGAAGAGCTTCCAAGAATATCTGGGAACAAGACTAGATATGAGTACAACTTATCACCCCCAGACAAACGGTCAATCTAAACGCACGATTCAGACACTAGAAGATATGTTACGAGCTTGCGTTCTCAATTTCAAAGGCCATTGGGACAACCACCTGCCACTGATCGAATTCGCATATAATAATAGCTATCATGCCAGCATCGACATGACACCATTTGAGGCGTAGAAAGTGTAGAACTATACTCTACTGGAATGAAGTAGGAGAAAGGAAGCTAATTGGACCAGAGATAATCCAACAGACTGAGGAAGCAATCAAGGTGCTCAGAATGAGAATAAAGGTGGCTCAAGACCGACAAAAACATTATGTTGATCAGCACAGGAAGATTCAAACCTTGAAAATTGGAAGTCATGCATTATTGAAAGTATCACCCTGGAAGGGCGTAATGCGTTTAGAAAAAAAGGAAAGCTGAGTCCCCGCTACATGGAACCATTTAAGGTATTAAGGAAGATTGGTGAAGTGGCCTATCAATTGGCACTACCACCAGCTTTAGGCCACATTTAAGATGTATTTCACGTATCAGTGTTACGTCCTTACAAAGTCGACCATAGAGGAATAATCGATTATCAACTGATAGAGCTACAACCGGATTTAAATTATGAAGAGGTCCCTGTTCAAATTTTGGATCGATAGGTTAAAATCTCTAGGAATAAAGAGATTCTTTCCGTAAAAGTGTTATGGAGGAATCACAGTGTAGAGGAAACTACTTGGGAGCTTGAGAGTGCTATGATTGGCAAATACCCCCATTTATTTGATAGCTAAGTTTCGAGGACAAAACTTCCTTTAAGGGAGGGAGGATGTGAGAACCAAAAATTCCAAATGAGTTTTGTTATATGATTAATTCATTTTGTGATTTATTTTATGCATGGAGGTTTAATTTCTTTTAGTTAGTATGAATAACGAAAGTTCAATGGCAATGTGATGTCCAAAAGATTTTAAATGTATTTTGAGCTCAAATCTTTATATGATTATTGTATGCAAGTTTATCAAAAGGAAGTGTAATGACTTTCATGTGGGGAGAAGCAAACGGGTGTGAATGGGTTTAGGCTGCAGTACCCACTTTGAACCAAAGACTGCTGTGGGACAAGTAGTAATTAATGTATCTCAGAGTGGTGCACGTGACCTATCCAGTGCATATCATATCCAACAATGCACTAGAGTGGGCTATGATAGATGACTGACTGTCTATTAACAACCATAACACAGCCTTTTCAAACCAATCACTTCTTTCTAAAGCTTGTTATTTTTTTTCACAGCCAACGGTTGAAATCAAATATCAAATAATCCAACGGCTCTTGTTGTTCAGCAAGTGATATATATATATATATATATATATATATATATATATATATATATATCGTGTTGGTACAACCCTAGCCACACCTTCATGAATTTCTATACAGTATACCGCCAAATTCAGGTTTACTTTCAAAGCAACTGTCTTTTGGAAGAACAACTCAAGCTTTTAACTTCTTCTTTGCAGCCAAGGAGGTAAGGGCATTACATTAAAGTCCTGTTCTGTTTCTTACACTTTTGTTCTGTTCTGCATGCCACGTTTAATACTTCGTTCATTTATTTCCAAAAGTGAGATTTAATGCATGCTTTTAACACATGGAGTTAATGCCTTTTTATTTCAAAAGCTATCTAAGATGAGTGTAAGAATGTTGACAACCACTTGGTAGACAAACCAAAACATTTTTTTTTATCAGCAGTTACAATGCCATGCTTGAGTATTCTTTAACCTGAGTTTTGAACCCTAAACCGTGTCTATAAGAACTGCAGACCTTAGGAAATATTATGTATCACTAAGAGGGTGATGAGAGTTGACCTCTGTATGGTTTTGGTTGAGAACACCACCCATGGAGGAGTGAGGAAGACGCCACTGTATTTGAGACAAGTCCTAACTTAGTCTTTGACGAGTTGGAGTTAGTCTATGACCCTATAAAATAGTCCCTGGGAGATTCCAAGTTTGTCTCCGACAATATATATGTTAGTCTCTTATGAGATATTTGTTAGTCTCTTATGAGATATTTGTTAGTCTCTGATGAGATATAATGTTAATCTTTGATGAGACATTATTGTTAGTCTCCAATGAAGGAAAATTGTTACTCTCTGACGAGGAAATCCTTAGTTTCTGATGAAGGAAGTTTAAATTAGTCTTTGATGATGTCATCCTTAGTCTCCGATAGGCTAAGTTTTGTCCCTGATGACGTCATCTGTAGTCTCTGATGGGCAAAGTATGCTAGTCTCTAATGACTAAAGTTCTTAGTCCCTGAGGAGTTTGACGATAGCCAACTGAGTTTGGGGCTGACTTATGGAGTTTGGCGTTAAACAACTAGCCACCGAGGAGTTTGGTGCTGAACAAATCATCCACTGATAAGTTCAGTGTTGACTTGTTGAGTTCAGCGCAAAATAACTTTTCTCCGAGGAGTTTGGCGCTGAACAAATTATCCACTGATGAAGTTCAGTTATAACTTACTAAGTTTGGCGATGAAGAAATCATCCCCTGACAGCCAAGAGAGTTCAACGATAGTCAAAGTTATCACCTGACGAGTTTGGCGGTGAACAAATTATCCCCTGATGGGTAAGTCATCCCCTGATGACTATACCCTGACGAGTGAATGATACCCTGATGGCCAAGAGGCTATCCCTTGATGGTCGAGAGACATTCCCTGATGGGCAAGACATCCCCTGACAAGTAGTTTACCCACTAATGTCCAGTCATCCCCTGACGGGCAAGACATCCCTTGACGAGTAGTTTACCCACTAATGTCCAGTCATCCCCTAACGACTAGTTATCCCCTGATGACAAATGATCCCCTACGTGGAAGATTTTCCCTTGATGCGCAGATTGTATTTGAAACTATAAAAACATTATTTTCTTAAATTATTTTAAGACGTTTCAATTATTTATTTAACCTCAACGGTTCTTATGTCAGATTTAAGACATTAAAAGTTTAAAGACATCACACATGCATTTTCTTTCATATTTTAACCAAGGTATTAAATTATCTTGTGATATGCATATTTTTACAGAGTCTTTCACTCACTAGTAAATTGAATTTGATTTTGTTGCTAAGGACCGAGGCAAGTATATTCATTCAATCTGATGCTTATTTCAATTTAATGCATTATGTTTTGATTCAATATGCGTACAAGGCTATGATTCATATATTCCAATTGCTTTTATGAATGAGAATGCTATGCTTTAAATTCCGCTAGCATGACATGATTGAAAATGCATGGATATAACTGAACTTGATTTATCAGTATTCTTTTATGCTATATCTGTGCAAACAAATGAGGATGATATGTCCCTTAAATGGGTTATGCCACATGGTTGGCTAGAGGAAAGGAAGGTGCTAATTTGTTCTTCACCTGACCTAGAGGAATTATAAGTGACTACGTACGTTCACACAAGGAGGGATCATGCGGTCACAGTTAGGTCAATTGTATACCGTATGGTTAGTAGATCCAACGGGTTTAGCCCCTGATGGATATTATCTGGAGAAAGTTATACACAGGTGGATACCTGTCTTCCTTTAAGGAAGATCACACGTTGTTTATCATTAGTGATCCTCAAGGTTCTTCTAAGATTTCCGAGGCATTAGTATTTGTTTCATTGAGCCTCATAAACAGAATTGAATTTCCATCAAGATTCCAAATTTGTTTCTCTGAATTGATTATATACTTGCTGGGTGTAAATCGCTCATTCTTGCTGAATTTAATGTCTTGCAAGGCATGGTCCAAAGGCTGAACCCTCTAATAAGGGGAAGGCAAAGATGATCTACTACTGAGTTTTATTAACCCTTTTGAGTGCTGATAAGGAAGGAAGGAAGATGTTTTGAAGTGTGATGTTATGTATTATAATATAGAGATAGAATAGCTTCCGCTGAGAATGTAATATTTTGGGTTGTAATAACTATCTACTATTTTGTTTTATCAGTATTTATGCTACGTATGGATGTGAAGTTATCTTTCCTTCTTTTGATGAAGCCCTGGTCCAGTAAGGGATTTTGGGGTCGTCACAATTTGAATTGTCGGAGACTAATTCCAATTGGCCTACCAGAGACTATTTTCTCAAATGCACTGCAGCATATTAAATTATTTTATTTATTTTTCCTAATTGTAATAGATTTGTTTTTCTTTCCATAGCAAAATTAGAATTCATTCTGTTATAGATTTCTTTCCATAATAGGATTAGGTTAAAGGGTTGGTCGCTTATAAATATTTGTAATTTTGTATGCCGAAAACATTCAGACTTTGATATAAAATTTTTGTAAGTTTTGAACTTGCTATTTTCCTAAAAGTTGATGGTTAACTCCTTTAGACTTTCGTAACTAGATTTGTTCTAGCTTGTGGGTGATTAAATTCTTTAAGAAAACTACACAGATCGACCCTTTAGTGTTGATTCTTGGTGATTAATTTCTTTATAGAATAAACATAAAAGTTACAGCTTCCACAACTGTATTTGATTTTTCCAGATCAAATACATCATCTTGGTATCAAAGCCCCGATGGACTATTCCATTCTTGTGTTAAACCACAAAACCACCAATCAATGGCTGGAAAAGAAGAACAAGTTATTCCACGAGGGCTGACCATGGAGTAAGCACAAAACTTGCGTCGTGACAGTTAAATCAATGAACTATCTGATAGAATGAACAAGCTCTTGGCGAGATTGGATCAAAAAAACTCCTCTACTAGTCCAAATAGAAGCACAAAATCTGTTCGGACTTTCGACTCAGAGGGCAAAGAAGTGGCTACACTCGTGAACCGTAGAGCTAGGGAGAGCTATGATGATGTCAAAGGCCTGCGATTGGATATCCCAGGGTTTGATGGGAGTATGAAACCTGAAAAGTTCCTTGAATGGTTACAATGGATCGAACGAGTCTTTGACTATAAGGGCTACGATAACCGAAAAAGATTCGAGGTGGTCATCTTAAAACTCACAGGTTATGCCAACCTGTCATATAAGAACTTGAGTACCAAAAGGAGAAAGGAGGGCAAGGCACGACTTGAGTCTTGGGAAGCACTTAGAACTAGGATGAAGAAATGATTCCTTCCTAAAGATTATGTACAAGATGTTTTCCTAAAATTTCAAAGATTTATAAAGGGAACACTCATGGTGGAAGGCTACACTATGGAGTTCGAGAAATTGATAGTGCTCTATGATCTAAAAGAAAGAGTAGAGCATAAGATTGCTCATTTCTTAACAAGACTAAATATTAATATTGTTTAAAAGGTTGAACTCCTACCATACTGGTCCTTTGAGGAGGTTTGCAAGGTAGCCATACGTGTAGAAAAACATGCAATGTGTAAGGGAAGTAATTATATCTGACCTATTAATAAGATGTTTAGGAAAGGCAGAAATGAGACATAGCTTGTCACCAAATTTACTCCTAACTTCAACAAATTTATGAAGGACACGGGTAAGACCTCTACACCTTTAGCATCAGAAGACAAAAGAATTTGCTTCAAGTGTAAAGGCTTTGGACACATACAACGTGACTTTCCTAGCAACAAAGTCATGACTTTGCATGACATTGAAGAAATTGAGGCAGCTTATGCTTTGAAGGAGCAAGAAATGCTTGAAGAAGAGGAGCAATACAACAACAAAGAGAATGATGATGATGAGGTCGAGGCTGATTTAGACGAGGAACCTGAAACTCATGGTTCACAATTGATTGTAAGGAGATTGTTACAAGAAAAACCAGTACCTTTGGAGAATGACCAACGAAACAAGATATTCATGACCAGAGTGTTGGTCAAAGATAAATTTTGTAATTTGATTATAGACACAGGGAGCTACATTAACGTGGTCTCCACCATGTTAATTAACAAACTCAGCTAGCCTACGACAACACACCCTAAACCCTACAAGTTGCACTGGTTGAGTGATGGAGGGTAGATAAAGGTAACCAAACAAGTACTGATCTCTTTTGAAATTGGCAAATTTAAGGATCAAGTGTTGTGTGATGTATGTAGCATGGATGCTTGTCACATCCTATTAGGAAGGCCATGGCAGTATGATCGTTTTGTCAAGTTTGATGGAAGGACAAACGTGTACATTGCTAAGGTAGGAAACAAAAGGACAACTCTAAAACTATTATCTTCACTAAGCACACGTAAGGAGAGCTTGTTGGTGACTGAGTCCCAATTTGAACGTGAGCTAGCATATGAGTGTGATGACCCAGAATTTTATTTTCTTAAATAAATAGAAATAAAATATTTATGAGATGATTTTCCTATGAGGTATGAGGTATGAATTTTTTAAGTGCTTAAGTATTATGTCCATGTGATGTCCAAAATTCTATAACCTCAATTTCCTTTGTAAAATCATCAAAAGGATTTGAATATATTAATCTCAAAATCTTGTATGAGATTAGTTTAATCAAGCATGAACCAAGATTGATGTTATGAAATATGAGTGTGTGCTAATTCTTCAAGAAAGAATAAAGCTTTAAAAGAAAGGTTGCGTCCATTTGCATATTCATGTTCATAGGGCATCCTAGGTTAAGTTTATTCATGTAAGGCCTTCCATCAAAATGGAGACAAGCTCTAATGTTAGTCTCTGACGGGATAACATTAGTCTCTGATGAGATAAAATTCAGTCTCTGGTGACGTCAGCCTTAGTCTCCGACATACTAAGTTTAGTCTCTGATGACGTCAGCCTTAGTCTCCGATGGATTGAGATGACGTCATCAGTCTTTGATGAGATTTTTATTAGTCTCTGATGACTAGAGAATGCTAGTTCCTGAATAGTTTGGCACTGGACAAATCATCCACTGATGAGTTCAACGATGTTTTGGGGAGTTCGGCGCTGAAAAAGTTGTTACCCGACGACTTTGGCGATGAATAGGATTATTCCCTGATGGGTGAGTCATCCCCTGATGACTATCCCCTGACGGGTGAGTTATCCCCTAATGGGTGGATTATCCCCTGACGGGTAAAGTCATCCCCTGATGACTATCCCCTGACAGAGGATTATCCACTGACGAGTAAAGTTATTCCCCTGATGACCATCCCCTGACGGATGATTAATCCCCTGATGGTTAATTCAGTCCCTGATGTTCATCCCTATTTTGCATACTCCCATATTTATCTTTCATGATGTGAATTTCTTATATTCTACCAACAATCATATTTTACAGAACCTCTCACGGACCAGTATTTTGAGATTAGAAACTAGCTAAGGACCAAGGCAAGTATATACTCATTCCACTTCCTTTCTTACTAATTACGTAAAATCATTGTTTTGATTTACGTAAATGAATAATGTTAATGCTTATGCAAGACAATGATTTCTTTTTATGATTAAGTAACGTATGATCATTGATCCGATGTTTAGAGAGATAGAGTAGTAAGACGAGGGTCCTCTTTATATAGGTGAGCCAAAACAAATAAAAATATCTGATGTGGGGTATCTCTCATTTTAGATTTGTATCGAACGTGAAATTAATTAAAATACTATGATAAGATAAGCAATTACTTGATCATTACGTCCACACGTAAGTGTGAACTTCTCATAGGTGTCAAAAGGTAGTACTCCATACTACTAATGACTCAACATCTATAATGCTTACTCATCCGTAATACCTACTCATCAAGAAGAAATTACAACATCCATAATGCTTACTCATCAAGAAAAATTATTAATTAACTCACTTTCATTGAAACCGCAGTAATAATCCCTATTATTGCATAAACTATTACTGAAATTTGTTTCCTTTAGTATTTTTAAAGGAATATTTAATTATAACTATAAATAAACTTTTGACTAAGGTTTATTAATAAATGTTTTAAATATTATAATAATGGTTACAAAAATTTGGGGCTTCACAGAAAGCCTATGTTAATGATTCTGAATTTGAAGAGGAATATGATGATGAGTGCGAGGAAGAAGAAGTGGAGTGTGATGATGGTGAGCTGATGGTATTGAGGCATTTACTTAACACCAAAGTGGTAGATGAGGTTGATCAACACGAGACAATATTCCAGACAAGGTGCACGGTGATGAAGAAGGTTTGCAATTTGTTCATCAATGGAGGAAGTAGCACGAATGTGGTGTCAAGTGAGGTTGTTGAGAAGCTGTAGCTTAAGATAAGGAATCACCCTAGTCCATACAAACTTCAATGGATTAATCAAGACAACGCGATCAATGTAGATAAGCAATTCTTGATTTCGTTTTCGGTTGGGAACGTGTATAAAGACAAAGTACTATTTGATGTAGTGCCACATATGGACGCATGTCATATACTTTTAGGGAGGCATTGGTAGTTTAATCATCATGTTATTCATGATGGAAAGCACAACACCTATATTTTTCACAAGGGGCCAAAAGATAGTGTTAAAGCCTATGACACCCAAATAGATTTTGGATGACCCAAAAACGAGGGCTAAGGTGATTAAGGCGACTAAAGTGAAAGGAGCAAAGGAGTCTTTGTTGGCAATTAGACATGAGGTGAAGGAGATCTTACGAGATGGTGGAGCTATTTTGTTGTTATTGGTGCCAAAAGTGCTGAATTTGAGTTCGTTGATTGTTAATCCACGAATTCGAGACCTACTTTATGAGTTTAATGTATTTTTCCCCGACGAGTTGCCCAAAGGGTTACCACTAATCCGAGGGATAGAACACCATATTGATTTGATATCGAGAGCGTCTTTACCAAATCGGGCAGCCTATAGAAATAATCGGGAGGAAGCAAAGGAATTGAAGAGGCAGGTTGATGAGCTAATCGAGAGAGGTTATGTGCGAGAATCCATGAGTCCGTGTTCAATTCTAGCATTACTAGTACCAAAGAAGGATGGAGGAATGAGGATGTGTGTGGATAGTCGCACGATCAACAAGATAATAATTAAATATCAGTATCTAATTCCTAGGCTTGATGACATGTTGGATGAACTATATGGGGTTGTTGTGTTCTCCAAAGTTGACTTGAAAAGCAGGTACCATTAGATTCAGATGCAAGAGGGAGATGAATGGAAGACCGCGTTCAAGATCAAGCATGAGTTGTATGAGTGGCTGGTTATGCCCTTCGGTTTATCTAATGTGCCGAGTACATTTATGAGACTTATGAACCATGTTCTATTTAGGTTCATTGGTATGTTCGTTGTGGTGTATTTCGATGATATTTTCGTGTATAGCAAGAACATGGATGATCACTTATTGTATTTGCGTGAGATGTAGTTGTTTTGAGTGAGAACCAATTGTTTGCTAATGTGAAGAAGATCATATTTGCCCAAGATAAATTAAATTCCTAGGATACATTGTGTCTAAGGATGGAATAGAGGTGGATAAGGAAAAACTAAGGCAATACAAGAATGGCCAGAACTGAAATCAGTAGTTGACATTGGCGTTTCAGCCACATTCAATGTTTTAGATCTGATTCCATATATTGGTGATGATTATGAAGAAGATTTGAGGGAAAATCTTTTTCCACAAGTAGGGAATGATGTAGACATGAAGTGTAACGAACTATATTTTTCTTCATTAAAAGTTGTGCATGGATCAGATGGAGATGGAGAGATTGATGATGGTGGGCTAAGGCTTAGAGGTCCAATTACTAGATCCAAGACTAAGAAGTTCAAAGTAGGCTTGTCAAATGCAGAATTGTTGAGTCTTGAAGAGTTTAGCGCATTGGGCTTGTGTTTGGAGCATTATAAAGAAGGAATGGAAACTTGGACTTGGCCTAATATGAATTGCGTGATGCTCGAAGGGCAGATGCAAGAATTAATTCTTTTGGAGTCCAACGGGTTGCAAGAAGTCCAAACTTGAAGGAAAAGAGCATTCTTGGTGTGTAGGTTGAATTCTTGGACTCTACTTTGTTTTCTTGTTATGTTCTTGATCTGTTATTTTAGTTCTCTTTTATTTGGGCCTAAATTACATGTAAACCCAATTGAATGAGTTATAAATTCATTTGGGTTCGTTTATTCAAATTTGGTAGAGTTTATATTAATCAGATTAGGAATAGGATTAGATAAGCAGATTAAGAATAGGATTAGATAATCATATTAGGATTTGGAGTTTGATCCCTTAGGAGTTATTATAAATAGGATTGTATTTCTTTTATTCAAATTTTAATGAACTAAGAATTATTTTTTCAAAAAAGTGTCTTGCATGTTTTCTTTCTTGTTTATGAGATATAAACAAAACCCTATTTGTGTGATTCGAGTAGCCTTGGACGTGAGATTTGTTCAAGATCCTGAAATTGGCTTCTTGTGTGTGGCGGCCCCAAAAATCTCGGGCTAGGCTTCAAGCGCTGTCAAAAATTGTGTGACAGCTCCCAAAGATCCCATGCTAGATTTCGGGCACTGCCAGAAATTGACAAAAAAAAAACATCTTGAACCAAGCATAAACATCATTGATTAAGAGAAATATAATCTCTTTTACAAAACCTTAACTCAAACATTCATTATATAAACTAAAGGTATATAACCTTTTTTTATAAAACCTTAAATATTTAGCAGCGGAAGTCTAAAAATGGCCCATCTAACCATATAATCTAAACATTTCTATGATGGCCTCTCGCTTCACTTTTCATCTAAAGGCCATCCATAGGAGAGCGATCAAGGAACTCTTACTATGCCATTTTCTCCTTTCCTTTATTAGGTTGCACAGCCTTCTCATCATGACCTGTAAAACATTTCATAATAATCCACATGAGCGATTTATGCTCAGCAAATATATATTCATAAGCTGGGTAAGTCCAAACAAGAAGAACAGATATTTCAAAAGGCTTTGGTGTTTAATGAGGTTGGGAGAAACAATGCCGACACCTCCTGGTGATTTAATAAACATGTAACTTTCAGGGTTCTCGAGTGATAACAAGGGGTTAACCCTTTACTTGAAATAAATCTTGAATGATTCATTTGCGCCTTCTCTTCATCAAATAGTGCATCATCTGGCCAGGCTGATCACTATCTGACTTCCTCTTCATCAAATGACATACCAGATGGCCAACCTGATCGTCTAACTTCATCATAACATACGTAGTCATCGCAGAAAGCATAGTTCTGCGAGGGTCTGAATACCAATGCCTCAGTTTTTCATTCCCTATCATATGCTGGGGTACCAGGAGATCGCACCCACTAGCCTTTAGTCACTCATATGGATATACTTTATAAGGATAAGATTAGAAATAAAACTTCTATATCCATATAGGACTTCCTTTGGCGTGCTAGCGAATTTAAACAACTAGGAACCACCCAATAACACTTGGTTCAATAAACAACATCTTTTCACGTACATCAGATCAATGAATCGTACATTACTTATCCATGAAAAACATTGACTTGCATAAGAAATAATATCAATCATTTACGTAAATCAAATCAATGATCTTACGTATTCAGTGAAAAAAGAGTAAAGTGAGTATATACTTTCCTTGGTCCTTAGCTAATTTTGATCTCAAAACATTCGTGCGTGAGAGGTTCTGTAAAACATGATTGTTGGTATAATATGAGAAGTCCATGTCTTGAAAAATAAATATGAGAGTGTGCATAAACATGGAATGGCCATCAGGTGATGGTCATCAGGGGATAAATCTACCCGGTCATCAGGGGACGGGCTACTCATCAAGGGATGGCTATCAGGGGATAACTTATCCGGCCATCAGGGGATGGGCTACTCGTCAGGGGATAATCCTTTGTTAGGGAATAGTCATCACAGGATGACTTACTCATCAAGGGATAATCCACCCGTCAAGGGATGACTTACCCGTCAGGGGATAAATTTGTTCATCTTCAAACTTGTCGGTAATTCATTTGACTATCGCCAAACTCTTTTGGTGGTCACCAAACTCATCAGTGGATAATTTTTCAGCGCCAAACTTACCAGTGGATAATTGTTTAACGCCAAACTTCATCAAAGACTAACATTGATACTCATCAAAGACTAATATTTACTCATTGGAGACTAACATGTTTTCTTATCAGAGACTAATATATTATTAGTCATCGGAGACTAACATTATTAGTCATCAGAGACTAGCATTATTAGTCATCAGAGACTAATTTTATACTGTTAGAGACTAAATTAGAGCTTATCTCTGCTATAATAAAGGACCTTTCATAAGATCATGGATGATGCCTAACAATGCTTAAACCCAACTTAGGGTACATCACTTATCCTACTTGTTGTGTGTATCATAATATACACACGCACAAGCAGAAGAATGTTATTGCAGCTCTTGAAACTTTATTCTTTTCTTAGCACGCACGACTAGTTCCACTAAATGCTATGCAAGAAAGAAAACAGAGCAGAGTATAAAATTCTTACCTCTTCATCTTTAAAGAAGAAATTGAAAACTTGTGTGCTCTAGAAAAGATAGTTACTCGAGAGAATAAGCTTGAAATTTATGAAAATGGTTGGTTTAAATAGAAGTTCTAAGAGAGAAGTTTTTTTTTTAGAAAAGAGATTAGGATTTCATCTCAAATGAGGTATTTATAGTGTTCACGAATCGATTAGAGTAGTAGGCTAAAATTATGTTTTGAGATAAAATGATTGGCCAGTTTGGGCGGTAAAACGGCTAGTCATCATAACATCTTAATAGTTGGTATATAACCAAGAAGCTACTGTCTTACATGTAGTTTACCTTTAATCAGCTATTGACATACAAGCAGCTTATTACTGTGAAGACCCGGATTTGTAAATAAATTCCGTTATGAAATTTAATTATTTTAGCTTATTTTTCTTCATGAAAATTATTTTCTTATAAGTTGTGAATATTGAAATTATATTTTCTTATGAAAAATTTATCTGCAATGTGATGTCCAAAAGATTTTTAAAATGATTTTGTAAAGCTCATGAGGTTATGAGTTGTTCTACCCTTAAAGGAGTGTTTCACGGGAATGCCTCGGGTAGCTACAGTACCCGTCCTCTTTTTAAATACTCCACTGCTGGGGGGGAACAGCAGCATTAAATGCTCATCATCCCTATCATTACCCTAGAGTCAACTATGAAAGATGACCGATGGACACAGCAGCCGTTTCAACCACTCTTTCCTTCTTCAGTCATTTCCTTTCTTTTCATAGCCAACGGCTGAGATCAAGTTGATCCGACGGTCCTTGTTATGCAATCAAGTGATATATATACACATCACGCTGTTGTAACCCTGATTCTACCTTTCTAAACTTCCATCAAACTTAAATTTAATTTTCGAGACAGCAGTTCTTCTTGAAGGATAAACCGGAGCATTTATTTCCTTCCTACAGTAAGGAGGTAAGAGCATCTCATTTAAGTCTTGCTATATTTCTTGCATCTCTGCTCTACCTACCACATTTAATACCATGTTCATTTATTTTCAAAAGTATGACTTAATGCATATTCGAACGATCGGAGTTAATGTCATTTATTTCAAGTTATCTAGGATGGGTGTAGTGTTGTTGACAACCACCTGGTGGACAAACCTTTAACTACCAAACATTCTTTTGTCAGTAGTTGCAACCCCATGCTTGAGTATTCTTTAACCTGATTTTTTAACCCTAAACCGTGTTTAGGATGGCATGCAGACCATAGGAAATGTTACGTATCACTGAGAGAATGATGAGTTTTGACCTAAGTGTGGTTATGGTTGAGGGCACCACACATGGAGGAGTGAGGAAGACGACCATGTATCTGAGACAGACCTTAACCTAGTCTCTGATGGGTTTGATTTAGTCTCTGATCTTGTAAAATAATCCCCGATGGGTTGATAATCCCCGATGAGTTATTAATCCTCGATGAGTTATTAATCCCCGATGGGTTGATAATCCCCAATGAGTTATTAATCCCCGATGGGTTATTAATCCCCGATGGGTTGATAATCCCCGATGAGTTATTAATCTCCGATGGGTTATTAATCCCCGATGGGTTGATAATCCCCGATGAGTTATTAATCCCCGATGGGTTATTAGTCTCCGATGAATTAAAGCATAGTAATTCCCTGATGCGCAGTTTGTTTTAAAACTATAAAATGATATTTTCTTAAATTATTTTAAGATGTTTAAATTGATTTCTTAACCTCAATAGTTTTTATATCAGATTGAGACGTTAAAAGTTAAGGACATCACATGTGCATTTTCCCTCATATTTTAACCCAGATATTAAATTCATCTTGTGATATGTATATTCTTACAGAATTTTCCACTCACGAGTAAATTAAATTTTGGTCGTGAGCAAAGGACTGAGGCAAGTATATTCACAATCTCAAGCTTATTTCAGTTTAACGCATTATCATTTGTTCCGATATGCGTAGAAGATTGGATTTATACTTTAATTGTTCTGATGAATGAGCATGCTATGCTTTGATTCTGCTAGCATGATATGAATGTTGATGCATGGATATAAATGAGCTTTGAATTTCAGCTATGTTTTCAATCTTATATCTGTGCAATGAGAATGTGAATGATGCCCCTTATGGGGGTTATGCCACATGGTTGGCAAGAGGAAAGGAAAGGTGCTGATGTGTTCTTCACCTGACCAAGAGGAAATGTTATTTGACTACGTAGTCACTTAGAGGGATCATGCAGTCCAGCCTGGCCATCTGTGTACTGTATGGTTAGCAGATCCACGGGTGTAGCCCCCGTTGGATATTTGAGAAAGTTATGATCAGGTGTATACCTGACTTTCTTCAAGGGAGGATCACAAGTTGTATATTATCAGTGAATCCTCAAGGATATTTGAAGGTTTCCGAGGTCTTGGTATTGCTTCATCAAGCCTCACAAACAGAATTTGAATTTCTCTCCTTTGATTCCAGATGAAATTCGTTGAATTATTCATATCTTTCTCAATGTGTATATACTTGTTGGGCGTAAAACGCTCACCCATGTTGAATGTTAATGTCTTGCAGGACAGAAAGCTAAAGCTGAACCCTCTGATAAGGGGAAAGCAAAGATGATAAGTTACTAAGTGTTTATCCTTTTGATAGAACTGATGAAGGAAAGAAAGGAATGAAGGAAGGAAAGAAGGAAGACGTTTGAAGAGTTAATGAGATTTATTTGTTATTAAGAAATGATGTAATAGCTTCCGCTGTAATTACTTAATTCTTGGGTTGTAATAACTCTTAAATGCTGTTTTTATTCAGTATTTATTTGTGAATGGATGAATGGTTATCTTTACCTTCTTATGATGATGCCCTAGTCCAGTATGGGATTATGGGGTCATCATAATTACTCAAGTAATAACACACTTAATCATCTGGTAAAACCTTCCTTATAACACGTAACCCTTAACAACCTTCTTAGCAATAACTTGCTCAATAAGCCAATGACTGATTGAATTCATCCGTAAAATTTATGGTTAATATAACCAATTCCTCTAATATTAATTAATTATTTATTCATATAGAACATAAATTAATCCTTCATACAAAATATGAATAAATAAATCATCCATAGACAAATTTTATTTCATTGTATGCATATCAACAAGTCAATTTAAGCTATTCGAGGTTGTAGGCTAACCACCCTACATCACTTAGCCTTTGCATGTTTCTTCGCCCGCATGGCCACTTTACCAACTTCTTCAGAGGACCAATAAGGTTGCAACTCAACCTTCTATGCGATATTGGAATTGAGGCTAGTTAGAAAGCGAACAATTTTGTGCACTACTATCTCTTCTAAATCATAGAGCATTGTTAGTTTCTCGAACTCCACATTGTACTCTTCCACTGAGAGTGCTCCCTATTTAAAGCCCTGTAATTTTGCCCACACTACAATCTTGCTTTGCCTTATGTTTTCAACACTTCGTTTATTAACAAAGTCACCCCAGTTCTTGTTGAATTTCCCAACCAATACCCAGTATAAGTATCAATGTAAAGTAAGTCTAAGGACACATCCTTCACGCAAAAACTCAACACCTTATCAGTTGCCACTGATGTATCAACCATACCATCACCCAACACATTACAAATTGGTCATAATCTCCTTCATCCGGTCCAATTGAGTAGTCATTGTTGCATATTGAGTTTGTAAGCGCGTGATTTTTGCATCTTGCAAAGTTGCTCCACGATGTAAACCAGTATCTCCAATGGTATCATGTCGACTTGAATCAGACATTTTCAATTCAAAAGAAACAATCAAGTAAGGTTCCTGATGTGAATGCACAAATAAACTACTTTTCACACCAATGTGCACTAATTAGGTGCCTCAAATACGCGCCAACAAGCCAGAATAATCAAGATTGGTTTTTGATCACAAAAACCACCACCAACCATTTCTTTAGGGCTCAAGAATGATTCTTGAAACCTAACAAACACGTATATCTGTTCAGCAACACAATTACGAAAGGTTCTTGATTCCCTTATGTCACCAAGTCAATAATTCAATAAATTCAAGAAACTCTTTACTGCAGTCCGCATGCCACAAACCAGTAATCATGAAAGGTTCTTGATTTTAGAGTTTTCCTCACTAAAACCAAAAACTCTAACTTGATTCTCCAAAATTGTGAAATAATAACTCAATCCTACTCCCCCTTGATTTTAGGCAAAGAAGATCAGATTTTAAGAAGAAGAAGAACGAACCAGAAGGGTTCTAATTTTTGATCTTGTGCGTCAAGGAGTACAACAATCAGTCGCTCCTTGTTCTTGTTCAATCACGCAAATCCAGCCTTCAACTCCACCTTATTACCACGCACTAATCAGCCTCCTTGATCAACCAACCTCACGTCAATATGATCCAAGAAGAACAAAGCAGAACGTACACCACACAAGAAATTACACAAGAAACCAGAAAACAAGAAAGAATCGCACGTTCTTGATTTTCCACTCCTAACGCCAAAATCTTGCTTTAAATACCAATATGATGTAGGGTGGTTAGCTTACAACCTCAGATAATTTAAATCAACTTGTTGATATACACACAAGAGTCAATTTAAGGATCTTGAATGAATCTCACGTCCAAGGCTACTCGAATCACACAAATAGGGCTTTATTGATATGCACACAAGAGTTATTTTCTAGGTTGCAGTTGTTCATAATTGAACAGATTTCAGAAGCTAGTATCAATTTTTGATAACCAGATTGTAATTTCAGTTTCAAATATCAATAAAATACATTCTTTATTGATTGATATAATTTTTCTTGTTTATTAGTTCCAAAATTTATTTGCAAATTATATAGTGATCTTTACATTAGGAGAAAAAGCTATAAATTATATTCAACTCCCCTTTCTACAATTTCTCATCTGAGAATAACACATTGTCCTGGCAACTTCAATCATGACGTAGGGTGGTCAGCCTACAACCTCGCATAACTTAAATCAACTTATTGATATGCACACAAGAAGTCAATTTAAGGATCTTGAATGAATCTCACGTCCAAGGTTACTCGAATCACACGAATAAGGCTTTGTTTATATCTCATAAACAAGAAAGAAAACGTGTAAGACACTTTTTTGAAAAAATAATTCTTAGTTCATTAATTGTGAATAAAGGAAATACAATCCTATTCATAATAACTCCTAAGGACTCAAACTCCAAATCCTAATCTGATTATGAAATCCTATTCCTAATATGATTATCTAATCCTATTCCTAATATGATTATCTATATTAATAAACATAAACTCAACCTAAATAAATAATAAACTAACCTAAAAGAATTTATAACTCATTCAATTGGGTTTACATGCAATTCAGGCCTAAATAAAATAGAACTAAAAAAATAGATCAAGAACATAACAAGAAAACAAAGTATAGTCCAAGAATTCAGCCCCACACGCCAAGAATGCTCTTTTCCTTTAAGTTTGGACTTCTTGCAACCCGTTCGACTCCAAAAGCATTAATTCTTGCATCTTCCTTGCAAGCCTCACACAGTTCATATTAGGCCAAGTCCAAGTTTCTATTCGTTCTTAATAATGCTCCAAACATAAGCCCAAGGCCCTAAACTCTTCAAGACTCAAACCCGTTGCATTTGAAAAGCCTACTTTGAACTTCTTAATCTTGGACCTCCAAGCCTTAGCCCACCATCATCAATCTCTACATCTCCATCTGATTCATGCACAACTTTCAATGAAGACATATCTGGTTTGTTACACTTCCTGTCCACATCAAATCAGAGTTCTGTTTTTTCACTCAACTACTCCATTTTGTTGAGGGGTTCTTGGAGCAGAAAATATGTGAGACATTCCTTTGTCCACATAGAAATATTCAACTTTGGATTTCTTGAATTTTATTCTATTATCAGTTCTTAGAACTCTAACAGTCAGCCCAGATTCAGTTTTTCACTTTCTTGATGTGATTAATCACCAACTGAGATAGACATGAAATTTTACCCATGTATATCTGGTGAAATCATCAACTATCACTAGAGCATACATTTTCTTTGAGATAGACATAATATTTACAAGTACAAATAGATCCATATAAAGCAGTTGCATTGGACTTGTAATTGATGATATCTCTTTGCTCCTTAAGGAAGCCTTCTTTTGCTTCCCTTTCTGACAGGCTCCACACAAACCATTTTGAGTGTATTCTAGTTGTGGAAGTCCTGACACTAATTCTTTCTTCACCATAATGTTGATCATCTTGAAGTTCAGGTGAGAAAGCTTCTTGTGTCATAGCCAACTTTCATCTACTGATGCTTTACTATAAAAACATGAAGATTAATCTTTATTTGATGAGCCAAAGTCAGCTATATAGAGGTTACCTTTCCTAACTCCACTTAGAGCTATTTTTCCATCTTTTTTGTTGCTTATCAAGCATAGTTCATCCTTGAAAGTAACATGGTAACCTCTGTCACACAGTTGGCTGATAATAAGAAAGTTATGCTTAAGACCAGCAACTAGTGCTATGCTTTCCAAGATGACATTTCCATTTGTGACTTTGTCATATCCCAAGGTATATCCTTTATTCTTTTTTTTTTTTTTTGCTAAGTGCAAGGTATATCCTTTGATGTCATCTCCAAAGAAACTTTCAGGCCAGCTCTCTCCTCATATTGTGTTAGCAGGGTTTTATCTCCACTTATGTGTCTTGAATAGCCACTATCCAAGAACCAAACTTTTTTGTTCATGCCCTGCACACAGTAAACAACTAAGATAATTTTGGAACTCAAACTTGTTTGGGTCTATTGATATTTGTAGCAGTTAACTTAGCAGGAGTTAAAGGCGTTTCAGATTTAGCATCCTTTTTCACCCACTGCATAAAAGAAATTACTTTCTTCTTAGCATTAGGTGCTTCAGATTTTACCATTAACATTTGAGGAGGTTTCACATAACTGTTTTTAACCCTTTTAGCATGCAATTGGTTCTTAAAAAATTAATTTCTTCTTATCAGAGGAGAAATTGTTAGCAGCTATGTTCCTAGGAGCACTCTGACATTTAAAGGCAAGGTGGTTAGGGTTCTCACACTTCCAACAGTCTTTCCTAGGAGCATTAATGATAGGAGAATAATTACTATACTTGTTAATTTCCTCCTTACCATTCATGTTCTTCTTAAGTTTATCATCCATTAATGAGTGAATCTGCTTTCTATCCTCTAATTAATCAATTTTTCTCTGATTGGAGCTTTTGGCTCTGGACTCATTCGACTTATTTTCTAGTTAAATCACTCTTTGTTCTAGCACATTCTCCTTAGCTTTTTCCTCAATTGCCACTGGTTTGACAAATTTTACTTTCTTAAAAATGTGGACAGTAGCTATTGGAGTACTCTCGCTAGTGCTTAGCTTCACTTACTCTAGTGTTTGGCAATTCCTCAATCACTGGCTGCTTGTCTTGGACCTTATTATAGTCTAGTTCTTCAGTCTGACTAGTATTATATTTTTCAATTGTTTTCCTCACAATTTTTGAGGAATTGATCCATTCCTTTATGAGATCTTACTCTTCTTTGAGTTTTTCCCCAAGTCCTTCTTCTATTTCTAGGGCACACGCAAGTCTCTCCTTCATTTTCCTGCACTCTTCTCTAACCTCTTCTAATTTAATTAACTCAATCTCCAGTAAGGAATTCCTAGCAACTAATAGATCATTTGTTTTTTTGAATTCTCTCATTTTCTCGTACTAAAAACCTTAGGGTTGCATATAGATCCCTAATTTCAATTGACATTTCTTTTATGTTTTCTTTATAATCTGTAAGAGACATTTTAGAAAGGTCAGGTTTTACCTTAGTGCCCAAAGGCAAGTTGTTGGATCCAGATACTGTCCCATTAGATGATATTGTCATAAGTGCAAGATTGATGAATTCTTCATCATTTGATTGGTCTGAATCCATCCAATCCTTTCCTTATGCAATGAATGCTTTATTCTTCTTGTTAATAACTTTAAAGTATTTCTTTTTATAGTAGTCATCATCCTTCTTGATTTCTTTAGTCTATTTGACAGACTTTTGCTTGTTGCATTCATTTGCAAAGTGTCCAGGCTCTTGACAGTTATAGCATTTGATCCTTGATCTATCAATAGCACTAGACTGGACATACTTCTTTGTTGGTGTTGTCTTTCTAAAGTCCTTGCCCTTCTTGAATCTCAACTTCTTGAATTTTCTTGCCATGAAGGTCATTGTTTCATCAACAACCTCTTGTTCCTTTGGAGTATCGATCTCTTCACCTTCACTATCTATACTCTCAGCACCACTTGCCTCAGCTTCACTATCTTCTTCAATGAGAACTGCCTTCCCATGAAGCTTCTTGCTCATTCCTCTAACCATAAATACCACTGATTTTTCTTTTATGTGATCTTGACTTAAACTTTCTCTCTGTTAAGCCTCTAACTCATAAGTCTTAAGATTCTCATAGAGCTTCTCCAAGGCCACAGAGCTCATGTCTTTGGCTTTCCTTATGGCTATAGTTTTGGCATCCTAGCTCTTTGTCAATGCTCTTATAAATTTCAGATTCACATCCTTCTTGGCATAAGTTTTGCCAAAGATCCTCAAGCCATTGATCAACTTATTGAATCTATCAAATAGACTTGCTAATGATTTAGTAGGTTTGCTTGTGAATAGCTTATAATGTTGGATCAACAAGGATTGCTTATTTTCCCTCACAGTCCCTTCATACAACACTTGCATTGTCTCCCAAACCTCTTTGGAAGACTCACAATTAATGACACTTTTAAACATATCATTGTCTAAACCATTATAGAGAATGGTCATAATCTTAGCATCCTTCATGGAGTCTTCCTTTTCTTCAGTTATCATATCTTTTGGGAGTTTGGGGATTGTATGCTCAAGGACTATACGGTCATCTATTATTGCCAAAGGAACAAGTTTCATTGGTTTAGGAGGTTCATCTTCCAAGATTGTTATATATTAAGGATCTGTAGATTTTAGATGCATGTACATCATTCTCTTCCATAAGAAATACTCCTCCCTGACCAATAATGGGATCTTTACATCACCACTTTTACTACTTATCTTAATCGTCTAGTAGGTATGTTAACTAGAAGGCTCTGATACCAATTGTTATTCTCACATGAGTAATTGTAGAAGGGGAGGGTTGAATACAATTCTCAAAACTGTTCCACAATGTAAAGATCACAATACACTCTATAAATAAATTACAGAAATGAAAACACAATAGATTGTATCAATCACTAAAGAATGGTTTTATTGATTTGAATCTGAAATTACAATCTGGTTATCAACAATTGATACCAGCTTCTGAAAAACCTATTAAAGAAATAAACAACTGCTATCTAGAAAATAATTTCTGAACCATTACTTTCTCTCTAACCTTCTTTTCCCCATTTTCTCTACCTTTCCCCTAAAACCCTAGAACCAGCTTCCCTCCCTCACATGTCCTATCCTACCCTCCTCCCCCTTCTCCTTTCTTCTTTCTTCAACTCCTCTTTTCTTCTCCCCCTATCTTCCTTTCTACGATGGAAGGTTTTCCCTTTTCGGTTATGGTTGAGTCTGACCCAAACCCAACCCCCTTTGTGATGGCTACAATTAGCTTTGTCTCCGTGGGCATTGTTGTTTCAGACTCTTATTTAGAGAATCTTGTAGAAGAACCTCTATTGAGCAAGGAAATCTTTGTCGCAGCTGCGCAACTCACTAAAGGTGATCGACTCGAGACCATCGAAGCTCGAAAGAAAAATGAGACTCTCATGGCCTTCATAACCTCCTTGGGCTGGAGTGTTGAGGACATTAACTAGTTTGAGCTCTTAGGCTCCTCCCCTATTATCTCCCCTAGGCATGGTCCGAGCAAACCCGTGGCCAACACTTTTGGCCTTGTTGCAGAGCTTACCAGGAATGGTCCAGATGCAAGTAAGAGCGTCTAGATCTTTTTTTTTTTTTTTTGTTTGGATCTTTGTCTTAGAGTAAAGTGGTTTTTTTTTTTTTGGGGGGGGGGGGGGGGGGTGAGGATGATGCTCTAGAACAACTCAAGCTAGAGTCCTTCCTTCTTGTTTTGGAGAATGGTTCAGCTCACATTAAGCCCCCTAATAATGTGTTCCAGAATGGAAACAAACATGGGAAACAAGCATCATTGGATATTTTCTTCACTCCAAAATTCCTTAGAGTGAAGAAAATCTTTGTTGCAGTTGCTCAACTCACTAAAGGTGATTGACTCAAGACCCTCCAAGCTCGAAAGAAAAATGAGACTCTTATGGCCTTCATAACCTCCTTGGGCTGGAGTGTTGAGGACATTAAGAAGTTTGAGCTCTTAGGCTCCTCCCCTATTATCTCCCCTCGGCATGGTCCGAGCAAACCCGTGGCCAACACTTTCGACCTTGTTGCAGAGCTTATCAGGAATGGTCTAGATGCGAATGCAAGTAAGAGCAAAACGTCTGGATCTTTTTTTTTTTTGTGTGTGTGGATCTTTGTCTTGGAGTAAAGTGGTTTCTCGGGGGGGTGGGGGGGGGGGATGTTGGCTTTGGGCCCCTGGTATATTTCAAATAAACAAATAGTTCTTACACCATTGGTTGAGGGTTTTGATGCCACGAAGGCAAGTTATAAATCTGCACCTATTTGGGTGAAGTTCCATGATATCCCTTTGTTTTATTAGTCGGTTGAACATATTAGCTATATTGCTAGTGGTATCGGCAAGCCCATCCATTTAGACAAGAAGACTACTCTTCTCAACCCAATGCCTTATGCTAGAATCTGTGTGGACATTATTGTGGATTCTGAATGGCCAAGCTCTTTGCCAGTGACTATATATAATTGTCATGAGGACCAAGCAGTCACCTCTTTTGTTTCTATTACTACGGAATACCAAAATAAGCCTCCTTCCTGTAGGCATTGCTTGACTTTTGGCCACACTTTAACCAAATGTCCCAGCACCAACTACCAATGGATCCCTAAAGCTAAACCTACATCTGGATCTGCCACTATGGTCGGGGAATCTTCTATTGTGCCCCCTACCAAGCCTAAACCCCTCATTGCTGATAAGAATGGGTGGATCACTATTCCTTCAAAAATTAAAACTCCCGTCCAAGTTGAACATCCTCTAGAGGCTCTCGTTGCTCCGAACCTTCCTCCAAAACCTCTTCCTACTGCATCCTCTAAATTGGGTTTGACTCCCCTTCCCTCCCCTGCCACTTCTCCTGGCCAGCATAATTCCCCTCCTTTTCCTTGCTCCATAACCCTTAATAATAGCTTTCTTGATAAGCTTAAAGGAGTGGATGAGAAGGATCTAAATGCCCAGAAGAAGAAGATGGTTGAGGACAACAAACCTACTTCTTCAGGCTCCAAGAAGAAGAAGGGTAAAGGTAGGCACTAAGTTTAGCTCCACCTTTTTATCTATGATGATGATTTGTTCTACAATGTAAGAGGCCTCAATATGTCTTTTAGACAATAGGACTTAAGAGATTTCCTTTCTAGAGCACAATATCTCATTAGTTGGGATATTAGAGATCAGGGTTAAAGAGAATAAAGCTCAACAATGTGCACCCGTTATTCGTGTTAATTGGTACTGGCGTCATAACTATGCCTATCCTTATGGAATTTCAAGATCATTTTGGTAACCTCTCAGCTAGTTCATTGCAAAGTTGATTCTACCACTTTAGATGATCATTTCTTCATTACCTATGTTTATACCTTCGACACTACAAGCCAAAGGAAAATTCTCTAGGAGGACTTGTATAATATCTCTACCAACATGGTTGATAAATGGGCTGTTATAGGGGACTTTAATAAGATAAGGAACTTGGGAGAAACAGAGGAGGGTAGGAGGCTTTAGACTCTTAGCATGTCATAATTCCAATCATGCATAGACTCCTGCCATCTTGATGACATTGAAGCCTTTGGATCCTTTCACACTGGGTGGAAAGGTCAGGCCAACTACCCCATAGCCAGGAAACTAGATAGGGCATTAGTAAATTTTGAATGGCTATGCTCTATGGAAAATACTTATGCTTGTTTTGGCTCTAAAGGGTTTTATGACCAGGCGCCTGTCATCTTATCCATAGGAATCAGAACCAAGAGGAAACCTAAACTATTCCAATTCTTCAACCACTTGATTCTTGTCAAAGGATTCTAGCAAATTGTCAAAGAAGCCTAGGAAACTCTGGTCAATGGGTCTCCTATGTTTATTCTCTCTCAGAAATTAAAAGCTACCAAGAAAGCTTTAGTTTCCCTTTGTGACGAACCCAAAATCCCTTACTGGACCAGGGCTTCATCAAAAGAAGGAAAGATAACTTCACATCCATTCATAGCATAAATACTAATAAAAGGAATTAGTAGAGAGTTATTACAACCCAAAATATTACATTTCAGCGGAAGCTAATCTATCTATAAATTATAGTTCATAATCATTACAACTTCAAATATCTTCCTTCCTTCCTTCCTTAGTGACACTCAAAAGGATTTAATAAAACTCAGTAGCCGGTCATCTTTGTCTTTCCCTTGTCAAAGGGTTCAGCCTTCGGATCCTACCCTGCAAGACATTAAGTTCAACAAAGATTAGCATTTTACGCCCAGCAAGTATATACACAATTCAGAGAAACAAATCTTGAATATTGAAGGAAGTTCAATTCTGTTTATGAGGCTCAGTGAAACAATACTAATGCCTCGGAAATCTTTGAAGAATCTTTAGGATCACTAATGATAAACAACGTGTAATCCTTCTTGAGGAAAGAGAGGTAACCACCTGAGTACAATTTTTCTCAAAATATCCATCGGGGACTAAACCCGTTGGATTTGCTAACCATACAGTACACAGCTAGCCTAACTGTGACCGCATGATCCCTCATTGTGTGAACGTATGTAGTCACTTATAATTCCTCTAGGTCAGGTGAAGAACAAATCATCACCTTTCCCTTCCTCTTGCCAACTATATGGCATAACCCATTTAAGGGACATATCAGTCTCATTTGTTTGCACAGATATAAGATTGAAAAATAGCTGAAAATGAAAGCTCAGTTATATCCATGCATTATCATTCATATCATGCTAGCGGAATTTAAAGCATAGCATGCTCATTCATAAAAACAATTTAAACATATAATCAAAGCCTTGCACGCATATCGAATCAAATGATACTGCGTTAAATTGAAATAAGCATCAGATTGAATGTATATACTTGTCTCGGTCCTTTGCACAAAATCGAATTCAATTTACTTGTGAGTGAAAGATTTTGTAAAATATGCATATAACATGATAATTTAATACCTTAAAATAGAATTATAAGAGAATTGCATATGTGATGTCCTTAAACTTTTAATATCTCAAATTTGACATAAGAATCGTTGAAGTTAAATGAATAATTGAAGCATCATAAAATAATTTAAGAAAATAATGTTTTATAATTTAAAAACCAAACTGCGCATCAGGGGATAACCGGACATCAGTGGGTAAACTACCCATCAGGGGATGTCTCTCGGCCATCAGGGGATATCTCTCGGCCATCAAGGTATCATTCACTCATCAGGGAATAGTCATTAGGGGATGACTTACCCATCAGGGGATAATTTGTTCATCGCCAAACTCGTCGGGTGACAACTTATTTAGCGCTGAACTCACTAAGTCATCACCGAACTCATCAGTAGATGATTTGCTCAGCACCAAACTCCTCGGTGGCTAGTTTGTTCAATGCCAAACTCTTCGGAAGATAACCTCTTTAGTCATCGGAGACTAACAGCATTTCCTTCATCAGAGACTAAGAAATTCCTCCATAGGAGACTAAGAATTTCCTTCATCAGAGACTAGCAAGTTTTGCCCATCAGAGACTACGAATGACGTCATCAGAGACTAATTTAAACTTCCATCATTAGAGACTAAGGAATTTCCTTCATCGGAGACAAACAGTTTTAGCCTATCAGAGACTAACTATTTTAGCCTGTCGGAGACTAACTGGGAATCTCCCAGGGACTATTTTATAGGGTCAGAGACTAACTCCAACCCGTCGGAGACTAAGTTAAGACTTGTCTCAGATACAGTGGTGTCTTACCCACTCCTCCATGGGTGGTGTTCTCATCCATAACCATACTTAGGTCAACGCTCATCATTCTCTTAGTAATACATAACATCTCTCGAGGTCCACTAGATCTTGCAGACACTGATTAAACTTTAAAACTCCAGTTGACAGAGGTTTAAATAGGATGTTTTCAACTACTGACAAAAAGAATCGTTTGGTGAATAAAGGTTTGCCTACCGAATGGTTGTCAACAATCTTACACTCATCTTAGGTAGCTTTTGAAATAAAAAGACATTAACTTCAGGTGTTAAAAGCATGCATTATGTCATACTTTTGGAAATGAATGAACCAGGTATTAAACGTGGCATGCATAACAGAACAAAAGTGTAAGAATCAGAGTAAGACTTTAATGTAATGCTCTTACCTCTTTGGCTGTAAAGAAGAAGTTAAAAGCCTTAGGTTGCTCTTCAAAAAAGGATGTTCGCCTTGAGAGTAAACCTGGATTTGGTGGTATACTGTATAGAAGATTTTATGAAAGTGGGGCTAGGGTTGTACTCCAAGGATACATATATGTCACTCGCTAAACAATAAGAGCTGTTAGATTGTTTGAGATTTGATTTCAGTCGTTGGTTGGAAAAAGGCAACAACGGGCTTTAGAAAGAAGTGATTGGTGAGAAAGGGTGGATGCAACAGCTGCTAACGTCAGTCGGTCATCTATCATAGCCTACTCTAGTGTACTTTTGGAAGTGATATGCATGAAATGCCTCATGTCTCCCAGCAGTCTTTGGTTTTTAAAACAAAACGAGTACTGTAGCTCACACTTGTGTGCCTTCCCGTGGGAACAAACATACATACAAGATAAAATTGAATAAAATATTCATTGGAAAACTTGTGTTCAAATTACATTTAAAATCTTTTAGACATCACCTTGCCATTGAACTTTCATAGGCCATTCCTAAAAAAAGAAATTAAGCCTCCATGCATGAAATAATAAATCACAAAATAAATTAATCATCATTTAAAATTTTAGGGTCCTCACACCCTTAATTTGAAACAAGGTAATGTTAGGGCCAATGTTTAGGAAGCAAGGGATAAGCTCTCTATTTTCCAGTAGTCACACCATTTTAATAGGCTTTCCGACACCTACCTATCAGAGGATAAAAACTTTCACATGTGTTGGAACATGCCTATATGAGGGATGAGCATCTAGCCCATCAAAAATCTAGGGTTCAATGATTTCAATTGGGAGATCAAAACACTGCTTTTTTCTACTCTAAAGTAAAGAATAGGTGGAACACAAATAAAATCTTAGCTCTGAGGGATAATGATGGGAATACTACTACAAATGAAGAGGACATCCAGAACATTGTTATTAATTACTTTAAGGGACTTCTTGTTAAAGATAGCAATAACTCTCTCATTGCTCCTATTACTTATGTGGAAGTTCTCACAACTCTTAAATCTATGAAGCAAAATAAGGTTTTGGGTCTTGATGGCTTTAATGTGAACTTTTTCCTTGCGGCTTGAGAAATTGTTGGAAATGACTTCACAAATGCATTGCAACACTTCTTCTCTATGGGGCATCTCCTTAAGGAAACAAATGTTGTTGTTATCACGTAAGTTCCCAAAGTGGCCAATCCCTCTACTATGGGTGACTTCTGACCCATTTCTTATTGCAATACTACTTATAAGTGCATTGCCAAGATTTTGGGCAACAGACTGAAGGATACTCTACTTGACATTATTTCTAAAATGAAAGTTGCTTTCATTCTTGGTAGAAGTATAGGGGACAATATTTTGTTAGCTCAAGAATTAAGGAGGGGGTATCATAAACATAAAGGACAACCTAGATGTGCTATTAAGGCTGACATAAGGAAAGCTTTCAACTTTGAGAGTTAGAAGTGTATAATTGATTCTTTGCACCTATTTATCTACCATTGTCAATTTATTAACTGGATCTGGGGTTGCATTACCACAACTATATACTTAGTGAAGTTAGATGGATCTTTATGCGGATATTTCTCACGGAAATAAGGAATTAGGCAAGGCGATCCTTTATCCCCTTACCTCTTTGTCATTGTTATGGAGCTCTTGAGTTGCATCCTTCAGACTAAAACCTCTAAACCTCCTTTTCAGCACCATTGGAGAGCTAAGCAATGTAACATCACCCATTTATCCTTTGTGGATGACCTCTTTCTATTTTCTCATGGGGAGCCCCTCTCGCTCAACATACTGGAAAATTGCCTAGACATCTTCTCCAAAATCTCTGGGCTCACTATCAATAAGAACAAAAGTCTATGTTTCCTCTCTAATACCCCTGATAGCCTTCTTTCTACAATTCACTCCCTACAAATCCCCATCGGAAGCCACCCTATGTCTTTTCTAGGGGTCCCTCTTATCTCTTCTAAATTAACCTCCAATGATAAGGTAACCCTCATAAGCAAGTGATGCGTTGGGGGTAATTGGTTTATTAATCGGTTTTAGTTGGTTTATAGTTTATAGTTTACTACGTGAGATTGGTGTATAAAAGCTGCAGTAGGCCAACTGAAGTAGGCAGTGTCAGCATCAGGGGATGCGAGAACTAACATCAGGGGATGTCGAGCCTGACATCAAGGGATGTTGATACGCGCGTCAAAGGATGACATCATCGGAGGATAACCGTTACTTTAGTGTGACGTCATCATCAAGGGATCAACTAACCCATCGATGGATAATTATCCACTAATGACTGTTTATACCATCAGGGGATAATTATCTTTCAACGACCAATTTGACCAGTTAGGGGGTATTTATCCACTGACAGCTACACGATTATATTTTTTTTTATTGTATTTTATTATTTTTTTCGTGTTTGTTCCCTATTAATAATAGGTTTGTTTATCTTTCCATAGTTGGATTATATTTCTTTCCATTGTAGAATTCTTTCCAAAATAGAATTAGAGTTTATCCCAGGTTATAAATAGCTGCTTATGTTGTACGATGTAATACAGACTTTGATTAATAAAATTATGTGAGTTTTACTTGCAATTATCTTGAGAATTGGTGGTTAATTTCTTTAAACTTTCATAACCTGATTTATTTTAGCTTGCGGGTTATTAATTTCTTTAAGCAAACTAAACATATTGATCCTTTAGAGTTGATTCTTGGTGATTAATTTCTTTACGGAAACTACCTAAGGTTATTTTCCGCAAACTATGTTTGATTCTCCCAAATCAAATACATTATCTTGGTATCAAAGCTGTTGTTGCACCCCTGCTTATATTATTATCATTGCTTAAACATTTATTTATTGTTTAATATATAAGAATTGATGATGTAATATAGTCCTTGCTTTAATATTATAAAAGGACTTAGAAAAATATCCAACTTGTTAGGTGGATATAATATGTAGTTAAGCAAGGAGTTTGATCACCATTGAAGTCTGCTGATATAACGAATTCATTGAAGTCTGCTGATATGATAAATCTGCTAATATAATGAATTCACTGAAGACTGCTCATTGGTCAAGAAGGATTCTAAAGACATGAAGAATTTTCCAAGTATAGTCCTGCTTAGAATGGAAATAAGCAAGGACTTAAGTAAGCAAGATCCTTTGCATGGTCAAAGTTAAGTTGTCAGAAAAGTTATCTTTAACCTTGCTTAGTCAACTTCTAGGAGACTCTTCAGAAAGACACTAGAAGATAGAATAACGGCTAACTTTTTGAACTAAGCAAAGACTGCTGTAAAGGTACAAGATCACATCAAGATCAGTACACTCTAACGAATCTAATTCAAATTTTCAACGGATAAAGTTTTTGGAGTAGTATAAATAGGAGTCATAAATTTCATTTATGACAACAGAGCAAAAACTGAAGAACTAAACAACCAAACACTCTAACATATTAAAGACTTTAGCAAGACATCATAAAGCTTGAACAAGTGCTATCATTCTGCTCAACTAAGGAGCACTCTACTTGGAGATAGAAAGCAAGATTTACTCAATCTACTTAGAGTCTGTGTGATTAATCTGGTCTAAGTGACCTAGTGTAAATTAGACTAAGTGTCTTCCTGCTGATTGTTCTATGTGAACACGCCTGCTAATTGTTCTGTGTGAACAAGTTTTAGTGATAGTCTTCTCAAGTAAAAGAAAAGAATAGTGGAGTAGGCTTAGTCTGAACCACTATAAAAATTCTCATCTCTATTCCTGCTTATCTTTCATATTGCTTACTTGCTTTGTTCTGTGCTTTGCTTAAGTCCTATTGAACTCTATCAGCAAAGACTTACTATCTTTGCTCCTTTTAGCCATTAACCTTTCTTTCTAAAAACTAAAGGGTTCCTTGCTTAACTATTCCACTGCTAAATCTTTTCAAAACATAAGAAACTCTTTTATAAGCAAGAAGTGTTTAAATCAATAAAGTTTTCTAAGCAAGACTTAATTTTTGAAAAACACTATTCAACCCCCCTTCTAGTATTTTTACCCTTTGGGACCTAACAAAAGCTTTTGGTGAAGAGTTGTTCTTGTATTAAATCATACAAACAATGGCTAGAGGAGAAGAACAAATTCCATGAGGGTTGACTATGGAGGAAGCACAAAACTTGCATCGTGATAGGCAAATTAATGAATTAACTGATAGAATGAACAAGCTCTTGGTGAGATTAAATAGGAGAAACCCCTCCACTAGTCCAAATAGAAGCACCAAATCTGTTTGGACTTCCGATTTAGATGAGGAAGAAGTGGCTCGACTCGAGAACCGCAAGGCTAGAGATAATAATGATGATGACAAGGGCCTACAATTGGATATTCCAGAATTTGATGGAAATCCCACACGGAGAATCCCGGGCACCCACCGAGGAAGGCAACAAACATCAACACATCCATACAACACTAATGTACTAAAGTGATTAATAGTACATCCTTACAAATATTAAGAGTACAAATCTTGTAGCGGAAACTAAGCTATTACAACAACTTTAATCATCAACCTTACATGAAGTTGTGACCCGTAGGTCTTACAGACTTAACACTACAATTGTGCCCTTATATCTTCAATCCTCTTCTTCTCCTCATCACTACCCACAGTTAACTCGCAATGACCTTATGCATGTATATCTTACCTTTATCACTTGTAAAACATTTTAACAACAACAACGATGAGCGATTTACGCTCAGCAAGAATATAATCATATATGGTGGGTAACAAGGGTTTCAACTATTTGTGAGGTATGACGGAATCAATTATCAAAACCTCTAGCACTTTTGAAAACATATCTTTGATTTTGAGATTTTGAACTCTTCCTTCCTCCCTTAACCATCTTGCATGTCTTATTTAGCTTAAAGGAGGTTCTCATAAACTTCGTACGACATCCTTCCTCGTAAGACTAACATAAGCACTTACACATCTGTAAACATCCTCATACATTTGCACAAATATAAGATTGAAAATAATAACTGACAATTCAAGCTCAGTTATATCCATGCACTTTCATTCATATCATGCTAGCAGAAATTAAAGCATAGTATTCTGATTCACAAAGAAATCAAGACATAAAAGTCATAACCTTGTACGCACGTCGAATTAATTGACAATGCGCTAAAATAAGCATAAGAATGAGAATATACTTGCCTTGGTCCTTAGCTGAGCTAAATCTAATTCACTTGCTTGGTGAAATACCTCTGTAAAACATGCATGTGCTTACTTAGTAGGAGAATCTAAGCTTGAATATAAATGTGATGTTTGTGATGTCTGTGCATTCTTATTCTCTTGATGTCTTAATGTAATCATTCGTTGCATTGGAAAAATTGAGACTTTTCATTTAAACAAGCCTGAGGGATTTTCAGACTATTACACATCCATCAGGGGAATGAGTTCTGTTTGTCAGGGAAATAATCAATCATCAGTGGATAATTTCCCGTCAGGGGAAGACTGGTCATCGATGGATAAACTACCCATCAGGGTATGTCTCACCCATCAGGGGATGACCCTCGACCATCAGGGAATGTCCCTCGACCATCGGGGTATCATTCACTCGTCAGGGGATAGTCATCAGGGGATGACTTACCCACCAGGGGATAATTTGTGGAGGCCATCAAGGGATGTCCCTCGACCATCAGGGTATAATTCACTCATCAGGGGATGACTTACCCATCAGGGGATAATCTGTTCACCGCCAAACTCGTTGGGTGATAACTTGTTCAGCACCAAACTCCCCAAATCATCGCTGAACTGATCAGTGGATGATTTGTCTAGCGCTAAACTTAGCGCTGAACTCGTCAGTGGATAATTGTTCAGTGCCAAACCTGTCAGAGACAAATCATTGATGCTCATCAGAGACTAACATCATTATTCATGAGAGACTAACTTTTACGCATCAAAGACTACGATTGACGTCATCAGAGACTAAACTTAGCCTGTCGGAGACTAAGGCTGACGTCATCAGAGACTAAACTTAGTCTGTCGAAGACTAAGCTGACGTCATCATAGACTAATATTATCTCTTCAGAGACTAACTTTATCTCATCAGAGACTAATATTAGGGCTTGTCTTTGCTACGATGGAAGATCTTTCAAGAACAAGAATGATGCCCAAAATGCATAATCATCCTTTCCATGGTGCATAAGCTTCTTTTCAAAACAACAAACTCTTAAAAAGCTTTATTCTTTCCTAAAGACTTAGCACACATAGCTAATACTCTCGGATGCTAGGCAAGAAGGAAAAACAGAGGAGAACATAAGATTTTTACCTCTTGACTTGACGAAAGGGATTAAAGCTTGTTTGAAAGTAATTGTCCGAAAGAAAGAACTTGAAATTGTATGAAGATGGTAAGTTTAGAGAAGGACTTTAGAAGGGAAATTTTTAGAAAAGAGAATAAAAATTTTTCCTCCGAATGAGGTATTTATAGCAGGCTAAGATTAAGCCTTGAGATAAAATGATTGGTTAGTCTGGACGGTAAAACGGCTGCTCATCATAACTCTTTAACAACAAGCAGCTGCTGTCTCTCATGCAGCTTGTCTTTAATCAGTTGTTGCCACACAACCTGCCTACTAATCAAGTAACTTTACACATAACTCCTTTAATTCACGTACTCCTTTATGGGCAGTCTTCTTCAATTCACATACTCCTTCTATCTCCGTACATGCTAAATTACTAAATCTCACACTCATATTTCATAACATCAATCTTTGTTCAACTTGATTAAACTAATCTCATAAAAGATTTTGAGATTAATATATTCAAATCCCTTTAATGATTTTACAAAGGAAATTGAGGTTATAGAATTTTGGACATCACATGGACATAATACTCAAGCATTTAAAAATTCATACCTCATAGGAAAATCATCTCATAAACATTTTATTTCTATTTATTTAAGAAAATAAAATTCTGGGTCGTCATAGTATGAAACCTGAGAAGTTCCTTGAATGGTTACAGCGAATGAAATGAGTCTTTGATTATAAAGACTACGATGATCGAAAAAGATTCAAGGTAGCCATTTTAAAACTCATAGGCTATGCCAACTTGTGGTATGAAAAATTAAGATCTAAAAGAAGAAAAGAGGGCAAGGCACAGATAGAGTCTTGGGAAGCATTGAAAACCAAAATAAAGAAACTATTCCTTCCTGCTGATTTTGTGCAAGACATATTCCTAGGACTACAGCGTTTTAAACAACGAATACTTTCAGTGGAGGAGTACACCTTGGAATTTGAAAGATTAACGATGCTCTGTGATCTAGAAGAAAGAGTGGAACACAAGATTGCACGTTTCTTAATCAGGCTAAATTCTAATATTGTAGAAAAGGTTGAACTCCAACCTTATTGGTCTTTTGAAGAAATTTGTAAAGTGGCGATGCGAGCAGAGAAGCATGTTAAAGCTCAAGGAATCAGACATGACAAGCCTAACCACCAGAGTTTTGAATTGGAGAGACCTAAGGAATAGAAAGAAGCACAACTTGTTGCTAAGTTCACTCCAAGCTTTGACAAGTTCAAATAGGGGAAGGAAAAGAACTCTACGCCTTTAACTTTAGGAGATATGAAGATTTGCTTCAAGTGCAAGGGCTATGGACACATGCAACGTGAATGTCTTAGCAATAAAGTCATGACCTTGCATGACATTGAAGAGATTGAGGCAGCGTATGCGTCAGAGGAGATAGAAACAACTGAAGAAAGGGAACAAGAGAAGTGTCAAAAGGTTAATGAAGAGTTTGAGGTTGACTTTGAAGAAGAACATGAGACGCGTGGTTCGCAATTGCTGGTTAGACAAATTTTACAAGTAGATTCAACTTCTTCAAGAGCTGACCTTACTCATGGTAAACTTCCTAAAATCTTGGAACATGATTTTTCTGAACCCAAGGATGCTTTGAGTGAATTCCTTGAAAGGCCTAAGCCAGATGCGTCTGAAAAGGATGTGGTGACTACTGTTGCATTGTTCCATGGATATACTTAACATGGACCTACATTAAGTCCAGGAAATTACAAGAAAGACATTTTGCAACCGTGTCAAATTTGGGGGGCAACTACAAAGCCTTATGTTGGTCAGCAACTGTAGCAAGTAAGGTTTTATATTGACCATGGTAACCATATCTTGTTGGTTAGTTGGTATCCAATGCGATCGGTAATGCATATTCCATTTTATAGAGGCAAGGACGTGTGGGAGTCTTTTTTTTCGGTGGATTGATCTTGTTGTACACTATAACAGTTAGCGTAATACTTAGAGTTAAAAGTTTACTTCTTATATTCCTCACGAAGATACTGCACAATTGAGGACAATTGTTTTCAAAGAAGGGGAGTATGATGCGTTGGGGTAATTAGTATATTAATGGGTTTCAGTTGGTTTATAGTTTATAGTTTATTACGTGATATTGGTGTATAAAAGCTGCACTAGGCCAGCCAAAGTAGGTAGTGTCGGCGTCAGGGGATGCGAGAACTAGCGTTAAGGGATGTAGAGCCTGACATCAGGGGATGTTGATACGCGCGTCAGGGGATGATGTCATCGGAGGATAACCATTACTTTAGTGTGACGTCATCATTAGGGGATCGAGTAATCCATCAGTGGATAATTATCCACTGATGACAGTTTATACCATCAGGGGATAATTATCCTCCGACGGCCAGTTTGACCTGTTAGGGGTTATTTATCCACTGACGGCCACACAGTTATATTTTTTATAGTATCTTATTATTTTTTTGTGATTGTTTACTATTCATAATAGGTTTGTTTGTCTTTCCATAGTTGGATTAAATTTCTTTCCATTGTAGAATTCGTTCCAAAATAGAATTAGGGTTTATCTCAGCTTATAAATAGCTGCTAATGTTGTACGATGTAATACAGACTTTGATTAATAAAATTGTGTGAGTTTTACTTGCAATTATCTTGAGAGTTGGTGGTTAATTCCTTTAAACTTTCATAACCTAATTTGTTTTAGCTTGCGAGTGATTAATTTCTTTAAGCAAACCAAATAGATTGATCCTTTAAAGTTGATTCTTGGTGATTAATTTCTTTACGGAATCTACCTAATGTTATTTTTCGCAAACTGTGTTTGATCCTCCCAAATCAAATACATCAGCAAGCTCATAGGCCGAATCTCCACATGGACTAACAAGTTTCTTTCTTATGCAGGAAGGCTACAATTGATCAAGTTGGTTCTCTTTGTCATCTAGTCTTACTAGTCTTCTTTCTTTGTTTTCCCAAAATTCCTAGTCAAAAAGATTGATCAAATCCTTTCCAGATTCCTCTGGAAGGGGCAGAGTCTCTCTCCCATGGAGCTAAAGTTACTTGGAGGAAAATTACTACACCATGTATGGAGGAGGGATTAGGCTTAAAGAGTGTTGTTGAGTGGAACAAAACTCATCACATTTACTTGGTTCTCCTCCTCCTAAATCCTTGTTCAACCTCTCTCTGGAGGAAATGGGTTATAGCAGTCCTTCTCAAGAAGCACCACTTCTGGACATTGCCTATTCCGAGACATGGTTCTTGGACCTGGAGAAAGCTTCTAAGACTCAGATCTTATATTCTTCCTCATTTGAGTTTCAAGGTGGGAAATGGAGCCAATACATGGCTCTGGCAGGACCCCTGGCTATTATCCCAACCTCTAGCTTCGAACAGACTTTCCCCCATCATCTTGGAGGCTAGCTCTAGATATGAGAGCAAAGTTGATTCCATTCTAGACCAAGGCAGCTGGAAGCTTCCAGTCTATAATCATGTCAGCATCATCGAGCTTAGAAACCTCATTATGTAAAAAGGACCTAACCAGGATATTGATGACATAATATATATGTCAGAAAGAACACGAAAATGGAGATTTGGGATGCCATCAGAGATTATAGCCCTCCAGACACCAAATGGAAAATGGTATGGCACCCTCTTAAAGTGCCACGGTTCTCTTTCTTTTTATGGTTGGCTATGCATAATAGGATCACAACTCTTTTTCTTCCCTATTCTCTATTATGTGGAAGGGAGGAAGAATCTACAGAGCATTTATTTTTTGAATGCACTTACTCTAGATAGGTTTTAAATATGGTCCTTCAGGTGCAAGGATGGCAGAACCCTCCTTGGGAACTGCATACAATTGTAGATGAAGTGGAGAATTCTTCTAGAGCCAAATTGGCTAAATCTATCCTCATGTTGGGTTTCGGTTATGATTTATAAACTATGGGAGATTAGAAACAAGAAGCTCCATAGGAACATCTTGGATTCTGCTAGTAATGTGGGCTAACCTTTTTAGGGTAAGGTTGAATCTCATCCTCAGCTTAGAGTTTGGTTATAGAAGATAGTTTATCCTCTGATGGCTTTGGCATCAGTAGATAATTCTGTCATTAGTAGCTAGACATCAACAGATAATTTCATCATCAGTGGATATTTTATCCTCCACAGAGCTATGCATCAACAGATATTTTGGGCTCAGGCATCAGTTGATATGTTATCCTCTGATGGTTCAGGCATCTGCAGATTTCTTCATCAATGGGTAATTTATCCTTTGATGGTTATTACTTCAGTAGGCATTCTCTTCCTCAGTAGATTTTAGGCTTTAATAGATTTTTTGCTCCTTTCTCTCCTAGTTTAGTTTTTTGTTGACTCTCTTAGGGGTTTGTCGTAATTAGTCGAGGGGCTTTCCCTCTTTTGTTTGGGTAGTTTTCTCTTGTTACCTTTGAGTGTTTTTCTATTGTCCTACCTAGAGATTTGTGCTAGCAGGCCGGGGGGTATGCCTCTCATTAATCTTGTTTCCTTTTCTTTTCTTTTCTATACATTTCTTAACTTAGCAAAAAGAAAAAAAAATTCTAGCTTCTCAAATTATGAAAACTTGTTTATCAAAATCTCTCAGATTTTGTTGTGTTATTACATAGTGAATAAATTGAAGAAGACTCTCTCTCTCTTTTTCTCTTCTATTTTGTAATCTATATACTTTAATTTGTATGTTCTATACAACTACTTTTGAACAACTTCATTGTTCAATTTTCAAAAGCTTCTCTATTCCTTTTTGCTTTTTCAACAATTTTTTATCTCTGCTCTGTAAAAATATCTTTATATGAATAAAGATATTTATTGATATTTGTTGTGTATTGAGATGGTCTACTATGTAATGTGATGTCCTTGCTTTTACAGACCAACTTCCCAACCTTTTCAATCCTGATTGTGACTTTGTTATGTATCTTGGTCGGCTTCTTCATTTTAATTTAGAGCTCTAACTAACTTAGAACTCTTCACTACATCAGAGAGTTACTTTGCCTTAGTCTCTTACAGCTTCAACAATACTTTGATAGTGCAATCCTTAGTCTCTGATAAACTAGTTCTTAGTCTCCGATAGGCTAATTCTTAGTCTCTGATAAACTAATTCTTAGTCTCTGATACACTAATTCTTAGTCTCCGATAGGCTTGACTAACTTCAACTTTGTTGAAATCTCCAAATTCATTCCTGGTAGTCTCATATAGTAGACTTTAACTTATTCTCTTACAATGATATTTTACATATATATCAGAGAGTAAACTACCCAGCTACAATAACTTCAGGTTCTAGTACAATTACAAGTTCTAACAATTCTTAGTATTATACATAATCATCAAATGTTATAATTCCTAAAACTATCTCAAAGAAAAGGTATGCACTGGTGATAGTTGATGATTTCTCTAGATACACATGGGTCAAATTCCAGCATGCCAAAGATGAAACAGCCCAGTTAGTGATTGATCACATCAAGAGAGTAGTTACATAATTTGGGCTGACTATTAGAGTTCTAAGAAGTGAAAATGGAATAGAATTTAAAAACTCTAAGATTGAAAGTTTCTGTGTGAACAAAGGAATATCTCACCATATTCTGCTCCAAGAACCCCTCAACAGAATGGAGTAGTTGAGAGGAAAAACAGAACTCTAATTGAAGTTGCTAGAACAATTCTTAAAGAAGCCAAGTTGCCTACCTATTTTTGGGTTGAATAAAATTCAATAGCATGCTTCACTCAAAATAAGACCTTGATTAATCCATGGGGATTTGATGTTGATGATCAAGCAACAGTAACAACAGTGGATTTACCAGTTGCAACTGATAATGTGATTAGTCTCATTGTGAAAGATGTGATCCTGGACTTCTTTTCCATTGGTACTTATGCTGAAAATTGGTTGGGAAATTCTACATGGGTTGTAGTAACTTTAATCGCTAACGACACATTAAAGATATGAAACAACTGCAATAGGAATAAGAAGCGTCACAGGGGATAAAAGGGCGTCAGCTGTTGAATCAAGCCATCAGGGGAAATTAACCTGTCAAGGGATAACCGTCAGGGCATAATTTAACCCATCAGTGGATAACTATTTCCTGAAGACCTGCAATTTAGTTTTTTGTGTGTATTTGTTTCCTAGTCAAAGTAGGTTTATTTTTCTTTCCTAGTTTGGTTAGATTTCTTTCCATAGTTGAATTAGGTTAGTTTTTCTTCAGCTTATGAACAGTTGTAAACATGAACATTGTAGGGGGGAGATTATAGATTTTGATATACAAACTTTGTGAGTTTTTCAACTTACATCAATCCTGAAAGTTGGTGGTTAATTTTTTTATACTTTCACAATCAGATTTGTTCAGCTAGAGGGTGATCAATTTCTTTAAGCAAACTAATGAAGTCGATTCTTTAGTCTTGTTTCTTAGTGATTAAATTCTTTATAGAATCAAGCTAAAGTTATTTTTCTACAACTTATTTGATCTTCCCTAGATCAAATACATCATTGATCAACAAAGCTCACAACAAGACTTCTGAGCTCATGACAGGCAGGAAACCTATAGTTAAATATCTTCATGTATTTGATGGCAGATGCTTTGTGCTAAGGAATCAAGGTGAAAATTTAGTAAAGTTTGAACCTAAAGCTGATAAAGTAATTTTCCTAGGTTATTCTCTAAGAAGCAAAGCATACAGAGTCTACAACCTTAGGTTGAACATTGTAGTGGAATCTATTCATGTTGCATTTGATGATCAGGAGATAACAGGAATGCAAGATGAAGGGAATTATGAGACCCTAAAGTTTGAGAATGAAGATGAAGTGGATCTTTTAGACTCTTTAGATGATGAAGATGAACCCCACAAAGCTACCTTGCCAGTGGATAATTCAATATCTGTTGAGGAAGCCTTATCAGAGGATAATGTTATCAATAGGAATAGGGTATCGGGGTCATCTACCTTTGAACCTGCCCTATCAAAGGTGTTGATTAGAATGTTGATTCTCTTACATATGTCTTCGTGGATAATTTCCTACTGGTAGCAGAAGTTAAAATATTATCGGCTGATGACTCAACATCATCAGTGGATAAAATTTTAATTTCTGAGTTACTGAGTTCTTGAATATTTTAATAAAAACCCTACTCAATCTCGTTGTGGCACGTATGCAATTATTTTTACTCTTAAAATTAAATTCCTTTCTCACATTAACTAACATGCATTGCGTGTGACAGAAAAAGATTTATACTTCATTATTTGCAGAGTTATAATGCTTTCAATTTTATTACATCACTAATAAATTCTTTGCAAAAGCAAAATTTTCTCTCTCTATTTCTTCTACTTCTGCTACTATGAAGGAGAGTAGTATTGATCTAACTCCTTCCACCCAAGTAGCAAAAGCCTCTAAATCCAAATCTATAACAAAAGCCACCTCCTCTAAAGGTTGTAAAAAGAAAACAACCACAACCAGTAATAGTTGAGGGGGAGTGTGAGCATATTGAGGGTGAAATCAAGAAGAAAAAAGAAACAGTGAGAACCCTTGGAGATTGCTTAGTATCTTCTCAAAAGGATACTGAATCTAAAAGGAAAATGCACATCTCTAGGCCCAATCTCTCAAACGGTTGTATATATTTGTAAGAACCCGAAAATGTTAATGAATTTTGTTATGAGAATTATTTTATTTTCTGCATGAAGGTTTAATTTCTTATAGGGTATAAATGATGAAAATTATATTTTCATATGAAAAATTCAATGGCAATGTGATGTCCAAAAAGGTTTTAAACATATTTTGTACACAAGTTTTCAAATGGATATTTTATACAATTTTCTTATTCTTCAAGTTTATCTAAAGGAAGGGAAATATTTGTTCTTCACGTGAGGAGGAGGTTCACCGAGTGTGAACAGGCTTAGCTACAGTACCCGTTTTGAACCCAACTGCTGAGGGACAGTAGCATTTAATGCACATCACCTCCATCATTACCCTAGAGTGGGCTATGAAAAATGACCGATGGACACTAGCAGCCGTTGCAACCACTCTTTTCTCATCAGTCATTTCTTTTCCTTTCACAGCCAACGACTGATATCAAATTAATCTGACGACCTTTGTTGCTCAACAGGTGATATATATATATATATATATATCACATTGTTATAACCCTAGTTGCACCTTCATAAATTTCTCTACAGTATACCACCAAAACCCAAGCATACTCTCAAAGACAACTGTCCTTTTTGGAAGAACAACTAGAGCTTCTAACTCTTTCTTGCAGCCAAGGAGGTAAGAACATTTCATTAAAGTTCTGCTCTATTTCTTACACTTTGTTTCTGTCATGCATATCACGTTTAATGCCTTGTTCATTCATTTCTAAAAGGTATGATATGATGCATGCTTTTAAAACCCGGAGTTAATGCCATTTATTCCAAAAAGTTGTCCAAGATGAGTGTAAATTTGTTGACAACCACCTGGTAGACAAGCCCTTAACTACCAAACATTCTTTTTGTCAGTATTTACAATCCCATGTTTGAGTATTTTCTTCAACCTGAGTTTTGGACCCTAAACCATGTCTAGGAGGGCATGCAGACATAGGAAATGTTATGTATCCTGAGAGGATGATGAGAGTTAACCTAAGTATGGTTATAGTTGAGAACATCACCCATGGAGGAATGAGGAAGACACCACTATATCTGAGGCAAGTCTTAACTTAGTCTCTGATGAGATGAGTTAGTCTCTGATGAAGGAAGTTGTTAGTCTCTGATGAAGAAAAGTAGATTAGTCTCTGATGACTAAAGAGGTTAGTTTCCGAAGAGTTTGGCGATGAACAAATCATCCCCTGACAGCCGAGGAGTTTGGTGCTGAGCAAATCATCCACTGATGAGTTCAGCGATGACTTAGCAAGTTCGGCGCTGAACAAGTTAACACCCGACTAGTTTGGCGATGGCTAACTGAGTTTGGCGCTGAACAGGTTATCCACTGATGAAGTTCAGCGATAGTCAAGTTACCAACCGATGAGTTTGGCGGTGAGTGAGTTATCCCCTGACGGTCGACGGTTATCCCCTGATGGCAGAGAGCTATCCCCTGATGGCCGAGAGACATCCCCTGACGGGTGAGATATCCCCTGACGACTAGTCATTCCCTGACGGGTAATTAACCCCTGACGAATGATTATTCCCTGACGTAGCAGATTATCCCCTGACGTGCAGTCTGCCTTCAAAACTATAAAACATGATTTTCTTAAAATTATTTATGATGTTTAATTATGTATTCACCCTAAGCAGTTTTTATAGCAGTTTTGGAAACCTTAAAAGTTTAAGGACATCACATATGCACTTTCTCTCATATTTTAACCTAAGTACTAAATTTATTTTGGGATATGTATATTTTACAGAATCTTTCCCTCTCAAGTAAATTGAATTTGTTTGTGAGCAAAGGACTGAGGCAAGTATATACATTCAATCTGATGTTTATTTTAGTTTAACGCGTTACGTGCAAGGCTTGAATTATATGTTTCAATTGCTTTTATGATTAAGCATGTTATGCTTTAGATTCTGCTAGCATGATATGAATGATAATGCATTGATATAATTGAGCTTTGATTATCAGCTATTGTTTTTCATTATTATATCTGTGCTAATGAATGAGAATGATATGTCTCTTAAATGGGGCATGAGAATGATGTCCCTTAAATGGGTTATACCACATGGTTGGCAAGAGGAAAGGAAAGGTGCTGATGTGTTCTTCACCTGACCTAGAGGAATGATAAGTGACTACGTAGTCCACTCAAGAGGGATCATGCGGTCCAGTTTGGCCAGCTGTGTACTGTATGGTTAGCAGATCCACGGGTTTAGCCCCTGATGGATATTTTGAGGAAGTTATGCTCAGCTGTATACCTGTCTTTCTTCAAGGAGGATCATAGGTTGTGTATCATCAGTGAATCCTCAATGATCTTTGAAGATTTCTGAGACCTTGGCATTGTTTCACCAAGCCTCACAAACAGATTTGAACTTTCTTCGATGTTCCAGATACATTCCTTTAAATTGTTTATATACTTCTTCGAATTGTATATACTTGCTGGGCGTAAATCGCTCATCCATGTTGAATTTTAATGTCTTGCAGGATAGAATGCTAAGGCTGAACCCTCTGATAAGGGGAAAACAAAGATGATAAACTAATAAGTTATTTACTCTTTTGATAACACTGAGGAAGGAAGGAAGGAAGATATTAGAAGTAGTGATGATTTTGATTTGTAATTAAAGATGATGTAATAGCTTCCGCTGTAATTGTATTACTCTTGGGTTGTAATAACTCTTTAATACTACCCTTATCCAGTATTTATACTATGAATGGATGTATGGTTATCTTTTCCTTCTTTTGACGATGCCCTGATCCAGTAAAGGATTTTGGGGTCGTCACAATATTGAAAATAGTTCAAGGACACATGTATTTGAGTCTAAAAAGAACACATCTATAAATACTTTTCAAAGTAAAAAGAAGAAGCAGGACTTGGTCAATGTTCAACCTGTCATTAAGTGCACACACAAGATTCTCAAATTGATGTTTTTTTTTCTTTATTCAAGAGAAACAACCAACACTCAACTCTATACTCTTATTCTTTCTTCTTCTCTCCATGATATTTCTTCAGAAGCAATGGAGATCTAATAATTTCATTTGTTTCAGATTCTCTGATAGTTCAATCATCAGAGAAGCCAACTCCTGAAGCTAAAACATAAACAACAACTCTCACTTCACCAGTGGATAATACAACTGTTCTTTCTCAAACATCCACTAATGAAGAATACTCACTAATAACACTTCTTTCACTCTCCAGGTCACCTATAACATGAAGATTTCACATTTCTAGTGAGCCTGAGACAATACAAAATGAGAGTCAGTCCTTATGTCTAAAAAAAGGTAATGAGGAGATCTTAATAACAAATAAAGAGAGTGAGTGTGAGAAGCTGACCTTAGAAGGTCAGACAATAGTAGAGGGTGTGAGCAAGGATGAGATCCTTAAAGAAAAGAATAGAGAAAAATGTTCACACACTACTACCTTTGCAGCTCATGTATTCTCTGATCAGACATCAGAGGATACTAAGAGAAGAATTACTTGAGGAGATACAAAACAACAATTGCTTCCTGACATGTCTAATCAGGACAGACTGTCAGATCTCACAATAGGAATTGCAGATGAACCTGAAGAAGAGATTTTGGATGCTTGGTTGGATGTAAGCAACACAAGATTATTGGATAATATAGTAGCACACCTCATATCAGATTATTTAATCACACGAGGATCAAGTGCAATTGTACTCACAGGATGTTTATGAAGCATTGATCAACACACCAAAGAGAAACATGAAGCTCTAACACTTCATGATCAATGGTTTTCAAACTAAGCTCCAAAATGTCAAGGAACACACAATTTTGGGATTCTAACTAATCTTTCTACTAATTCAAAAGGATATCTAAAGGGGGAGAATAGTTAGATCATAGTTCAAAGGACATTCATGAGCTGAAACAATTCTTCATACTAGTCAACCTAATTTGTCTATTTCTACCTTTCAACATGAGATGCTGATGTCAAAAAGGGGGAGAATAGTTAGGTCAAGGGGAGTGAAAGTAATTCTGATGAAGACATGGGAGAGTTGTTAAAGATGTTAGCAGATTGATGGCTAAGCTTGAAAAATAGTAAGAAGCCAACAAAGCTATTAATGCAGTCATCACTTTTAGCAAAACAGGAATTGGTACAATTGTGTTTACACATTTTTTATTTCAATTCTTTATTGTGTTTGTATAAGTTTTGTGTTTTGACATTATCATTAAACCTTGATTTATGCTTATCATTAATAATCATAAACAGGGGGAGATTGTTATAAATGATAGCATTTGATGATGATTTATAGTACTTAGAATTGTTAGATTTGAGATTGTACTAGAAACTGCTAATATGTTATATAAACATAAACAGATAAACTACAGTTGATTTTGTCCAAGTATTATCCTCCGACAGTGTAAAATGTACATCAATGCATAATTAGAGAATAAATCCTAAAGCAGTCAGTCAAAGGATGATTTTATTCCTCGATGGATTAAGTATTCACTAGAGGATATTCTGCATCAGAGGTAATATGGCTATTACAGTATATTCTGCAGAATCATGGTCATCGGAGGATAAAGTTCTTCATCAGTAGTTAAATGACCATCAGTAGATATAGAGTTATTAAAGGAGATATTGAAGATGACATGGACTAGAATAGAGAAAAGTTTAAAACACAGTAGGACTTGCAGTTACAAACAAGAAGCCAACAAAGATCCATAACAGAGTCATAATTAGGATTAACAAGGTTGAGAATCTGGTCTGTAAGAGCAGGACCATCGCATTACCTATCAGTCGATCTCAATACACAACATATATTGATAAATATCTTTATCCATAGAAAGATATTTTTACAAATTAGAGATTAGAAGCTGTACAAATCGAACAATGAAGTTGTTCAAGAAGTAACAAAGAAGTTGTTTAAATTGAACAATGAAGTTGATGTATTTGATCTAGTGAATACCCAATATAGTTTGCAAAAAATAACTTTAGATTGATTCTATAAAGAATTTAATCACCAAGAAACAATACTAAAGGATCGACTTGATTAGTTTGCTTAAAGAATTAAATCACCCGCAAGCTAAAATAAATCAGGTTGTGAAAGTTTAGTGGAATTAACAACACACTTTCAAGATAACTGTAAGTTGTAAAATCACAAAAATTCTGTATATTCAAAGTCTTAAAAAAAATGCTTTTACAATGTACAAGATTACAACTATTTATAAGTTGATGACAAGTTAACCTAATTCTACTATGAAAAGAAATCTAAAATGGAAAGAAATCTAATTCAACTAAGGAAAGGAAAACCAACCTATTACAATTTGGAAAACCAATAAAAACAAATAACTACACTGTAGGTCATCAGCGGATAATTATCCCTTGATAGGCTAAACAGCCATCGGAGGATAATTATCCCTTGATGGATTAAATTATCCCCTGATAGGTTAAATAGTTATCGAAGAATTATCCCTTATGCATGCAATTTCAACATACCTTGTGCCTTTGACTTAGCATCAATATGAACACATTCCCCTTTAGGCAAAGGAATCAGATCCACATGTAATCTTGGATTTTGCCCATACACCACCTCGAATGGAGAATGTTTAGTTAAATACGTATGAGATCTATTATATGTAAATTCTGCATGTGAGAGTTTCACATCCCAATGCTTGGTTGTTTTACTCACCAAGCCCGACAACAAAACTCCCACTGTCCTGTTTGTCACCTCTATTTGTCCATCCATTTAAGGGTGATGTGAAGTACTAAAACACAATTTAGTACTCAATAACTTCCACAATGTTTTCCAAAAATAGTTCATGAACTTCATGTCTCGATCACTTACAATGGTCTTCGACACACCATGTAGTGTGAGAACCTGAAAATAAAAATAGGAATATGATGAATGGATGATTTGTTCATTCTTATTTTGTATGAAGGATTAATTCACATTTTGTATGAATAATCAATTCATATCTTGAATGAGAATTTTTATGTTAATGTGATGCCCAAAATTCAATAATTTCAATTCCTTTGTAAAACCATAAAAGGGATATGAATATGAGAATCTTAAATCTCATATGAGATTAAATTAATCAAGCATGTATGGAGATAAGTTAAGGATTACGTGTATTTAAGGAGACTGTTGTGGGATTACGTGTATTAGTGCTTGATTAGTAAGCTACATGTGTGTCAACAGTTGATTAAGATTAAGTTGCATGTATGCCAGTAGCTGCTTGGTATTAGACCAACTATTGAAAGTGATATGCTGAGCAGCCACTACACCGGCCAAGCTGGCCAATCATATCACCCCAAGGACAAAATTTTAGCTTGCTGCTCTAATTGATTTACGAACATTATAAATACTTCATCAGAGGTATAAATCCTAACCTCTCTTCTTGTTAGGTTTTATAACATGTGATGATGATTGTAATTAGAATACTTAGATATACAAATGTACAGTTAGTGCTAGTCTATAGCATTTAAAGTTTTGTAGCTGATAGTTCACTCTCTAATTCATGTAATTTATCTTTATATGAGAGTAAGTTAATTTGTATTGTAAGAGACTATCAGAATTGTAACAGAGAATTCAACAAGTCAGAGACTGTGTTTAGTCTATCAGAGACTAAAGAAAGTGTTCATCAGATACTACAGATTAAAGCATCGGAGACTAATCTTAAGTCATCAGAGACTAAGAGTAAGGCATCAGAGACTAAGATTAAGGTATCGGAGACTAAGCTTAAGCTGTCAGTGTGAAGACCCGGATTTGTAAATAAATTCCGTTATGAAATTTAATTATTTTAGCTTATTTTTCTTCATGAAAATTATTTTCTTATAAGTTGTGAATATTGAAATTATATTTTCTTATGAAAAATTTATCTGCAATGTGATGTCCAAAAGATTTTTAAAATGATTTTGTAAAGCTCATGAGGTTATGAGTTGTTTTACCCTTAAAGGAGTGTTTCGCGGGAATGCCTCGGGTAGCTACAGTACCCGTCCTCTTTTTAAATACTCCACTGCTGGGGGGGAACAGCAGCATTAAAAGCTCATCATCCCTATCATTACCCTAGAGTCAGCTATGAAAGATGACCGATGGACACAGCAGCCGTTTCAACCACTCTTTCCTTCTTCAGTCATTTCCTTTCTTTTCATAGCCAACGGCTGAGATCAAGTTGATCTGACGGTCTTTGTTGTTCAATCAAGTGATATATATACACATCACGCTGTTGTAACCCTGATTCTACCTTTCTAAACTTCCATCAAACTTAAATTTAATTTTCGAGACAGCAGTTCTTCTTGAAGGATAAACCGGAGCATTTATTTCCTTCCTACAGTAAGGAGGTAAGAGCATCTCATTTAAGTCTTGCTATATTTCTTGCATCTCTGCTCTACCTACCACATTTAATACCATGTTCATTTATTTTCAAAAGTATGACTTAATGCATATTCGAACGATCGGAGTTAATGTCATTTATTTCAAGTTATCTAGGATGGGTGTAGTGTTGTTGATAACCACCTGGTGGACAAACCTTTAACTACCAAACATTCTTTTGTCAGTAGTTGCAACCCCATGCTTGAGTATTCTTTAACCTGATTTTTTTAACCCTAAACCGTGTTTAGGATGGCATGCAGACCATAGGAAATGTTACGTATCACTGAGAGAATGATGAGTATTGACCTAAGTGTGGTTATGGTTGAGGGCACCACACATGGAGGAGTGAGGAAGACGACCCTGTATCTGAGACAAACCTTAACCTAGTCTCTGACGGGTTTGAATTAGTCTCTGATCTTGTAAAATAATCCCCGATGGGTTGATAATCCCTGATGAGTTATTAATCCCCGATGGGTTGATAATCCCCGATGGGTTGATATGCGTAGAAGATTGGATTTATACTTTAATTGTTCTGATGAATGAGCATGCTATGCTTTGATTCTGCTAGCATGATATGAATGTTGATGCATGGATATAAATGAGCTTTGAATTTCAGCTATGTTTTCAATCTTATATATGTGCAATGAGAATGTGAATGATGCCCCTTATGGGGGTTATGCCACATGGTTGGCAAGAGGAAAGGAAAGGTGTTGATGTGTTCTTCACCTATCCAAGAGGAAATGTTATTTGACTACGTAGTCACTCAGAGGGATCATGCGGTCCAGCCTGGCCAGCTGTGTACTGTATGGTTAGCAGATCCACGGGTGTAGCCCCCGTTGGATATATGAGAAAGTTATGATCAGGTGTATACCTGACTTTCTTCAAGGGAGGATCACAAGTTGTATATCATCAGTGAATCCTCAAGGATATTTGAAAGTTTTCGAGGTCTTGGCATTGCTTCACCAAGCCTCACAAACAGAATTTGAATTTCTCTCCTTTGATTCCAGATGAAATTCGTTGAATTATTCATATTTTCCTCAATGTGTATATACTTGCTGGGCGTAAAATGCTCACCCGTGTTGAATGTTAATGTCTTGCAGGACAGAAAGCTAAAGCTGAACCCTCTGATAAGGGGAAAACAAAGATGATAAGCTACTAAGTGTTCATCCTTTTGATAGAACTGATGAAGGAAAGAAAGGAATGAAGGAAGGAAAGAAGGAAGACGTTTGAAGAGTTAATGAGATTTATTTTGTTATTAAGAAATGATGTAATAGCTTCCGCTGTAATTACTTAATTCTTGGGTTGTAATAACTCTTAAATGCTGTTTTTATTCAGTATTTAGTTATGAATGGATGAATGGTTATCTTTACCTTCTTATGATGATGCCCTAGTCCGGTATGGGATTATGGACTAAGTTGAAGCAGTCAGAGACTAAGGTAATAATTAATCTCTGATACAAGACAAACTTCTAATTGGATTACAAGTCATCTTCGACATGAACATTGAAGATATATTGAAGACGAAGCTAGTTAGGAAACTAACTAGAAAAAGATAACTTATTCGAATTGTAATTAATATAACATACATTGAATAGGATTAGAAGCTGAATTACAATTCAGATTTGTAGCTGTAATTATTTTTATAGAGTTGTATTAGAAGTTGTATGTTTATAAAGATTTATATATAGAGTACAGGATTTTGAAGCTGACAATCAGTTTGTGATTGTTAGAATTTGTAATCAATTGTTCATCAATAAAAGAAATTGTTTATAAATTTATTCTTGTTTTTGTTCTTTAATTTCCGCAAGTAAATATACTTTGAAGAACATAAATTCTAAATGATTTTAAGAACTTGTATTCAACCCCCCCCCCCCCCCCCTACAAGTTCTAGGCTATTTCACTGGGACAACATGTGACGACCCAAAAAAAAAATAAAAAATAATATATATATATATATATATATATATATATATAAATTTAATTTATCTTATTTGCTCATATTTTATTCTCTTGTAGAGTTAATATACGATGTTTTGAATGTTTAAATATTTTTTGGAACCATTAAAAAGGTTATGATATGTTCAAATGTTTATTTTGGATGATGGTTTTAAGAACAAACAATTTATGTTCATATGTTTGGTAACAGTCATGTTTGCATAAAGGGGCCCATGCAGAAATTAGTAGCTTACGTATGAGTGATTACATCATGTGTACGTATATTAATTAGATTAGTAAGCTGCTTGTATGACTAAGCGTATGTGCATGAAGGACAACAACTGCTTATTATATGTATTAGTTGTTAAGTATCATGATGAGTAACCATTTTATTAACCAATGATTTTATCTTAAAACTTAATTTCAACCATAAATACCTCATTCGGAGGTAACATTTCATTTCTTTTCTAAATATTTTCTCTCCTAAAGTTCTTCTTTAAACCTACCATCTTCATATAATTTCAAGTTCTCACTTCTGGGCGAATACTTTCAAACAAGCTTTGATTTCTTTCGTCAACCCAAGAGGTAAGAATCTTATGTTCTCCTCTGCTTTTCATTTTTATGAAAATATTCACCGTGTATGCTAAGTTTTAGGAAAGAATAAAGTTGTTAAGAGTATGGTGTTTTAGATTGAGTTTGTTCTTCGCTAAATATCATTCTTGATCATGGAAGACTTCCTTTTTGCAGAGACAAGTTCTACGATCAGTCTCTGATGAGATAATTAGTCTCCGATGATGATGTCATCATTAGTCTCTTATAGGGTTAAGATGACGTCATCAGTCTCTTATGGGTTAATTAGTCTCCGGTGATGATGTCATCATTAGTCTCTTATGGGGTTAAGATGACGTCATCAGTCTCTTATGGGTTAATTAGTCTTGGATGATGATGTCATCATTAGTCTCTTATGGGGTTAAGATGATATCATCAGTCTCTGGTGAGATATTTATTAGTCTCTGACGAATAAATACCCACTGATGTTTGATTATTTTCCCTGATGAATGATTAATCCCCTGATGATGATCATCCCCTATTTTGCGTACTCCCATATTTATCTTTCAATATGTGGATTTCTCATGTTATACCAACAATGATGTTTTACAGAACCCTTTTGCAACTAGTATAGTGAATTTAGCTAAGGACTAAGGCAAGTATATACTCATTCCACTTTCTTTCTTACTGATTACGTAGAATCATTAATTCGATTCACGTAAATAAATGATGTTAAAGCTTATGCATGATGATGTTCTCTTTTATGATTAAGTAACGTACGATCATTGATTCGATGTACGTGAAAAGATGTTAATGATTGAGCTATATGTTATTAGGTGATTGCTAGCTGTTTAAAGTCGCTAGCACACCAAAAGATGATGATGATGATGCAAAGGTGTTGCAGTCGTGAACTTGTATGCGCACCTGAGCAGCTTCCGTATGGGTATATAGAAAAATCATCGGCTGTCTACTTTTAATTGTTGAGCACGCCAATGTGTTTGGTAGTCGCTGTTTTTAATTGTGGAGGATGCCAATTTAAAATGAGAAAATGTTTTCAAGAAGATATACTCCATATGGGAAGTTAAATGGCTGTTGAATGCTTTCACTTGGTATTCTGGCCAATGATGATAGGGAATGATAGACCGAGGTAAGGCGTCGGTAATCAAACCTTTCGCAGATTAATTGGTTTCTGCAAGTGACTACGTTTGTCAAATGATAGATCAAACGACTAGGCTGACCAGCTGGGATGAAATTTGATTGTTAAAGGAAGTTAGATAATGATCAAGCTGGTCAGGTGATGCATTATCTGATGAAGAGAGGGCGAATCATGATTTATTGAAAGAGGGTTAACCCTTGATATCACTCGGGTACCCTAAATGATATATGTTTATTGATTATCACGAGGTGTTGGCATTGTTTCGCCCAACCTCGAAGAATATTAAAACTTTTGAATTATCTGTACTTCTTGCTTGAATATATACTTGCTGAGCATAAATGCTCATTTGGAATGTTATGAAATGTTTTACAGACTATGTCAAGAAGGCCGAGTCGCCTAATAAAGGAAAAGAGAAAAATGGCATGATGAGGGATTATTGATCTCTCTCCTTTGGATGGCGTTTAAAGGGAAAATGAAACGAGAGGCTATCATAGAAATGTTTAGATTGTAAAGTCAGATGGGCCATCTAAGGTTTTGTTCCACTGCAGTTTGTTTGTGACGACCTGGAAAATTTGTTTATCTATAAATAATTTATTCACTCATTATTTATTTTATTTTATTTTATTTTATTTTCTTATTGATATGTATTATATAATGTTTTTGGATGTCTAGATATTTTTGGATCCATTAAAGGATTATGTTTGTTTGGATGTTGGATTATAAGATCAAGCAATTTGTGTTGATGTTGCTTGAAGGAGTCAAAGTGTTCAGATCAGTAAATCTCTTGCTGAACAGAATGGCATACGTAAGAATGATGACATCATTGTGTACGTATATTAATTTGGTTAATAAGCTACTTATATGTCATCAATGGATTAAACGTATGTGCATGAAGGACAGCAGGCATATTACATGCTTAGCTGCTAAGAATCATGATGAGCAGCCGTTTTACCGTCCAGATTAGCCAATCATTTTATCTCAAAGCTAAATCTCAGCCTGCTATAAATACCTCATTCGGAGGAACAGTTCAGTCTCTTTTCTAAAGATTTTCTCTTCCAAAGTTCTTCTTTAAACTTATCATCTTCATACAATTTCAAGTTCTTTCTTTCGAATAATTACTTTCAGACAAGATTTAATCCTTTCCGTCAAATCAAGAGGTAAGAATCTTATGTTCTTCTCTGTTTTCTTCTTGCATAGCATCTGAGAGTATGGGTTGTGTGTACTAAGTCTTCAGGAAAGAATAAAGCTTTTAAAGAATATGTTGTTTTTATGAAAAGAAACTTATGCACCACAGAAAGGATGATTATGTATCCTAGGTTTGAGTCCGTTCATTCTGAGTATCATTCTTGTTCTTGAAAGATTTTCCATCACAACAGAGACAAGCTCTAATATTAGTCTCTGATGAGATAATATTAGTCTCTGATGAGATGTTGCTAGTCTCTGATGAGATAATATTAGTCTCTGATGAGATGTTGTTAGTCTCTGATGAGATAATATTAGTCTCTGATGAGATGTTATTAGTCTCTGATGAGATATTGTTAGTCTCTGATGAGATATTCTTAGTCTCCGATACTTTAAAAGTTTTAGTCTCGGATGACGTCAGCCTTAGTCTCCGATAAGTTAAGATAACTTCATCAGTCTCTTATGAGTTAATTAGTCTCTGATGATGACGTCAACCTTAGTCTCCGATGAGTTAAGATGACGTCATCAGTCTCTTATGAGTTAAATAGTCTCCGATGACGTCATCCTTAGTCTCTGATGGGTTAAAATGACGTCAGCAGTCTCTGATGAGATATTTGTTAGTCTCTGATGAGTGAATTTTTTTTCCCCGACAGGCAACCTCATGCCCTGATAACCATTTTCTAATCTGAATGGACATCTTTTAAGTTTGGATTTGTCATGTTATACCAACAATGATGCTTTACAGAACCCTTTTGCAACCAGTATAGTGATTTTAGCTAAGGACCAAGGCAAGTATATATATTCATTCCACTTTCTTTCTTACTGATTACGTAGAATCACTATTTCGATTTACGTAAATGAATGATGTTAAAGCTTACGCATGATGATGATCTTATTCATGATTAAGTAATGTACGATCATTGATCCGATGTACGTGAAAAGATGTTATTGATTAAGCTATATGTTATTCGGTGATTGCTAGCTGTTTAAAGTCGCTAGCACACCAAAAGATGATGATGATGATGATGCAAGGGTGTTGCAGTCGTGAACTTGTATGCGCACCTAAGCAACTTCCATATGGGTATATAGAAAAATTATCGGTAATCGACTTTTATCTGTTAAGCACGCCAATGTGTTTGGCAGCCGCTGCTTTTAATTGTTGATCGTGCCAATTTAAAATGAGAAAATGTTTTCAAGAAGATATATTCCATATGGGAAGTTAAAGGGGCTGTTGAATGCTTTCGCCTGGTATTCTGGCCAATGATGATAGAGAATGATAGACCGAGGCAAGGCATCGGTAATTAGATTTTTCGCAGACCATATGCTTTATGCAAGTGACTACGAATGTCAAATGATGAATCAAATGACCAGGCTGACCAGCTGGGATGAAATTTGATTGTTAAAGGAAGTCAGATAATGATCAGTCTGGTCAGGTGATGCATTATCTGATGAAGAGAGGGCGAATCATGATTTATTGAAAGAGGGTTAACCCTTGATATCACTCGGGCACCCTAGATGATATATGTTTATTGATTATCATGAGGTGTTGGCATTGCTTCGCCCAACCTTGAAGAGTATAAAAGCTTTTTAATTATCTGTTTCTCTTGCTTATGAATATATACTTGCTGAGCGTAAACGCTCATGTGGAATTTCATGAAATGTTTTTCAGGTTATGTCATGAAAGCTGAGTCGCCTAATAAGGGGAAAGAGAGAATGGCTTAAGAATGTTTAAGTTGTAAGGCCGTATGAGCCATCTAAAGTTTTGTTTCCGCTGCAGCTTGTTTATTTTCAAGCTTTGAGGTTTTGTAAGATGATGTGAACCTGAAGATTTTATAATGTTGCATTTGAGAATGTATTTCTCACAAGAATGTTGTTAATGCTTAGTTGTGTTGTTGTTTTGCTGTTGTGATGTTGTGTTGTAGTTTTCTGGTGCAACCGGGGTTCCAGCCTAGGGATCTCAGGGACTGTCACCCACATTGATGACAGTGCCCGAGGCCCGGCTTAGGGAATTTTCTGGGGGCGCCACAGTTTGGTATCAGAGCACAGCATCCAAGCACCAGTTATGAGACATGTTCTTTGCTGGAAAATAGAATTTAGGATTTAGTAAAGTAAGGAAATGACTGAAAGGATAAGGAAAGTTGAGTAAGAGATAGATGTCTAAGTTGAGTCTAGGTTGTTCTTGGGTTATCAGGTTAGATGAGAGGTTATAAGATAGAACAATTCATGTTGAAGTCATTGTATATCTTGTTGCAGTATTAGTATGTATGTTAAATCCTTATTATAAATGTTAAGTTGATATTTATCTAAGCTATGTTTCCTTTATAGATGAATCCACCTACTCTAGGACCTGTAGATAAGGGCAAGGCACCTATGGTTAAAAGTTCAGAGAAGGAGTATATCCCTAGTAGTAAGGCTGCTCGACCTTGCAAGTCTGGTGGACACCATCTGTTAGATGTCAACCATGGGAGGATAGGTGCATGTTGGCGAGTGACTCCTCGCAAAAGAGTGAAGAAACCAACTCAGGTTTTTTGTTTTGAAATGCCCAGAGGTTCTGATAAACATGTTAAGAGGTCTGCAGATTCTGAAGGAAATAAACAGAACCCAACCAAACCAGTTGAGGGGTCAAGTTTCTCAGTTCATATGAAGAGTCCTTCCTCACCCCATGATCAAACAGATTTTCCAACTTTGGATACTTCCCAAATAAGAGGTTCCCCAGCTGTTAGGCACACATTACCTACGGTGTCAGTCACTATACATGCTGTTTCTAAACCAGTTACCTTATCAAATGTTGCACTTGCAGTACCACCACCAGAAAATTCAGTACCCTTGCCTTTTCCAAATGGATTCTGTTATTACCTTTAACGTAGAATCCGTATGACACAATCAGAGTTGGCAACACGTAATACCACCATGATGCGTCAGTCAATGGCTCATCAAAGAACTAGCAAACTGTTGGACCTCTGGAGGGTATCATTTCAGGATGTGTCCTTAGTTCTCACTGAGACTCTGACAGAGGTGGTGATCTCAGTGAGTAATTATCTTAGGCTGTGCCAGCCTACTATAGCAGATCGAGATCAGTTAATGTATAATCTTATAGAGAAGGTTGAGGGAGCGTGTCATTTTGCACGTAAGACAATAAGTGAACTTGATTCCCAACCCTTGTATTAGGCATCAGAAGTAGTCAGTGTTGTTATGTTTTTGTTTAATGTTGTAACAAGGAAGCTTTATTGTACAAATTTGCTATGATGTAACTTTTGTTACTTAATATATATATTTTGATGATTTAATTTGGAAATTCTCTTTCCTATTTACATATATGTTATTCTTTAAAAGAGAGAGAATTTTCGATGGTAAGTTTATATTTTTCCTTAATTTATAGGAAATGGCCTCAAGAGGAAGACCTCGAACCCGTCAAGCTACCAACCAAGCTGACCAAGAGAATCCCAACCTGAACATTAATCAAGGAAATGATAATCCAGAGAATCTTATTGCCTTATTGGTAAACATGATTAAGGAAGCGTCTCAAAGTAACAATGACCGAGCACTTCCACCACATGTACAACCTAGAAGGGTGACATTTAAGGACTCTACCAATAGTTGTCCACCTACTTTTTATGGTGATGGAGGTCCCACTGCCGCTCAAATTTGGATTAAGGAAATAGAGAAAGCTTTTCGTATTGCTGAAGTAACAAATGACCTTAAGACGGAATATGCTATGTATCTATTGAAAAGAGAAGCTAGTTATTGGTGGGAAAATACCGAACGATTAGAAATGACTAGGAGATTGGCAAGTACGAATGAACAAATAGTCCCTAAAATTGATCAAGTTGTCACCTGGTCCCAGTTTAAAGAATTTTTCTATAACCAGTATTTTCCAACCAGTGCTGCAGATGAGCTAGAAAAGCAATTTCTAGAATTGAGATAAGGGAACATGACTGTGGAAAAGTATGAGAAAAAGTTTAATGAACTACAAAGATATGCCCCGCATTTGGTAGATACTGAGAAAAGAAAGACAAGAAGGTTTGAGCATGGTTTGAATCCATGGTTACATGACAAGGTTGTTATTTTGTGTCTAAACAACTATGCTGAAGTTGTTCAAAGGTCAAAGGTAGCAGAAAAAAGTGGCAAGTTACTTCGGGAATTTAATTGGGAGAAACGTAAGGAAGGACAAAGGAAAGGGAATTATTATGACAATCTTAATCAAAGGATTGGAGGACAAGGAAAATCATGATGAAACAAGAGGAAGGAAATAGGTATAATGATAATTGTAGGAAAAGAAATTTCAGTATGGATTTAAGTGAGAATAAAAGGAGGATTGTTATTTGTGGCAAATGTGGAAGGAACCATGAAACTTCCTAGTGTTTAATAGGAACCGGTTTGTGTTTCAAATGCCGTCGATCTGGGCAAACTTCCACCAATTGCAAGTCAGGCACCAAACGTTTTCCAACCAAGGTTTTCTCCGCAACAATATCAACCACAAAGTGCTAGTCGTGTACTTGGAACTACAAGGAGATGCTTTAGTTGTGGTCAGGAAGGCCACATCTCCACTTCATGTCCTCAGAAAAAGAGTCAGGGTAAACTCCCGTTAGAAGGACCTAGCATGACAGTTAATCGACCTCAAGCTAGAATTTACAATATGACTGCACAGGATGCTCTACTGTCTGATAATGTGGTTTCAGGTACGGTCTTGGTAAATTCAATTGAAGTATATGCTTTATTTGATTATGGCGCAACTAGATCCTTCATATCTGAGAGTTTTCTTAAGGATAGAAATTTTACTCCTGAATGTTTAGAAACACCTCTAGAAGTCATAATAGCTAATCAAGAGGTGTACATTGCCAAGAGTATACTACCTGATTGTAGTATAAGAATAGGAAATCATGACTTCCCTGCAAATCTAATACCTTTTCCATTGGGAGAGTTTGATCTAATACTAGGAATCGATTGGTTACATAAATACCAAGCTAGTATAGATTGCAGGAAAAAGAAGGTTTCCCTAAGAACACCCTCAAATAATAAAGTGTTATTCCATGGATGTAAGTCTACCGAACCCTTTCATCCTCTTACAATATTACAAGCTAATAAAATGTTACGCAAGGGATGCGAAGCATTTTTAGTTCATGTTTATGACAAGAGGGTAAAAGGATTAAAGATTTCTGATATCCCTATAGTAAAGGAATTTGGAGATGTTTTTCCTGAGGAATTACCAGGTATACCCCCAGACAGACAAGTTGAATTTAGAATTGAGCTAGCACCAGGAACTAATCCAATTTCTAAAGCTCCTTATAGGATGGCCCCTTCAGAATTAAAAGAGCTTATGACACAGCTACAAGAGTTGTTGGATCAAGGATTTATTAGGCCAAGTGTTTCACCTTGGGGAGCACCCATTTTATTTGTAAAGAAGAAAGATGGATCATTAAGGTTATGTATTGATTATCGAGAATTGAATAAGGTGACGGTGAAGAACCAGTATCCTTTACCTAGGATTGATGACTTGTTTGATCAACTCAAGGGAGCAAAGTACTTTTCAAAAATCGACTTGAGATCAGGATATCATCAATTAAAGATTAAGACTGAGGATGTCCCTAAATCAGCTTTTAGAACCCGTTATGGTCATTATGAATTTGTGGTAATACCTTTTGGACTTACCAATGCCCCATCTATTTTTATGGATTTGATGAATCAAGTTTTCAAACCATATTTGGATAAGTTCATCATTGTATTCATAGATGACATTCTCATCTACTCTAAGACGAGAAAAGAACATGATGAACATTTGAGGATAACACTGGAGACATTGAGACAAGAGAAACTTTATGCCAAATTTTCAAAGTGTGAATTTTGGTTAAGAGAAGTGAAATTTTTAGGACATGTGATCAATGAATCTGGAATTTTGGTTGATCCCATCAAAGTTGAAGCCATCATAAATTGGCCACAACCAAAGACACCTACTGAAGTGCGAAGTTTTCTAGGGTTAGTGGGATACTATCGTCGATTCGTTCAAGATTTCTCTAAGATAGCAGTCCCATTAACGAATCTGACAAGGAAGACAGAAAGATATATTTGGACTCCAGCTTGTGAGAAGAGTTTTCAAGAATTGAAGAAAAGGTTAACCACTGCCCCAGTACTAAGTTTACCTGATAACAAAGGAGATTTTGTGATTTATAGTGATGCCTCGATGAATGGATTAGGAGCTATGCTAATGCAGCATGGCAAAGTTATTGTCTATGCATCTCAGCAACTCAAGCATTGCGAAAAACGATACCCAACACATGACTTGAAATTGGCCGCTGTCGTTTTCGCTTTAAAAATTTGGCGACATTATTTGTATGGAGAGAAGTGTAAGATTTATACAGACTATAAGAGCTTAAAATACATTTTCACCCAAAAGGAACTGAACATGAGACAAAAACGGTGGTTGGAGCTAATTAAAGACTATGATTGCTCGATCAACTATCACCCTGGTAAAGTTAATATTGTGGCTGATGCATTAAGTAGATGTGAAAGGCTAAATGTGATGACAAGTCAAGAAGAGGTAAGGATGGATTTGGAGAGGTTACAAATAAATGTTATCACAACTCAACAAAGGAAAGAGTTAGAGCAAGAGGTTGGTGTAAAACCAAGCTTACTGACTATTATCAAAGAAACTCAAGAAGAGTATGTGGAAGATAGGGAAAAGTTGTTAAGGAGAGAAAATGGGAAATGTCGGATCCACGATGATGGATTGATGAGATTTGAAAATAGAATCTGGATTCCAACAAAACTGGAATTAAAAAGAAGTCTACTACAGGAGGCCCATAACTCTAAATTTTCGATACATCCAGGTGTAACCAAGATGTATCAGGATTTGAAAAAAAAAATTTGGTGGCCTAACATGAAGAAGGAAATAGCTGAATGGGTAAATGCATGTCTCACTTGTCAACAAGTTAAAGCAGAAAAACCAAAAGCCTAGTGGTTTGTTGTAATCCTTGGATATCCCAGAATGGAAGTGGGAGTATATCACAATGGATTTTGTAGTTGGATTGCCGGTAACTCAAAAGGGATTAAATACAATCTGGGTAATAGTGGACAGATTGACTAAATCTGCGCACTTCTTACCTATTAAGGACACCTATAAGATGGACCAACTGGTCAGATTGTATGTGAAGGAAATCCTTAGCTATCATGGAGTGCTAGTTTCGATTGTATCTGATCGTGATCCTCGTTTTACGTCTAGGTTCTGGCGGAGCTTTCAAGAATATTTAGGAACAAGATTGGACATGAGTACTGCTTACCACCCACAAACTGATGGGCAATCCGAAAGAACAATCCAAACCTTAGAAGATATGCTGAGAGCGTGTTCTTTGGATTTTGAAGGACGATGGGATGAACATCTACCCCTCATCGAGTTTGCTTATAATAATAGTTATCATGCAAGCATATGAATGGCTCCATTTGAAGCTTTGTATGGAAGAAAGTGTAGGACACCATTGTTTTGGAATGAAGTTGGAGAAAGGAAGCTAGAGGGACCAGAGATAGTCCAACAAACTGAGAATGCAATCCGGATGATCCGAGCTAAAATAAGAGCAGCTCAAGATTGACAAAAGCAATATGCAAACCAACACCGGAAGGATCAAACACTAGAGGTAGGAGGTTATGCATTGCTTAAGATCTTACCTTGGAAAGGCATATTGCGCTTTGGACAAAAAGGAAAGTTAAGTCCTCATTTTATTGGACCTTTTGAAGTACTCCGTCACGTTGGTGAAGTGGCTTATCAACTAGCATTACCCCCAGCTCTAGGTCATGTTCATGACATATTTCATGTCTCAATGCAACGGCCTTATAAAGGAAATCATTCTAGCATTATTGACTACCAACCCATTGAGTTGCAGCCAAATTTGCATTATGAAGAGATGCCCATGCAAATTTTAGATCGTCAAGTGAAGGTTTTAAGAAATAAAGAAATTGCATCTGTAAAAGTTTTATGGAGAAACCATAATGTTGAAGAAGGAACATGGGAACTAGAAGAAATGATGATGCAAAAGTACCCTCAACTGTTTCACCAGTAAAGTTTCGAGGACGAAACTTATTGTAAGGAGGGGAGAATGTGACAACCTGGAAAATTTGTTTATCTATAAATGATTTATTCACTCATTATTTTTTTATTTTATTTTATTTTATTTTATTTTATTTTATTTTATTTTATTTTCTTATTGATATGTATTATATGATGTTTTTGGATGTCTAGATATTTTTGGATCCATTAAAGGATTATGTTTGTTTGGATGTTGGATTATAAGATCAATCAATTTATGTTGATGTTTCTTTAAGGAGTCAAAGTGTTCAGATCAGGAAATCTCTTGCTGAACAGAATGGCATACGTAACAATGATGACATCATTGTGTACGTATGTTAATTTGGTTAATAAGCTGCTTGTGTGTCATCAGTAGATTAAACGTATGTGCATAAAGGACAGCAGGCTTATTACATGCTTAGCTGCTAAAAATCATGATGAGCAGCCGTTTTACCGTCCAGATTAGTCAATCATTTTATCTCAAAGCTAAATCTCAGCCTGCTATAAATACCTCATTCGGAGGAACATTTCAGTCTCTTTTCTAAAGATTTTCTCTTCCAAAGTTCTTCTTTAAACTTATCATCTTCATTCAATTTCAAGTTCTTTCTTCCGAACAATTACTTTCTGACAAGATTTAATCCTTTTCCTCAAATCAAGAGGTAAGAATCTTATGTTCTTCTCTGTTTTCTTCTTGCATAGCATCCGAGAGTATGGATTGTGTGTACTAAGTCTTCAGGAAAAAATAAAGCTTTTAAAGAATATGTTGTTTTTATGAAAAGAAGCTTATGCACCACAGAAAGGATGATTATGTATCCTAGGTTTGAGTCCGTTCATTCTGAGTATCATTCTTGTTCTTGAAAGATTTTCTATCGTAGCAGAGACAAGCTCTAATGTTAGTCTCTGATGAGATAATATTAGTCTCTGATGAGATGTTGCTAGTCTCTGATGAGATAATATTAGTCTCTGATGAGATGTTGTTAGTCTCTGATGAGATAATATTAGTCTCTGATGAGATGTTGTTAGTCTCTGATGAGATATTGTTAGTCTCTGATGAGATATTCTTAGTCTCCGATACTTTAAAAGTTTTAGTCTCGGATGACGTCAGCCTTAGTCTCTGATGAGTTAAGATAACTTCATCAGTCTCTTATGAGTTAATTAGTCTTTGATGATGACGTCAGCCTTAGTCTCCGATGAGTTAAGATGACGTCATTAGTCTCTTATGAGTTAAATAGTCTCCGATGTCGTCATCCTTAGTCTCCGATGGGTTAAAATGACGTCAGCAGTCTCTGATGAGATATTTGTTAGTCTCTGACGAGTGATTTTTTTTCCCCAACAAGCAACCTCATGCCCTGATAACCATTTTCTAATCTGAATGGTCATCTTTTAAGTTTGGATTTCTCATGTTATACCAACAATGATGTTTTATAGAACCCTTTTGCAACCAGTATAGTGATTTTAGCTAAGGACCAAGGCAAGTATATATATTCATTCCACTTTCTTTCTTACTGATTATGTAGAATCACTATTTCTATTTACGTAAATGAATGATGTTAAAGCTTACGCATGATGATGATCTTATTCATGATTAAGTAATGTATGATCATTGATCCGATGTACGTGAAAAGATGTTATTGATTAAGCTATATGTTATTCGGTGATTGCTAGTTGTTTAAAGTCGCTAGCATACCAAAAGATGATGATGATGATGATGCAAGGGTGTACATGATGTTATTGGGTGTATTTGAGGTTTTGTACGAGGTTGTAAACTTCTAAGTTTTGTACATGATGTATTTGAGAATATATTCTCATATGATCATTAAATGTTTGGCTATGATGTATTTGTTGCTTTTAAGTTGTTGTTTTGTGTTTCCTGGCGGAGCCCAAGGTTCCAGCTTGGGGACCTTGGGGGATTTCCGGGGCCGCCACACAACACTTCTAAAACTTCTCTTTAGCTGACCACCCACATAAAATTTCAGATTCATTTTCTAAAAGCAACGGTCCTTTTCTAGAGTAACCAAACTTTTAATTTCTTCCTTAGAGACGAAGAGGTAAAAGCTTTATACCATTAGTATACTCTGCTCTATTCTATTTCGTTCTTTCATGCACATAACAGTTGAAAGTATTAGATGTGCATGCTAAAATTTATCCAAGAAAAGAATAAAGCTTCAAAAGCTACAATAGTATTCTTTTGCATCTGTGCGTATGTGTATTATGTAAAGTAATGATACACACAGCAGGTAGGATAATGATGCACCCTATGTTGGATTTATCCATTGATAGGCATCATCCATGATAATAGAAAAGGTCTTCCATTGTAGCAGAGATGAGTTCTAACTTAGTCTCTGAAAGTATTAAATAGTCCCCGAGAGATTATATGTTAGTCTCCGATGAGTAATAATGTTAGTCTCTGATGAACAAACCATGTTATTCTCCAAGAGACAAAAATACTAGTCTCCGAAGAGTTTGGCACTGACTTAATGAGTTTGGCACTGAACAATTATCTACCGATAAGTTTGGCACTGAACAATTATCCACCGATAAGTTTGGCATTGAACAATTATCCACCGATGGGTTTGGCGATGAGTTTGGCACTGGCTAAACAGTTGGCGACAGCCAAGAGAGTTTCGCGGTAGTCAAATGAATTATGGAGGAGTTTGGCGATGAACAAAATTATCCCCAGATGGGTAAGTCATCCCCTGACAAGTGAATCATCCCTTGATGTCCAAGGACCATCCCCTGATGGTCAGAGATCATCCCCTGATGACCAAGGACCGTCCCTTGATGGCCGAATGATTTATCCACTGATGACAAGCCATCCCCTGATAACCATTCCCTAATGGCCATCCGCTAATCATGCACACCCCCTAATGATCATTTCTCTGCTTCAGTAGCTACCCACTGATGTGCAGTCTAGCTTCAAGGTGCGAAATAATATTTTCTCCATTTTCGTAAGATTAATTGATGAACCTCAATATTTCAAAAGTCGCATTAAAATTATAAAGACATCACATATGCGCATTCTCCTATTTATTTTCCAAGGCGTAGATTTCTCATATCATATTGACAATCATGTGTTACAAAATCTCTCGCTCACTAGTGTTTCGACTTAGAATTAACTAAGGACCAAGACACGTATATACTTACTCCTTCCTTTTCATTTAATACGTATTATCATTCATTCGATATACGTAAATATCCAGTATTATGTCGATATTTATTGTGACAGCCCCGATATTAACTGTTTAATATTAACTGTTGAAACTTAGGCCCTTAGCGAGAAACTGGGTTGTCAAAAAGGGGCACAAAGAGCTTTCACACAAAAAACCTCTTTCCTTTGTAATAATAATTAAAAACACAATGATTATTACAAACATTATTTTGAAAGTTCTTAGCAGGGGAATAACATATCATTATTTTGAAAGATTTTAGCAGTATCTTTTCTTGAAAACAAAACAAGATCAAACCAACAGAAAATCCTATTTATGAGCCCCGGACTGCCAGATCTACTGGTACTAACATGACCTTTGTTTACCTTTAGAACCTTCTTCTTTCTTGGATTGTACTATAAGAGAATCAAGCAAGTATGAGCAACAAAAACCCAACAAGTAACATAATATAGGTCATTTAAAATAAAACTAGTTCAAAATACCATTTTCAAAATAACGAGAAATATTAAGATGTCAACTGTTGGATCCAGATGGGGAGAATCCATATCTTTAAATAGAAGAAATATTGGCAATATCATGCCACTGAAATGAAGAAATAAGGAATATCCACATAAGCTCTCAAATGTCTTTCAGTACTATGACTTACTTGAACATCTCTCTTGTGACGTCTTTTCAGTACTATGACTTACTTGATCGTCAATTCTGTTCTGCACAAAGGCCTACTGAGAATATCTCTTACCACACAACAATAGCGGGCCAATGTTATTTCAATGTGGTCTGTTATGTCATACGTATGACATTTAGTAGATTTAATTACATCTACATTCTCATGGGCCTGGCATAATAGAGTATCTCATTCTCACGTCCGGGTTGATTTCCTTCTCATATTTATACTCAAGGGCCCGACAAAATAGAGTATCCTATTCTCACATCCGGGTTGATTCCCTTGTAGAGATAGTGGATAGATTTTGACACCTCAATGAAATTTACCAAGGTGATTATATAGCATCCTTCTAATCTCAGTGAGGGTCGTGACACCTCAGGGAACTGTCCAAGACGATCACACAGCACCCTTGTAGTCTCAGTGAAGGTCACAAGGTATTTATTAACCTTATAAACTGAATTGAATAGCTCAAGATGTCATGTATTGACATAAAACAGATAAATGCTTGTAAACAAGATATTAAAATCAAGCATTTCTCAAAATGGTATTAGCTTCAATTGAACAAATAATTCTCTATCAGTATGTATACGAAACAATTATGTATACGTAAGAAGAAAGGTTTAAGCAGTTGCTGCCATAGCTTAACACATATCAAATTAATTGATCATGTGTTTAATTTGAAATAAACATCATACTTACCTTTATATCTATATAAATATTTGTGTGATATATTGAAAAGATGATAAATATATCACTAGGAAATAAATTATGTATAACTGAACAACTAAGTTATACGTTGGAAGAATAATAACAAATACATTACTTGTCTTGACCGGGGTGATAAACGTACGATAGGTCTGCGAAATCTGTTTTATGAATCATAAATGATTAACAGAAATTAGAACTATATACTACTATGCTTAGGTAATAAAGTTATAATATTTAAGTCATGCTAAGTCTGCGTCAGGGGATAGATTCTACTTGTCAGGGGATAAGCTTTATGCTATCAGGGTATAGTTCACAGCCATCAGGGGATAGCTTACAGCCGTCAGGGGATAGCTGTCAGGGGATGATTTACTCATCAGAGGATATTTACCATCAGGGGATAAATTAACCATCAGGGGATAATTTACTCATTAGTGGGTAACTACCCGTCAGGGGATGCATTGCCCATCAGGGGATAGACTACCCATCAGGGGATAACTACCCGTCAAGGGATGCATTGAAAGTCAGGGGATAGACTACCCATCAGGGGATAATGACCCATGAGGGGATAACTACCTATCAATGGATATTACTCGTCAGGGGATGATTTGTTCATCGCCAAACTCGTCAGTATTAAACTTGACTATCGCCAAACTCTCTTGGCTGTCAAGGGATGATTTGTTCATCGCCAAACTTGTCGGCATTAAACTTGACTTTCATCAAACTCTTTTGGCTGTCAGGAGATGATTTGTTCATCGCCAAACTCGTCGACATTAAACTCATTGGAGACTAACAGTTTATTCATCAGAGACTAACATGTTTATTCATCGGAGACTAACATGTTTTGTCATTGAAGGCTAACATGTTTTGTCCATCGGGGACTAACATGTTTTACCCATCAGAGACTAAATTAGAGACTAACAATATGAAAAATATTTCTAAGAGTATAGAGATTACCCATGTGGTTTATCTCTAATATAATTCAAGATTTCATGTAGGTTTCTATTTAAGCTAAACAACTAATAATGAAAATGCATAACTTAATAAAAGCTCTTAATATTTACCTGGTAAGCTTCCGATACTGCAGAACAAGCGATAAGAATATTATCGTGGGTTTAAGGAGTTTATATGTTTGAGAGAGTGTTGTGAAGAAAATGAGTAGCAGAGGTCTCCTTATATAGGAGCTTAGGAAATGAAAATATCTAAGATATTTCTCACTTAGATTACATTGGACTTAAAATCTACTAAATTACTACAATATGCCAACAATTATGGTTACACGTAAGTATGATAAGTATGAGTTACTAATAGGTGTCAAATGGTGGTACAAACTACTAATGACTCAGCTCTTAATAGCTTACTCATCGACAATAACTTCAACACCTGTAATGTTTACTCATCATGGGGTAACTACTTAGCTATCCTTCCCGTAATAGTACTATCACATAAATCAATTCTTGTAATATCTTTCACCAAAAATTAATTTAATAGTAGTAGTAATTCATATTACCACATAAATTAATTATCTTTTTCAGATAATATATCATACCAAAAATTTATTTTGGTATTTATAGAGGAATAATTGCTCATGCTTGTAGATAAATTTTGATTAGATTTATTTATTAATAGTTATAATGTTGTAATAATAATTACTCAAATCTGGGGTATTACATTTATGATTTAAATTTTTCAAAGATAAGTAACGTACGATCTTTTGATCTGATGTACATGAAAAATATTTTCCTAGAATCAAGCGTTGTTTGGGCGGATGTTAGTTTTTCAAATTTGCTAACACACCAAGGTAAATCCTATACGGATATATCAAGATTTAATTTTTCTCACCCCCTACTTGTAAAGTATATCCGTATGGGTAACTAAAGAGTAAGGAATGATAGGGGATGGAAACTGAGGCATCGGTGACCGAACCCTCGCAGATAAAAGATTTATGCTTGACTACGTATGTCATTATGATGAAGTCAGATGGTGGTCAGGCTGGCCAGCTGATACACTATCTGATATGAAGTTCCTAAGGGCATGTGCACCAAATGGACATGATTATATGGCGCATGTGAATGAATCAAGATTTCCTTCAAGAAAAGGGTCAAATCCCTCATTATCATTCGGGGACCCTGAAAGCTATATGTTTATCAAATTATCAGGAGGTGTCGGTATTGTTTTAGCCCAACCTCACAAACACTTAAGCCCTACAAATGATCTACTCTTTTTTCAAGGCTTACCCAACGTATGAGTATATACTTGCTGAGCGTAAGTCGCTTATGTGGATTGTTATGAAATGTTCTACAAGTTATGGCGAGAAGGCCAACCTGATTAATAAAGGCAAAGAAAGGATGGCATAATGAACGTTTTCTAATTGCTCTCCTATGGATGGCTTATAGAGGAAGGGTGAAGCGTGAGGATATTATAAAAATGTTTAGATTGTAAAGCCTATGGGCCTCATGGACTTCCGCTGTAAAACAATTATTTTTGGATATGTAATAGAGATTATCTTTCTCTTTTCCATGATATGCATGCTTGGTTAATGATGTTTTTCTGTTGTCAATTTCTGATGGTGCCCGAAGTCCAGTATAGGATTTTCAGGGATGTCACATGTAGTCTCACTATCTCCTTGAAATAAGGTTGCAACTCAACCTTCTCTATGATATTGGAATTTAGGCTAGTTAGAAAGCGAGCAATTTTGTGCTCTACTCTCTCTTCTAAATCATAGAGCATTGTTAGTTTCTCGAACTCCACAGTGTACGGTGCTCCCTATTTAAAGCCCTGAAACTTTAAGAATTATATTTTGCATAAAGTTAGTAAGAAGGAACCGCTTCTTCATTTTGGTTCTTAGTGCTTCCCAAGACTTGATTCATGTCTTGCCTTCTTTTCTTCTTTTGGCTTTCAAATTCTCATACCATAAATTTGCATAACCTGTGAATTTTAAAACAACCACCTTGAATCTCTTATGATCATCGTAGTCTATATAATCAAAGACTCATTCTATACGTTGTAACCATTCAAGAAATTTCTCTGGCTTCATGCTTCCATCAAAGTCCGAGATATCCAGACGTAAACCCTTGTCATCATCATTATTTTTCCTGACCCGGTAGTTTACAGGTCAACAAATGCCATAGATGTCAAGTTCAGAGATAAGCAAAGACGCGATCAACAAGAAGTTAAATCGTAAAATTATTCTAAGGCTCCATCTGCTTACAGGAACTTAACAAGGACTTCAAGATCTAAGCAAGATCTTAACTTAGCAAGATATGTCAACTCGCTATGAAAGCACCTTTCCAAACATGTCAAAAAATTGTGTTATATGGAAATATTACTTAAGCAACTTCTAAAAGATTTTTTTTGTAGCACTACAAGATAAAATAACGACTTGAATTTTAACTAAATAATGAATAGATGTAAAGGTCCAAATCATTGTCAAATAAGTACAACTCACTAACAAATTTATTTCAAAATTTCCAATAACTTTAATTTTTAAAAGTATAAATAGTTGTGATAAATATCATTTATAACTAGTGGACTACCAAGAAATACTCTTACATCTGATAATCTACAATCATCAACAAGACTTCACTTAAGAACTTGAACAAGTGCCAACTTATCTACTCAACAAGGAGTTTCTATTAAGTGTTAGCAAAAACACTTTATTATTTTCCCTTTTAGCAAATATGTGTGATTAGTAAGGTCTTAGTGGCTAGTTGTAGCAAGGACTAGGTATCCTTTATATTATGTGTGAATTAGTGAATTTATTCTCTAAGTAAAATGGGAAGAAGAATGGAATAGCTTTAGCCATACCACTATTAAATCTTTGCTCTCATTTATATTTCCTATTATATATTTGTTGTTTCCTCAATCCCGTTTCGCTTAATACTTACTAAATCTCTTTAGTAATGACTTCGAATTCCGATGATAAGTCATTTTGAACTTTGCTAAGGGTTATTTTTAAATTCTGCTGGTAACATTTATCAAAATTAAGCAATAAACATTTTTTAAGTAAGAATGTTTCGTAACCTACTAAGTTTTCTTAAGCAAGAATTAAAACTTAAAAAATTTAATCAATCCCTGATATTTTTCCTTTAAGACCTAACAATTTAATTAACATATATCTGATTACAATGAATTACATAATGATTAATTATGTTAAATATTTAATTATTTTATTATTAAATTCATAATATATGATTTTATGATACTTAAGTACTGTTTGATTATAATTGTTTAATTTAATATTTATAATTTCATGTATAATTTTAATTTTGACTATTAGGAATTATAATGTTTGATGATGATGTATAATACTTAGAATTGTTAGAACTTGAAATTGTATAAGAACCTCCTATCAGAGACTGCTAGTGATCATCAAAGACTACCAATAATGCATTGGGAAGGTTCAACAAAGTTGATGTTAGTCATGGGGTATCAGAGACTAAGGAAAAAACTCTCTATTGCATTAAAAAGTAGACGAAGTTGGACAGGGGATAAGTCATAAGGGAACAAGCCATCAGGGAACAATCCATCAGGAGATAAATCTCCACTTATGAATTAAGTTATTAGGGGATAAATATCTATTGATGAATAAAGTCATTAGGGGATAAATTTCCACTGATGAATAAAGTCATTAGGGGATAAATATCCACTGATGAATAAAGTCATATCAAGGGATATATATACATTGATGAACAAAGTCACAACAAAGGATAAACGGCTTGACACTACAGTCCTTTATCAGAGTTCTTCAACAAAGGAGAAGCCGACCAAGATCCATAACAAAGTTACAATTGGGATTTCCAAGATTGGGAAGTTGATCTGTTAAAGCAAGATGATTAAGTAATAATGATGTGACTTCACAAGTGTTGTTAGGTGACAGAGCTGTTACAACTACTAATAAAGAGAAGCTACTCTAATATAACAGAATAGTTGTTGAAAAGCAAAAAAGATCAGAGAAAAATACAGTTTGCGGAAAATAACTTTAGATTGATTCTATAAATAATTTAATCACCAAGAAACAATAACAAAGGATCAACTTGATTCATTAGCTTAAAGAATTGAATCACCCACAAGCTAAAACAAAAATCAGGTTGTGAAAGTTTAAAAGAATTAATCACCCACTTTCAAGATAACTGTAGGTTGTAAAAACTCACAAATTTTGTATATTCAAAGTCTAAAAAACCGCCTTAACAATGTAAACAATTACAACTATTTATAAGTTGACGAAAAGTTAACCTAATTCTACTATGGAAAGAAATCTAAAATGGAAAGAAATCTTATTCAGCTAGGGAAAGGAAAACAAACCTATTACAATTAAGAAAACCAATAAAAACAAATAACTACATTGCAGGTCATCAATGGATAATTATCCCCTGACGGGTTAAATTATCCCCTGATGGGCTAAACAATCATCGGAGGATAATTATCCCCTGATGGATTAATTATCCCCTGATGACTTTTTATCCCCTAATGCCAGTTTTTTTTTATCCCGTGATGCCTAGTTATCACTTGACGCCCACAGTGCAATATTGTTTTGCCTTATGTTTTCAACACTTCAGTTATTAACAAAGTCACCCCCAGATCTTGTTGAATTTCCCAACCAATGCTCAGCACTAGTATCAATGTAAAATAAGTCTAAGGACACATCATTCACGTAAAAACTCCACACCTTATCAGTTGCCACAGATGTATCAACCATTCCATCACCCAACGGATTATCCTCTTCTTTGAAAACAATTGTACTCAATTGAGCAACATTGTCATCATGCACATAAGGAAACAAATCGCCAACATTGAATGTGACACTTACCCCAAATGCCCCCAAAAATTCTAATTTGAATGCATTGTTGTTGACTTTCTCCAATACTTTGAAAGGAACATCCAACCGGGGCATGAGCTTTTTTTTGTGGAAGTTAGGAAACCTCTTCTTTTGTAAATGAAGCTAAACAAGATCACCCACCTGGAAGCTATGCTGACGACGATGTTTGTTGGCTAAGGTCCTATACCTCTCATTCACCTTCTTAATCCTTGCTCAAACTTGCGCATTCAATCTCAACATAGCTTGTGCCTTTGACTTAGCATCAGTATGAACATATTCTCCTCTAGGCAAAGGAATCAGATCCATAGGTAATCTTGGATTTTTCCCATACACTGCCTCGAATGGAGAATGTTTAGTTGCATACCCATTTTGCATGTCCAGGATTAAGTGTTTGTTGCCCATGAATATATTTTAGTGTTTCATGGTCCAAGTGCAATATGAAATGATTTGGCCTCAAATTGTGACTCCAATGATCTAGTGCCCACACTATTGCATAAAACTCTTTATCATATATAGAATAATTGAGTTTGACACCATTCAACTTCTCACTGAAATAAGTTATAGGCCTCCTTTTTCTGCTTACGAACAATTCCTATACCAACACCACTAGCATCACATTCCACCTCAAAAGGACTTGAAAAGTCAGGAAGAGCTAGAATAGGAGTGTCTCATAACAGCTTCTTCATATCTTCAAAAGCTCTTTAAGTAGCCTCAGTCCACTCAAACTTTCCCTTCTTGATACATTCAGTCATAGGGGCCACAACACTACTAAAATTCTTCACAAATCTTTTATAAAATGAAGTAAGGCCATGAAAAGATCTTTCTTCAGTAACTGTGGTAGGAACTGACCAGGACTTGATAGCCTCCACTTTTGATGGATCCACTGAAACTATGTAGCCCAAAAAAGTCACATTTGGTACCAAGAAATAACACTTTTCTAGCTTGGTATTGATACAATTTTGTGTTATACTCTCTCTTCTAAATCACAGAACATTGTTAGGTTCTCGAACTCCATAGTGTACTCGTCCACTAAGAGTGCTCTCTGTTTAAAACCCTGCAATTTCAAGAATATATCTTGCACAAAGTTAGTAGGAAGGAACCACTTCTTCATTCTAGTTCTGAGTGCTTCCCAAGACTCAATTTGTGCCTTGCCTTCTTTTACTCTTTTGGCTTTCAAATTCTCATGCCAACAGTTTGCATAACCTGTGATTTTTAAAACAGCCACCTTGAATCTCTTATGATCATTGTAGTTTTTATAATTAAAGACTTGTTTTATACGTTGTAACCATTCAAGAAATTTCTCTGGCTTCATGCTTCCATCAAAGTTTGGAATATCCAGATGTAAACCCTTGTCATCATCATTATTTTCCCTGACCCGACGATTTATAGGTCTAGCAACTTCTTCGTCCTCTAAATCTGAAGTCCTAGCAGATTTGGCACTCTTATTTGGACTTGTAGAGAGTTTTTTTTTTATCTAACCTTGCTAAGATTTCGTTCAGTCTGTCATTCATCTTGTTGATTTGTCTATCGCGGTACAAGTTTTGTGCTTGCTCCATAGTCAGACCTCGTGGAATAACATGTTCGCCTTTACCAACCATCTAGGTTGTGGGTTATAGGGTTAATAAGAACAAATCACCAACTGAATCTCTGATAACAAAATGACATATTTGATCTAGTGAAGACCTAATACAGTTTGCAGAAAGTAACTTTGGATTGATTCTATAAAGAATTTAATCACCAAGAAACAATATTAAAGGATCAATTTGATTAGTTTGCTTAAAGAATTGAATCATCTGCAAGCTAAACAAATCAGGTTATGAAAGTTTAAAGGAATTAACCATCCGCTTTTAAGATAATTGTAAGTTGAGAAAAACTCACGAATTATGTAAATTAATTCTCAAGAAAACTTGTTTTTTTAATGTACAAGATTATAACTATTTATAAGTTGACGACAAGTTAACCTAATTCTATTATGGAAAGAAATCTAAAATCGACAGAAATCTAATTCAACTATGGAAAGGAAAAACAAACCTATTACAATTAGGAAACAATTACATAGAAAAACTTAAATTGCACATCGTCGGTGAATAATTATCCCTTGATGAGTTAAACAATCATTAGAGGATAATTATCCACTAATGAGTTAGTTATCCCCTGATGGTTTAATTTTTTTTCTTTGATGAGCCATTTAACCCCTGTCGAGCCATTAGTCATTGCCGAGAAAATTATACCATGATGGACATCCACTAAAGAGTAATTATCCCCTAATGGACATCGTGACCAGTAACTTGACCCCTGATGGGTATCCCCTAATGCTCACTTGTGCCTATTGTAGCATGATAACATCAACCTACGTTAGTGATTAAACTTAGCTATGGACCCCCTAATCCCACAGATTAGGCATATAGTTTTTGCTTTCTTAGAACTTTAAAAACCGACCTTAAGTGTGCAAGGTGTTCTTCAACATTTTTACTATAACTTAGGATATCATCCAAGTAAACCACCACGAACTTACCCAGGGAAGGTTTCAAGACCTTATTTATAAATCTCATGAATGTACTAGGTGTATTTGTCAGGCCAAAAGGCATGACCAACCATTCATACAAACCCACCTTTATCTTGAATGCAGTCCTCCATTCATCCCCTTCCCTCATTCTGATTTGGTGATATCCAGTTCGAAGATCCACCTTTGAAAACTCTCTAGAGCCATGTAATTCATCAAGTAAACCATCCATCCAACCTTGGAATTGGAAATCTATACTTGATGATGATATTGTTTACAGCTCTGCTATCAATACACATACACTAAGTACCATCCTTCTTAGGTACCACCAAAGTTGGCATAGCACAAGGGCTCATGCTCTCCCTAACAGAACATCTTTTCATCAATTCTTCAATTTGCCTGTGAATTTCAACAAAGTTGATGTTAGTTATAGAGTCAAGCCTATCAGAGACTAAGATAAAGGCTCTCTATTGCATTAAAAAGTAGACAAAGCTGGTCAGGAGATAAGTCATCAAGGAACAAGCCAATAAATGGCCAAGTAGTCCTTGAGTATTCATTCCCCAAACTCCCAAAAGACATGACAACTAAAGAAAAGGAAGACTCAATGAAGGATGCTAAAGTCATGACCATTCTCTATAATGGTTTGTACAATAACATGTTTAACAGTTTCATTAATTATGAATCTGCCAAAGAAGTCTGGGAGACAATATAGGTGTTGTGTGAAGGGACAGAGGAAGTGAGGGAGAACAAGAAATCCTTGTTGATCCAATGGTATGATTTGTTTACAAGCAAACCTAGTGAGTCTCTAACAAGCTTATTTGATAGATTTAACAGGTTGATCAATGCATGAGGAACTTTGGCAAAACTTATGCCAACAAGAATGTAAATCTGAAATTTATAAGGGCATTGCCAAAGAGTTGGGATGCCAAGACCCCAACCATAAGGGAAGCCAAGGATATGAGCTCAATATCCTTGGAGAAGCTCTATAAGAACCTTAAAACATATGAGTTAGAGATTCAACAGAGAGAAAGTCTAAGTTAAGACCATAGAAATGAAAAATCAATGGCACTTGTGGTTGGAAGTTCGAGCAAGAAGCTTCAAGGGAAGGCAGTTCTCTTTGAAGAGGAAAGTGAAACTGAGGCAAGTGGAGCTGAGAGTATAGATAGTGAAGATGAAGAAATCTATACTCCAGAGGAACAGGAGGCTATTGATGAAGCCATGGCCTTCTTGGCAAGAAAGTTCAAAAAGATGAGATTCAAGAAGGGCAAGGACTTCAAAAAGACAGCACCAACAAGGAAGCACGTCCATTCTGGTGCTATTAACAGATCAAATATCAAATGCTACAAATATCAAGAGCCTAGACACTTTGCAAATGAATGCAACAAGGCAAAGCTTATCAAACAGACTAGAGAAGTCAAGAAGGATGATTATTAGTACAAAAAGAAATACTTTGAAGTCATCAACAAGAAGAATAAAGCATTCGTAGCAAAGGGAAAGGATTGGGAGGATTCAGACCAATCAGATGATGATGAATTCATCAATCTTGCACTTATGACAATATCATCTGATGGGACAACATCTGGATCTAGCAGCTTGTCTCAGGGCACTAAGGTAAAACCTGATTTCTTTAACATGTCTCTTCTAGATTGTAAAGAAAAAAAAAATGTCAACTGAAATTTACAATTTGTATGCTACATTAAGGTGTTCAGTAAAAGAGAATAAAAGAATTCAAAAGGCTAATGATCTATTAGTCACTAGAAATTCCTTACTGGAGACTGAGCTAATTAAGCTAGAAGAGGTTAGAGAGGAGTGCAGGAAAACCAAAGAGAGACTTGCTTGTGCTCTAGAAATAGAAGAATTTCTTAGGGACAAACTGAAAAAGAAGAATAAGATCTCAGTAAGGAATGGACCAATTCCTCTAAGATAGTGAGGGAAACCTTAAAGAAATATAGTACTAGTCAGACTGTAGGACTAGGCTATAACAAGGTCCAAAACAAGTAGCCAATGATTGAAGAGTTGCTAATCACCCGAACTAGTGAAGTTAGAACTAGTCAGAGTACTCTAGTAGCTACTATCCCTACTTTTAAGAAAGTAAAATTTGTTCAGGCAAGGGGTATTGAGGAAAAGACTAAGCAGTCTGTACTAGAACAAAGAGTGATTCAGCTAGAAAAGAAGTTAAATGAGTCTAGAGCCAAAAGCTCCAATCAGAAGAAAGTTGACTCATCGGGAAATAGAAAGCTGATTTACTCATCAGGGGATAATGAACTGAAGAAGAATATAAATGGTAAGGAGGGAATTAACATGTATACTAACTATTCTCCTATTATTAATGCTCCTAGGAAAGAATGTTGGAAGTGTGAGAATTCTAACCATCTTGCCTTTAAATGTCAAAATGCACCTAGGAACATGAATACTAGACAACCATCCCCTGATAAGAAGCCATTAACTGTTAAGAACCAAATGCATGCTAAAATGGTTGAAAACAGTTATGTGAAACCTCCTAAAAGGTCAAAGATAAAAACTAAAGCACCCAAAATGATGTATTTGTTATAGGAAAACTAATTACAGTAACGAAAGAAATAACTTTAGGTTGATTATGTAAAGAAATTAATCACCGAGAATCAACACTAAAGGATCGATTGTATTAGTTTGTTTAAAGAATTTAATCACCCACAAACTAAATAGATCTTGTTGTGAAAGTTTAAATGAATTAACCACTCACTTTCAGGATAATTGTAAGTTCAAAGCTCATAAAAATTTTTATATCAAGTCTAAATCAGTGTACAACATAAGCAACTATTTATAAGCTGAGATAAACCCTAATTCTATGTTGGAAAGAAGTTTACAATGGAAAGAAAACTACAATGGAAAGAAATCTAATTCAACAAGGGAAAGGAAAAATAAACCTATTAAAGTTAGGAAACAAATACATAAAACAAAACTTAAACATTGTTGCACGTCGTCAGCGGATAGATATCCCCTGATGGGTTAAATAGCTGTCGGTGGATAATTATCCCCTGACGAGTTAAAAAATCCACTAGTGGATAATTATCCCCTGATGGGTTAAATAATCCCCTGACGCCGAGGAATGCAATCCCCTAATGTCGAGAAAAACATCCCCTGATGCCGAGAACAACATCCCCTGACGCCAACAATGTTGAGTATTTAACCCTTGATGGGTATCCCCTGATACTCACCCAGTGTTTACTGTAACTTTATTACAACAACCTAAATTAGTGATTAAGCTAAACTATAACCTAACTAATACAATGGATCATACTCCCCTTCTTCGAAAACAATTATCCTCTGTGCAACATCTTCATGACAAACACAAGAAGAAAAAATCTCAACTCTAACCTAAATTAGTGATTAAGCTAAACTATAACCCAACTAATACAATGGATCATACTCCCCTTCTTCGAAAAAAATTATCCTCAATGGTGCAACATCTTCATGACAAACACAAGAAGAAAAAATCTCAACTCTAACTACTACGCTAACTGCTACAGAGTACAACAAAATTTAACACATTGAAAGAGACCACCAAGTTCTTGCTACCTTACCTGCTGCAGTCTCTGACCAACATAAGGATCTGTAGTTGACTCCCAAAGTTTACATGTGCAAGAAACCACTTCGTGCTTGTAATTTTCTGGACTCAATGCAGCCTCAATCAAAGTATATTCCCGAAACATTGCCACAGTAACCACATCCTTTTCAGATGCATCTGGCTTAGGCTTTTCAAGGAATTTACTCAAAGTACTCATTGAGGAAAATGACACATCAGGTAAAAATTCTTCAGATCATACATCCCCAAATTCAGTATACACCTGGTTTAAAATTTCAGGAGGTCCACTATGAGCTAAGTCAGCTTTTAAAAACTGAATTTGCTTGCAAAATTCTTCGAATGAGCAGTTGTGAACCACGTGTTGGAGTGTATGCCCTAGTGGCCAATTATGTAATGATTGTGACACTATATTTATGTTATGTTTTGGTTAAATGATAATTTCTTTTATTATGTTTTATTTACTACGTTATATAAATGTTAACATAATAAATGTCCTTAGAAGAATAATATTAATTATTTGGAATCAAGTATGTGACTTGAATATGAGATCATATAAGTATGTTATATATATCGTTATTCTTAAATGTCCCTAGTTGAGTATTATTGTTAGTGGGACGACAATAATACATTGAGACTAGTATGTGGATTGACTGATGGCCACATCTCATTGGTCATAAATATATATGAGATATATTAAGTTGATGCATAGGTACCATGTTAGAGAACAGTGTACTGGACAAACCCACCATGAGAATTCTACATGGAGCATTATGCTATGTGTCATAAGTAATTCTCATAGTGACAATGATGTAATGGTCCTTCGACCTAAAGTCATGACATTTCTACATAAGGAGTTATGTGTTTTGACATTGCCAAAAGTCACCTTTAACTGGGTGGACGATAAAGGCGATTGTTGGATGCATCATGAGTTATGTGAGAAATGAGAATGATGTAGATGAAATTTAACCCTCCTATAAATCAGGGGTGATATCTATAGGCCTCTTGATTGAGTGAAACTATGAAATGCATGACCATGCTCAAATAGAGATTTGTTTCATATAATCTACTCATTGATCAAGAAAACTGAGATTAAATTATGAAGAGGATGACACATCCATGCCTTGAATTTAATCTTAGATATCAAGGTTAAAAGGATTAAATTACATTGAAACATTGGTCACAAAAATGTTGCGTCGAATCAACGACTTTATTATTACTTGGGTAACAATGATGTATTACTATATGTCACTCACTGTTTATAATTTAATAATATGATTTTAAATTATTGCCAACGTAATAATAACCTACATGATCGCACACTAAGAACATTCATTAAGGAGATATAATTTAAATGTTAGTGATTTTAATATATCAATAAGATTGATTTAAATCATGGCTTTAAATTATATATATGTAATCTGTATATATATTAGAGTCCTTTGGAAGAAAATATGAATATATATTTATTTGACATATATATTAATTAAGTGAGACTTGATTAAAATATATAATAAATATAAAATTTGGATTTTATTCTCTTAATCAGATTAGGGTTTGGAATTACTCTATGCACAACTATATATAGGATATATCAGTTGTTCTCTCTAATATACGTTTTCTGAAAAACCCTAACCGCTCATAAGAGAGAGACTAGAGTTAAGAGAGAGAGAGAGAGAGAAACAGATCCAGCAGCAAGTACTGCAATTCTCCTTGTTTCGGATTGTGAGACGATTCGTAGGATGTTCGTGTGGATACCGTAGAGGTATCGTCCAGATGGATTGCGTTAAAGATTCAGATACGTTCAACACCCTTATCAAAGCTTCGAATTCTGCAGGTTTAATCAGTAAAATCTTAAACCATCTGTATTAAATTGTTTCGCATGGATCCTTGGATTAGGGTTTCGTTTTTATTTTAAATCGTTTTTTTTTCCGCTGCATTTTATCTGTTAAAACCTTACACCACATGTCTCAAGTACTTCCTCAAAGTCAGCCTCAAACTCCTCATCAACCTTTTTGCGCAAGCTTCGCTCCTTTCTTTAGTTGCTTCTAACTCCTTTGAAGCATAGGCTACTTCAATTTCTTCAATGTCATGTAAGGTCATGACTCTATTGCTAGGACATTCCCACTGTATGTGTCCATAACCCTTTCACTTGAAACAAATTTTCCTATCTCCGAAAGTTAAGTATGTAGAGTTCTTTTCCTTACCCTCTTTGAACTTGTCGAAGCCTGGAGTGAACTTAGCAACAGGTTGTGCCTCTTTTCTCTTCTCAGGTCTCTCCCATTCAAAAGTCTGGTTGATGCTAGGCCTTGCATAGCTAACTCCTTTAGCTTTTGCATGCTTTTCTGCTCGCATGGCCACTTTAAAAATCTCTTTAAAGGACCAGTAAGGTTGGAATTCAACCTTTTCTGCAATATTAGAATTAAGGCCCATTAAGAAACGAGCAATTTAATAATCATAAATAGGGAGAGATTGTTAGTAATTATAACATTTGATGATGATGTATAGTACTTAGAATTGTATTAGAACTTGCAGTAGTGTACTATCAGAGACTACCATCAAATACTGCAGGTGATCATCAAAGACTACCAATAATGCATTGGGAGAATTCAACAAAGTTAAAGTTAGTCATGTAGTTAAGTCTATCAAACACTAAGGCAAAAACTCTCTATTGCATTAAAAAGTGGACGAAGCTGGTTAGAGGATAAGTCATCAGAGAACAAGCCATCAGGGAACAATCCATCAGGGGATAAATCTTCGCTTATGAATTAAGTCATCAGGGGATAAATATCCACTGATGAATAAAGTTATCAGGGGATAAATATCAACTGATGAATAAAGTTATATTAGGGGATATATATATATATATCCACTGATGAACAAAGTCATATCAAAGGATGAATGGCTTGACACTATAGACCTCTACCATAATTTTTCAACAAAGGAGAAGCCGACCAAGATACATAACAGAGTTACAATTGGGATTTAGAAGGTTGAGAAACTAATTTGTTAAAGAAAAGTGATTAAGTAATAATGATGTGACTTAACAAGAGTTGTTCGGTAACAGAATTGTTACAATTACTGATAAAAAAAAGTTGCTCTAATATAATAGTCATTGTTGAAAAGCAAAAAAGATCAGAGATAAGAACCTGTGTGAAAAGTATACGAAATACACAACACAAATAATATAATAGAATAACAAAAATAAAGATAGAGATTATTCAGTTATCCGCTCTGTAAAATACAACAAATTTATAGAATTTGAGAATTAAGTTTTTCATAACTTGAGAAGGTAGAAATTATCTTCTAGCTTGCAGCTGTTCACATTTGAACATATTTCAGTAGCTGGTACCAATTTTTGATAACCATATTGTAATTTCAGATTTAATATTAATAAAATATATTTTTTATTGATTGATATAATTTACTGTGTTTTTATTTCTACAATATATTTTCATATTCTAATGTGATCTTTACATTGAAAAACAAATTCGAAATTTGTATTCAACCTCCCTCTATAATTACTCATTCAGGAATAACATTGACTTAGGTTCAAATAGTATTTATTTTGATAGAAAATAATGTTAGCGTATGATTACAATTATAATATTCTGGTTTGAATTAAATCTTTAACAACTGACTATGTGATTATTTTAATTGATTAATTATACCAAAATAATTGAGTTACAATGTGTAACTCGACTCAAACGATCTATTAATTTTTTCTATTGGTGAAGTACTACAATCGTTTCTTTGTGGAAGACGTTTTAGAAGCGGTAGAATGTTCATATTTATATCTCATATTTGTTTTCCAAGCATGGGTAACTTTATTTCTCATACCATTGTTGTATGTTAAATACTAATTTCTTTTTTCTTTAATATTTATTATCAGTAAATATAAATTTCAGATGATACTTTTAATATTTTATACTTTTTTCATTTTAAAATTAGAAATACATTTTAATATTTTAAGTAATAACACGATAATGATCAAAATTAATATATTTGACAAAAGTTTCGAACAAAAATTGTGTCGTGAGTAAAGATTTTCTTAAACTATAATATTGTAATAATTTAATTAACTAACTTCACATTAATTTTAAATTTTAATGTGCAAAAATATACATTTAAGTTTAGAAGTGAGGAGAACAATGATTTTAGTCAATTAATATTTTCTATGAAAAACGTGTGGTCTTTGTTTGTTTTTATGTTAATAATCGTAAATCGACGTGCAAAAAAGCAGGACGGAGTCTACCTTGTTTTCTGGTAGAAGTATATATCACCAATTCACCATCTGGCAGAAGTTTCAATTTTTTATCTCCTCCGTTCTAGAAATGGCCGACCAAATTGAAGAAGAAAACAACAAAGCGAAGTCCGAACCGGAGCCCAAAACCCCAACAATGGCCGAAACCGAGGAACACCCACAAAACCAACTGCAGTTGCCGGAGAAATTGAACGTCTCGTTCAGCATTTGGCCGCCGTCGCAACGCACTCGTGACGCCGTGATCAGCCGCCTGATCGAGACTCTCTCCACCCCTTCCGTCCTATCAAAGCGCTATGGCGCATTTCCCGAGGCAGAGGCGACCGATACCGCCTTCCGCATCGAGGACGAGGCGTTCTCAGCCACCGCTGCTTCCGCCTCAAAGGATGACGACGGAATCGAGATCCTTCAGGCCTACTCGAAGCAGATCAGCAAGCGAATGCTCGAAATCTTTAAGTCCAGATCTGCTTCTGTTTCGGAATCGTCTGTTGATTGCCCACCTGCTTCTAATACTACTAGTGAGGAAATCTCTACCGCACAAACCGAAACTAATTAGTGTTTTTTATTTAGATTTCTGTTTAATGAAGTACTATTTTTTTTAATTGCGATCTTGATCTGTTTGTGCTATTTTTCTTTATACATTATCAACATTATTATATATTACCATTATTATGATTTCTATTTTACTTAGCTGTTGCGAGTTATATTTAGCAAATCACCTTTAGTTATTGCTATTAGCTGTGTTAAATATTGCTGTTCTATGATGATTTTATACTTTCGGGAAAATCAGTTTTGGTGTTTTTGTTGCTAGTACTCTAGTACCTGGTTAGGTATTTAGGATAGTATTAAGCTCAAGGAAGTTAAGAAAAGGGCTTTTGGGATGGGAAATGTAGAATACGTGTCAAACATCTAGGATGAGGTTGTGACCATATTATCTTTAGATTTTTCATCATAAACATTTAAGTACAAGTGTTTTTTTTCTCTCAATTTTAATTAATTCATATAATTTTATCAAAATTTGGACCGAGCAAAATCAAGTGAACTGCCTTTGTGGAACTGAGGCAGTGTTGCATAGTTTTTTGTGTAGTTTGTGTTCTGTCCTAGTCTGTTGTTTGACATATTTATGTGCTCTACATTACCATTCCAATTTGAGTACTGTTGGCTGCTTGAAGGGATAACTTTATGTCGTGGGGTCATTGATAAAGTTCACTGATTGTAGTAGATACTAAAACCTCTTTAATGGGATCTTTTATTAATTGATTTGTATGTGACGCTTTGTTCTAATTTGCTCTTTTGTTGTAGTCTCGAGTAATAGATCTGATGTAGTATCAGAGTTATGATTAGTGCTTATCAACTAAACTAGGATACTAAATATGTTACTTGACATGAGTAGCTTAATTAGTAATATTGGACGAAACAGCCGTTTTTTTATATCTTCTATAAATCTGACTGTTGTTGTACCAGTATTATCTGGAAGTGCTTGGTTTGCAGTACAAATTATGGGAACATAGTACGAAGTGCGTTACGCATGCAAAAATTTGTCCAACTCTCTCGGTGTCTTAGTTCGAATGACAAGTTTCCATCTCTTTATTCTCCATTAAATCCTAAAATTTTTGTCATCGTTGAATTTGAATGCCTAATTTGGTAGGAATGGATAGCCCTATTGTTATTTTCGACTATATTAAAATACATCTCTTTATTTTTACTATTTGTATTTTTGTGTTGTTAAAAAATAAAATTTATTACATAGTAGGTCACTGTCTAGAAGTTTAGAAATCAAATACCAATCAACAACTACTTTGCAAGTACTTTTATGTAGTTCGCATGTTTGAATCACTGAACCCAGTTATCATATAACTGCTTAACGTCCAGAGACTCAAACACACTGTGTGGTTAAGTAAGACTGTTAAATTTCCATCCAAAATAGTTTGTGCGTGTCTGCGTTCACCCTGTGAGTGACATTTTCCTTTTATGCTTATCCCTTATACAAATGAACTTTTAGTTGATCATTAGTGACATGCTAGGAAGTAGGAAATCAGCTATAAGTCATCGAACTGCTGAAGCAGTTTTCCGGGGATTTGAATTTGCCTTTGTGAACGGGTTGTGGTCTCTAGTGAATCCATGAATTGTCGACTATTGATGCGTGATAATGTGATTCATTGGGGCAAAGAGGTCATTCCATAACACGAATAGCCACGACTGAACTCTACTTTCTCATGTCGCCAACAGCGGTGGCAATTGTCGGCAAGTTCTTCTTAGCCGGGTTTCTTTCATCTTTGTTTCTTCTTCCTGTTTCGGGATGTTTCTTAATAGTCGATCTTTCCTCCTCTGATTCCCCTCTCATCATTTCTTCTTTCCCTGTTCCTTATCATTGTATTCTGTTGTTGGTCACTTGATCGAGAATAATATTTCTTCTTTCCCTATTCCTTTTCGTCGTATTCGCTGTCTTGGTCGAGAGAATAATATAACATTGTCTATTTCTGGGCTGTTATTGTGCTTTTAAATGCTATATATAATAGTGTTGAGTAACTAATAAAGAATCGAACTTTTTTTGTTAAATAGTCCCATGTTCATTTTAATATATAATGAAGTTATTTTAACTATTACTTTAATAGTTATTTCATTATCAATTTTGTTATTATTTTTGAGAAATAATATTTTGAATTAAATTTTCTTCGTAAATTGTTAAACATTAGTAAGGTGATTATATTTATATGTATTTCAAATTAGATATATTTGTTATTCTTTGATTAAGTGCGACATTTTTATTTCTAGTCATGGATATAGATATTAAAATTTCATTAATTATATGTGTTGAATCCCGACTCATCGATTTTTTAGAGTTTTTCAAATCAACGGCATACCCGTATGGCGAACTGGAATTCCCGCACCAATATCTATGCTTTTTAGGTGTCGCGATATTGAAATTTCAATATCAAGGACTGTGTGGTTTGATGTCACAATATCTGATCTTTTTAATGGTACAATAGAGTTTGTTAGATGTGCTCTTTAACCGAAAGTAAATAGTATTAGTTTTCATCGTACAATTCACTAGTTAGGTCACGTTGTTTACCTCTAAACGCCGCTTAACCCATTAATGGGCTGTTTAGTTTAGTGGAACTGTGGAATCTTTTTTTATCAGGATGGAATGAATATGAGAATTGGAATCATTAATGTGTTACAATCCACAAAATTTGTAGGAATGATACAAATTTATGATAAATGACCAAAATATCGGTAAACTATTTCCTCCATTCATATTTTTATGTATGTTTGACTTTTTTGCATTTAATTTAAGTGTACTTTTATACGTGTCAAACATTTTATTAAATTTTAAAAAAAATAAAAAATAACAAAATTTAAATGAGAATTATTATGAATATAATATTTATATTAAATAAAATATTTATCACATAGAAAAATACACTTAAAATTATGTGTCAAAAAATTAAACTGACGTGTTAATATGAATGCAGTAATAATTTATCCCACCCAAACCAGACCTCACCGTCTACCCTCGCCCTCGTATCAAGACCAACTACTAGGCTACTCCCATTTTATAGAGCTATTACACCATTGTCTCAAATCTGCTTGGTCTAATAACTTCTACATCTTCCGATTTCAGAGCCCTCCCCACCGTCACAAACCTACTTTCTCATCCTTTACCTATCTCTCTATTTTTTTTTCGTTGTTCATTTTTCTAATTTTGAGATCCGAAGATTGACTTATGAAACTCAAATTTGGGATATGGGCGTGACAATAGTGGCTGGACTGTTGCTCTGTTGCAGGTGCGGCATGGTATAAAGGTTGCCAATAACTATTTCTTTCATTCCGTTATGCAATGGTTTGTACAATTACCAAACCCCCCTCCGGAATGACAAAACACATTCAATTGATTCAACATTCCAACAGAAAGCTAAAATTGTTTCATTTGGACAACCAAACACAGTTATGGAGATGATCATTCCGGATCTCATTGCTTTCCCTTCTCTTTTCCGGTTAACCAAATGGGCATTAAGTCTCTAAACGGGATCAGAAGTCTAGTTGCTTAGCGCACTCAGATATCTTTTCTTCGTAAAATAGACGAGTGATTCTTCCTCTCAAGCTTCTCTCAAGCCTTAATCTAGGTGATACGTCAAATTCACGTATCTAGGGTTAGGGTTATGGAATACCCTAACCGTTGAAGAACTTGAACCGCTAATTTAATATCATTCTCTACCTGCAAGAGAAAATCTTAATCTTCCAAAAATCGTGGGTTCAACTCTGTGGAATACCCTAACCGTTGAAGAACTTGAACCGCTAATTTAATGTCTTTCTCTACCTGCAAGAGAAAATCTTAATCTTCCAAAAACCGACTCTTGGGTGTGTTTGTTAGCCAAAACTTTAGTGGTAATAAGTAAATATTGTATGTAAATCACATTGTACCTGATAATGTGTTGTCTGACCTGTATTTATACATATTTGGGTCACTAGAGTCCTACTTTGATTATAATATCAAGTACTTATTGGATTACAATATCAAGTCCTTCTTGAATTACAATATCAAGTCCTACTTGGATTATGATTTGATGGTTTAGGAGGTTTCCACCCCTGTTTCCACCATCTTTTAGATGGAAACTAGAAAGAGATATCTATCTATTTAATATTTCTGTCTTATCTCAGATTCATTGAATGTAGGCCCGTAGACCATTATGAGTCTCTTGAGTGCCATTATCATGGTCCATTAATATTCAACTAGCATTTATTAAATGTATGGTTGTTATCTTGACCCATATCACTTGCTCCCTAATTTTTGCTTATCAATCTTTTGAAATCAAAAATTACTAAATTTTTTTTTATTTATTTTTTTTTTTTTTGGCGGGGACATACCTTCCCCATTAACTTTAGGGTACTCCTAAAGTTAACGGGTCAGTCATGTAGTTCCCTGGTAAAACTTACTCCACTAACTTGTGAAATTACTGTAGCAAATAAACGACTGGTTCGCTAGTTTTTACCTCGGTAGCTTCACTGGATTAACGGGGCAAACTGGCGATCACATCGTTAGTTTGTACCCCGTTAACTTACTTGATTTATCGGGGCAAATTGATGAAAACATCGCTAGTTTTTACCCCGTTAACTTATCTGGTTTAGCGGAGCAAATTGGCAATCACACCGCTAGTTTTTGCCCCATTAACTTATTTAATTTAGCGGAGCAAATCGGCGATCACATCGCTAGTTTTTGCCCCATTAACTTATCTGATTTAGCGGAGCAAATCGGCGATCACATCGCTAGTTTTTGCCCCATTAACTTATCTGATTTAGCGGAGCAAATCGGCGATCACATCGCTAGTTTTTGCCCCATTAACTTATCTGATTTAGCGAAGCAAATTGGCGATCACATCGCTAGTTTTTACCCCGCTAAGTTTCATGATTTGGCGGAATAAATAGGGTGCATGGATTTCAAAGGGCTGTCCTGTAGGTGGGTTGGGCTTCTAAAGTCCAAGCCAGTATAATCAACATATATGTTCGTTCGATGGGCTTTTCTTTTTCATGACCCATCTTAGGACTTTTAAAATGCCAACGGTCGAATGATCTCGTCCATTGGATTAAACAAGACTCCAACGGTCAAATTTTCTTTTTTATGGCTATATATTTCATTCAAGGGGTAAGTAAGTTTTACTTTTAACTTCGAGAACTACTCTATCATAAGTTACTACTTACTCTCCTTCTTTTGGCGATTTTCGGCGATCATTCACCACCGCAAGGCGATTTTCAACCAGCTCTTGCCACTGTAAGGCGATTTCCGACAAGCAATAACCACCGCAAGGCGATTTCCGGCAAGCCTTTGCTACCCCATTCAAGAAATGTTCTTCGTGTTCTTCACTATATTCATCGAATTCATCGACTCATACCTTTTTTCGATCGACATGGATTTAGGTAATTCCACTGAATCTCTTTATTCTCCAATTTCTACTTCTGATATTAAATTTATTCCCCCTAGACACGATTCATCCAACTCGGGTCTTAGAAGACCCATCTTCAAATCCAGAGGGGGACAACACCCAGTCTACCCCTCCTAGGCCCAGTAGGCCTGACATCGACCATGTTATCGATGCTCAACATCATGGGTCCGTATGTGATGTGGCTGACACAGCTAGAGATGAGATTCCAAGCAACCACAACTTTGATGCTTATAAAAATATTTCTTCCATTATTACGGAATCAAAACCCCACAAATATGCCCTTCGGCATTGTATATATGCCCCATATTCCCTTTTTGTTGAATCTGGGATTTTTACCTACTCAATTCTTCGCTTTTTATCATCCTTCTTTCCGACTTCTCTGACGAACGACTCTTCCTCCACCATATACTTTCCAGCTCGGCCTTGAAGCTCATTCATTATAGTAAGGGGCTTCTTAGCCAAACTCATCTTCAGATGTTCATTAGTCGTCCCATTGGTTAATGCCACAATGGCAACAGATTGATCTAAACTTAGGACTTTTAAGGCTTCCTTGGAAAATCGGGACACATAGTCCCTGAGGTTTTCACCTTTTCTTTGACGCACATTCATTTGGGAGACTAAGCTTTTCACGTGCATCTTTCCCCCGATAAATTGGTTGACAAATAATTGAACAATTTGCGCGAAAGAGCTAATCGATGCCGGGGGAAGCTGAATGTACCATTCTTGAGTCAGCCCCTTCAACGTTTGTGGAAACGCTTTACACTTAATAGCATCTGACGGATTCATGAGTAAGAGCGTTGCCTCAAATTGTTGTACATGACTAGTGGGATCGCCCATGTCATCATATTTTTCTATAACAGACATCTTAAAGCTATCTGAGAGTGGTTCATCCATGATGGCTATGATAAAGGGTGGGGCGACTGCCCTGTAAATTGTTATGGATGTAGTCGCGGGTTGAGCAAAGATACCTGTCTCGGGAACAACTGTGGGCTCGCGATATCCCTGATTCGCTAGTCTCTACTCCAATCGGCGTTGCACCTCTCTTTCTATGGCTTATTCGGCATCATTGCCTTGTTGAGGTCGGGAATTTATTAAGGGTTCCCTTCCTCGTTCCCTTTCATACTCTTCTAGTCTACTTTGCAACTGCATGAGACTTGCCCGAAGATCTTCATATCTTCCTGGGGTGGCTGGCTTCTATGTTCTTCCCTTCTCCGAAGCCTACCCCTTAGGTTCTCCTGAGGGGTTGGGACCCGACTTGTTGACCTCCTCCTTTTAAAATTATAGCGTAAATCTTGCGGATGTCTACGTTCATTGTCTTCGGATTTGGAATCGGCATCATAAGGACCACTATGGGTCCTCTGCGTTTCCCCGACAAGGTTTCTTTGCGTCCCCCTTAGGGATCTTCCTTGGTGCTCTATCTCTTCATGTGCTAGCTGAAAGTTAATTCTTTCTCCACCTAGATTTAGTTGTACCTCTTGTTCTTGGAGGGGAGGCATACTCAATTGCCTTTCTGGAAAGGATACACCCTCTCTTTCACGCGCAACTAATAGAGTATTCACCATGACTTTTCGTTCTTTCTCATAGACGGTGCCAATATGATATGTCAAATTCACGTACCTATCGTTAGGGTTGTGGAATACCCTAACTGTTGAAGAACTTGGATCACAAATTTAATGTCCTTCTCTACCTGCAAGAGAAAATCTTTCAAGAATCGTGTGGTTCAGCCCTTTGGAAGACTCTCGGGTGTGTTTGTTAGCCAAAACGTTAGTGGTGATAAGTAAACATTGTATGTAAATCACAGTATACCTGGTAATGTGTTGTCTGACCTGTATTTATATATATATATGGGTCACCAGAGTCCTACTTTGATTATAATATCAAGTCCTTATTGGATTACAATATCAAGTCCTACTTGGATTACAATATCAAGTCCTTCTTGAATTATAATATCAAGTACTTCTTGAATTACAATATCAAGTCCTACTTGGATTATGATTTGATTGTTTAGGAGGTTTCCACCCCTGTTTTTACCATTTTTTAGATAGAGACTAGAGAAAGATAACTATCTATATAATATTTCTGTCTCAGGTTCATTGAATGTAGGTCTATTGGCCATCCTGAGCCTCTTGGATGCCATTATTATGGTCCATTAATATTCAACTAGTATTTATTAAATTTAGGGTTGTTATCTTGACCCATATCACTAAGCATATGCACGGATAAGAGTACCGTTGCCTATACTACTATCACGTGTGTATATTTTATTCGCCATCTATGACTAATTCCAAGCTTCTATGGCTATTTTCAATCTCTCTCTCTCTCTATATATATATAACACCAAATAATACAATAATACATATTGTCTATTACCAATTACGGATGGAAATCGATTATCTGTCAAATTGTCATATTGGGTCTGTTAGAATAGATTGAACAATTACCATTCACAAGCATAACTGGAGAAAAAAGAAAAAAAAATTAATCTTCAAAGGAAGGAAGATCGATTGACAGTGCAGGACTTTGGATCTCTTGGCTGTTATTATTTGTTTATTTATTACTAATCGTAATTAGATTTTGCAATTGTTCTTTTGAATAATATTTTAAGTTTATTCCAATTACAATCTAGCATGTTTTATGTGGGATGTCTTTTGATGAAGAATTGATTAGACTTTAGCACCTGTGAAACTACTAGTCTTTAGTTTTATTATATTTGAATTTTACCAATTTATTTAAAATTATTTATTTTTATATGAAACCAATTAACTTTTATGTGAAACTAATTTTGGATACGGTTAAACTAATAAAATAAACCAATTCAAATGTTTTAGAAAGATATTAAATAAATGGTAAATTTTTCATTCAAATAGTTCCATATTCAGATTTAGATATTAATGCTTAAACGATTCAACAAATTCAGATTTAATGAATTTATTTAAATTCAAATATATAATGAAACAAACACAACTCTTGAGACTTTTGAATGGACCGAAGGTGTTCGGGATAATATAAAAGGGTTAAATAGATTAAATTTATGTGAGTTGTAATATTAATGCTTGTTAACTTTAAAAAGGTGTCAAGTTGATTATAAAATCACTTTTGTGTTTACCTTGAAAATCTTTGATGTGAGTGTGTGGAGAACTAATCAAAATAAAAGTGTCACGATAAATTATACTGCTTCAATGATATATCTAGTTGATATATTTATATTCTAGTCATTGGACTCTTTTTAAGAATTTGAGTGTCTATTCACTAAAAATAATACCCTTCCTATTTGTAGGCGGGGGACATTTACAACCTTTCTCTTTGATTTGTTACAAACATACAATAATATTTAAATAAATCAAAATACAACTCTTGTTTACAAGAGAAAAATAAATACAATACAATTATTTTGTCTTGGACAAAAAATACGTATATTCTTCTCAAAAATCAGCTTGTATTCTCGTTAGTCTTATACTTATTTTTGGAACTTGATCTTAATACCTACAAATTTTCTAACTCTCGCTAACACGCTAGATACCTAAATCGCTTAGGTATCTACAACTTAGATCTTAAGTTATTGGACAATTTATACTACCTCACAATTTATTGGACAATCTATACTAATTCACAACTTTTAAAGGATACTAAGAACTCAAAAATTAATCCCGTTTTAACTTACATTTTATTTGGTGATCTATATATTTCTTTTTTATGCGGATAAAATGAAATGGAAACAAAAATAATAACAAGACAATACGTTGACAGAAATTAATACACTAAAGTTAATTTCTTTTAAACTATTTTAGTTTAAAGTTTATATCGTAAGGATTAGATTATACAATTTATGTTATATCACTCAACCGATATAAATTTTTTTCATATAATAATTTAAATACTGGAAAATATTTCACTTTGGATATTTATATTAAAAATACGTTTGTTATACTAATCACAATCTCGATCAGAGACTTTAATCTTGGATGAGATAAATGACTTAGTATATATATAGTTTTATTTCCTCAAAAATAGTAAGGGGATCTATAAAGACTATATAGTTTGTTGTCAGACTACGACGTGAATATTGGCACACATGTATTCAATGCGTTGAGAGCTATTTCGAGAACAAAAATGAATTCAAAAAGAGATGGACAATTAAATTGTATTAAATTTACTAAGTTGTTTAAGAATAATGAGATGAAGAGAGGAACAACAAGATAAATTAAATGCAATATATTTTTTTCCAAATCGAGAGTTTTTTGAGATAGTTTAAATTGCAATTAAATAAAGGCCACCAACAGATCGAGAGTTCTCAGAATAATTCTAGATCAGAAAGAGATGGATGGTTGAATATTGGGTGCTTGAGTATTTGAGTGCTGGAAATGTAAATGACTGGAAAAGTAAATTGTAATAAAATAAAGGTAATCAAATAATAGAGAGCTTTTTTCGGAATAATTTCAAATTCGAAAAGAGATGAATGGTTAGACAATTTAGGTTCCGTTTGTTTCAAGTAAATCATTTTCCAGAAAACTTTTTTTGGAAAAAAAATCCTGAAGAAAACATTTTCTGAAGAAGTATTTTTCCACATAGGAAAATGAGTTCTGAACATATCATTTTTCAGTATTTAATTGATTAATTTGAAGGACTTATTTCCAATCCAGACCGACTTATGTGCGAAGAAAATTATTGCAGAAAGGTATTTGGAGAGGGAGGGGAGGGGAAGGTGAAAATGAGTTTTATAAGGAGTGCTTGAGTTATCATACTTGGTCTCCAAGTCTTTTACTTCCGGTTAAAACAAACCAAATTAATTGCTTTGCACTCATACATCAAAAGAGTATTTAAAATGGAGCAAAAGTTATCCAATTTCTACATGAGAAATAGATCGATGGTCATCGTCATCTTTATCAAAGTCATCTACCTTATTGATCAATTCAAAACACTACTCTAGAGCATTTTACTTCAATTTACTCTAAAACATTTTGGGATACAGAAAAGCAATTGACTCATAAATTCAAAAACACATATATTACTTCAATTTACTTTTGAGTTGCAACACTAACAGTGGTCCATGAATAACCTAGAAGCATAAGTCACAAATTGCCTGAAGAATTTGAGTTGTGGAAGGCTTATAAAATATAATACCCAAAGAGAGAATACAAAAGATAGCAGAGTAATTCCATGAGTAATTACTTTCATTAGGATATGATAGAAATATTTAATCATCCAAATCAGTCCATATGTATGGTATATATTTAGACATTTGAACAAACACCTTGCAAGCAACACTAAAAGACAGCAGGCAATTCTCGAATTATAAAATTAAAGCAGGAGCTGCCTCTTTCATGAAACTCAAACTTAAAAATATACTACTATCATAACTTTATGAAACTCATCAACGGGCCAAGAAAAATTGTGAAGTCAGTTATGCACATGACATATATTGTTAATTATTAGTGCAATCAAGTAACCAATTTAAATAACCTAAACACATAAAAAGAATGAACACGATTAATAGGTCACGTTAACTTCTACCAAAAGGTCTATTACTTTCTACATAAGAATAGTCCGTTTAATTTTATAATGAACACAAGAGAATATGCCTTTCTTTTTAAGCAAAACATGGTAGATGAGACTGCTAAAACTTGGTAGCGATACTTAAGAAAAATTAATGTCAAAAAATGCAGAAGAGTGTTGCCGTCAATCTGCTATTTATATTTGTATAAATTAATTATCAAAGTTAAACTAATTTGTATATTTTCAATTATTATAAATAGTTTGACTTGTCGATTTAGTTAATATTTTCGTTTTCAAATTTTTATAATAATTTTATAGATTATTTGAATGAATGTTTAATAAACTTTTTTACATGGTCTCATAATTATATATTTTAATAAAATATTATTACAATAAAAATATAAAAATCTAGAACTTTACATAAATTGATTTATTACATACGAATTGTAGTTAATTATAAATTAAATTTTAATTGACTAAGTGATAAGTAATTTTACTTTGACTTTTTTTAACTCGATCAGGATATGTTTTATTGAACGTTGAACCGATTTAAAACCGTCATTAAGTTAATTTAGGTACATATGTAGGAAGTTTTGGATAAGAATTTGTTTGGTTTTTTATATATAAAGAAAGATCAGTGAGAGAGAAAAAATTATATCCATCATTAGCACTTCAATAGTTTGTGCTGTTTCTATCTTTTTTCAAGCATTGCAACAAACACATTCAAGGCAAACTGAAAATAGAGGAAAGTAGAGCAGAATAGTTGAAAAAATCTTTACCCAAAATTTACCCGATTCAAGCAGAGGACAAAACTGTGAGTAAATAGAAGAATGCAAATTGAAATGAGCATCAATTAGAACAACAGGACTAATCAAATTACCATAATTATTAATAAACATTGTAAGCATTGTCCACTAACCATTTGTAAAGTCTAGCAAAACAGGAAGAACCTCTCTCTAAATTTGCAAATAAAATCACCATAGGACAAACTTGAAGGTTGTGGAAGCATCCACTTGAGTCAATTTCGGCTGAAATCCTTGGGGCATCAATTATGTATGCAGAAAACAAATATACAGGGCAATTATGGTGGAATTGAGATGGAGCTAATGTGGAGAACTCGATAGTATACTTAGGGAAGACAATAGAACAGAGAAGAGAGCAGTTGTTGGAGGAGTTAAAACGGATTGTAGGAGATGGTAGTGATCGAAGGGATCATCACGAGCTAGTGGTAAAGGGTTGAAATATCGCGAATAGAGGGGAAAGTGGAACGTGGGAATCGACGTTCGAGTTTAGGAAAATATAACTAATTATGGATCAATCCGATGGTTGAAAATAAAAAAACAAATTTTTCTATATCATCACTGTTAGAGGCATTCACGCCTCCAATAATGGCGTTATAAAAAAAAACAATGTGATTCACACTATTATTAATGTAGGCGTCTATTTTTGTCACCGTAAGTATTAGGGTTTTTTCAGATTTTAAAAAATTATGTCTCCTCTTCTTGTTTCGATTCATCTCGTCTGAGTTTTTATTTTTTTTGCATAGTCTGAGTTTATCTATTTTATCTTGGTACGTTTTCTAGAAGTCTTCCTTTAATTTTAACATTAAATTAGATTTTGCATCTATAGTTAAACAAAATAATTACAATATTGGAGGTAATTCTCAATCACAACGAAATGAGCAGCAAAATAATTTTGATGAGGAAGAAGAACAAAATGATCAGCAAAATAATTTTAATAATACAAATGTTGATGAGCAGGAAAACATTGTACTATTTTTAGGTCAAAAATTTAATTTGGTTGATGAAGCTGAAGGTTTTATAAAAGATATGTTACAAAAAATGATTTTGAGATAAAAATTAAAACTTCTTGTAAGCATGTTCATACAACAAATTTTTGTTCAAGACTTTTTACTTACAAGAAAGAAAAAACTCCTATAGAACATACAAATATTGGAGATGAAAATGTTCAAGTAGAAAAGGGTAAGCGACAGAAAGATTGTATCGGTCATTGTACGTGCAAGGCTACAATGTATGTTGTTCATGATAAAAGTACTGACAAATGGTGAGTATCGATACTTGATTCGAATCACAATCATAAGCTAGTTAGCCCAAATAAGATAAATTTTATATAAACTTATCGAAATTACTCCAGTGACTAGAGACATGATAGATTTGTTCAATGGCAAGGGAGTGGGTCCGACAGAGTTTATGGGTATTTTTAAGAAATGTTATGGTAGTCGAAAAAATATTAGGTTTTGTGATCGGGATATAAGAAATGTTATTCGAGGTCTTTCAAGTCCTTCGAATGAATTGGATGATGTGGCAACGACATTGTGTACATTAAGAAGTCTTGAAGTGAATAGTTTACGTCGATTCTTTCATTGCGTCAAAGTTGACGAAGAAAATCATTTATCTTGTATCGCGTGGATTGATTTTAGAAGTATAATTACATACAAGAATTTCGGTGATGTTGTGGCGTTTGATACTACGTACATGACAAATAGGTACAAGATGTTTGTTACTCCATTTACAGGGGTTAATCATCACTATAAGTTGATTTTATTTGGTTTTGCATTGTTAACAGAGGATACGTTTGTATGACATATTGTTATTTCTAGATGAGTATTTATAGAAGGGGAAGGGCTGGGGTGCTGAATATGTTGGATTTTGAAGGATCAAACGCAGCGAAAAAATACGATTTAAAATAAAACAAAACGAAACCCAAACCCGAGAATCTATGCGAAACAATTAAATACAGATAGTTTAAGATTTTACCGATTAAAAGTGCGAATATGAAGCTTTGGTGAAGGTGTTGATCGTCTCCAAATCCTTAACGCAATCCAACAGGACAGCATCTCTACGGTATCCACACGAACACCCGCAAATCATCTTACGATCCGAACAAGAAGAATTACAGTACTAGCTGTATGATCTATATCTCTTTTCTCTATCTCTTTTAACCCTAATCTCTCTCTTATGAGCGGCTACGTAAAACGTTGGTTTTTTTTTTTAGAGAATCGCTGATATATCTCATATATATAGCCTTTTATAGAGTAATTCCAAAACCTAATCTAATTAGGAGAATTATAATCCGAATTTTTTATTTATTAGATATATATCTTTAATCAAGTCTCACTTAATTAATATATATATTATGTACAAATAAATATATATATATTCGTATTTCCTTCCAAAGGACTCTACTTCATACAGATTACATATATAAATATATATGTATATAATTTAAAGCCATGATTTAATTAAATCAATCTTATTGATATATTAAAATCATTGACATTTAAATTATATCTCCTTGACGAATGTTCTTTGTGTGTGACCCTGTAGGTTATTATTACGTTGGCAATAATTTTAAATCATATTATAAAATTATAAACAGTGAGCAGCATCTAGTAATACATCACTGTTACCCAAGTAATAATAAAGTCATAGATTCGACGTTATCTTTCGTGACCAATATTTCAATGTAACTTAATCCTTTTAACCATGATATCTAAGATTGAATTCAAGGCATGGATGTGTCATCCTCTTCATAATTTAATCTTAGTTTTCTTGATCAATGAGTAAACTATATGAAACAAATCTCTATTTGAGCATGGCCATGCATTTCATAGTTTCACTCAATCAAGAGCCCTATAGATATCACCCCTAATTTATAGGAGGGTTAAATTCCATCTACATCATTCCCATTTCTCACATAAGTCATTATGCATCCAATAATTACCTTTAACGTCCACCCGGTTAAAGGTGACTTTTGATAATGTTAAAACGCATAACTCCTTATGTAGAAATGTCATGACTTCAGGTCGAAGGACCATTACATCATTGTCACTATGAAAATTACTTATGACACATAGCATAACGCTCCATGTAGAATTCTCATGGTGGGTCTGTCCAGTACAATGTTCTCTAACATGTACCTATGTATCAACTTAATATATCTCGTATATATTTATGATCAATGAGATATGGCCATCAGTTAATCCACATACTAGTCTTAATGTATTATTGTTGTCCCACTGACAATGATACTCGACTTGGGACATTTAAGAATAATAATACATTACATACTTATATGATCTCATATTCAAGTCACATACTTGAATCCATATAATTAGTATCATTCTTCTAAGGACATTTATTATGTTAACATTTATATAACGCAGTAAATAAAACATAATAAAAAAAATTATCATTTAACCAAAACATATCATAAATATAGTGTCACAATCATTACATAATTGGCCACTAGGGCATACACTCTTACAATAAAAAAAATCTCAGATTTCTTTCCCAAGGTAAAAATCTCAGATATAATTTGTAAATTAATTGCAGAATTAATCAACAAGACAAATTATATCAATCAATATGAAATGACTTTTATTGATCTTGAATTTGAAATACAACCTGGTAATCAAAACTGTTGATGTGAGAAACCGGAAATTCATTAAAATGTAATTCTATTAAATTCGTTTTATAATGAAATTCTTCTTGCGTTCAACGATCGATAAACTTTATGTTTAGGTTTACGTGCATTTCACACAAATCGACGCGCTCACGTTTACTAACAAAAATTATAACGAGCACGACCTTTTAAAAATTTTAAAGCGTTAATCGTTATAATAATCGTATGTGTGCATTTTTTTCGCCTCGCCGGTGCGGGAAAACTTTTCGGCTTATGCGTTAAACCAATGGATAACCATCAAATTTAATTAGTGGCTAAACAAATCAAATTTAACACTAATTAAATTCAAATTTTCTGCTTGTCCCTAAATGACAAAAACAAGGAAATTTTTTTTACCTATCTAAGTAAATTTTCTTAAAACTAATCCAATGGTCAAAATTAAATTAAGGGTTATATAAATATACCATTATAGAAAACCCTAGCCTCCACTTCTGATTCTCTCTCCAACAAATATTTCACAAAAATTCGGATTTTACATTTTTGAAAATCATTGAAGTTTTAGATATTTGTTCATTAATGCTTTGAAGAGGTACCCCACTGCTCTCTTATTTTTGCATTTATTGTTATTTTGATTTATTCCATTGTGTAGATTATTTTTTTCAGTATCATTTTCATATATGACACATGTTTATAGCATTTATATATTGTGAGTTATTAATTTTTAAAGTTTGAACAAAAAATAAATAAATATTCAAGAAATAAAATTCAAATCCGAAGAACCCTAAGTCTTTCGGGTCAAGATTCTGACGAGTGTTGCTTGTCTTTGTTCAAATCGTTTAAACCAACTTGTTTCTGCACTTGTAAGGACCATTTTGCCTCAAACAATTTGAGAAATGGTCTAGTATTTCTCGTTCTGAAGCTCAGACAAATTTTTTTTAATACCCGAATGTTTGTTCTTGATTTTTCTTACGATTGAGTTGTTAAAACTTGAAATTTATTGCATGTATGAGTTTCTGGAAGTCTCTAGTTTCATTTCCATACTTGAATCATCAAAAATGGTTGAGAAATGGAGAAAATGGAGCTCGGCCGCGAGCTCGCCGCCGTTAATGGCGGGCTTGCCGGTGGCCACCTGCAAAATCGTGCTCCGGCCAGTTTGGGGTCGCGGCATGACATCTAGGGGTACATTCGCATATGGCAAAGGCCATGGTGATGTCTCCACCGCCGAAAACTCACCATGTGAGCCGCTATCGGGGGTGGCAGCCGCGGTTCCGGTCAACGCGGCGCCGGCGGCGGCCCCCCCTGCCGAAACCCTAATCCGCTGCTAAGGGAGATGATGGGTTGGGTCGAATCGACCCGATTCCGACCCGAACCCGTGACCCTGTTGACTCGGTTTGACCCGGATCCGGCCCAATTCAAATAATAATAATAATAATAATAATAATAATACAAAAAAATAAAAATAAAATATTTTTATATTTTAATTATTCAATAAATAACTTTTGAATAATTATTTTGACATGTAAATAAATCTTTTACACGATTAAAATTTTTTTTTTTTTAAAAATTTAGAATTTATTTATGATGTTAGAGTCTCTTAATTACCATAAATAAGTGGCGAGTCATAAATTCATAAATAATTATTATTTAATTAAAACAATTAAATAATAATTAAAGAATAAACTCTAAAATTTTATCAAATGATTAAATAAATCATTTAAGCTAAGATTAATTGAGGAATAATTCTTGACTAATTAAATTAAGAAATCAAGACCAATTATTATTTAATTAAAATAATTAAATAATAATTAATGAATAAATTTTACATGATTATTAAATGATCAATAAATCATTTAATTTAAATGTAATTAAGAAATAAATTACTTCAATGATCGATAATTATTATTTAATCAAAGTAATTAAATAATAATTTAAGAATAAATGTTTAATAATTGCTAAAAGGTCTATAAACCTTTTGTGATTATGAAATGATTATTATTTAATTAAAACAATTAAATAATAATTTAAGGAACAATTTTTTTTAATAAATGTTAAATGATTTAATTAAGTCATTTAAGCTAAAAGTAATTAATTGATATTTATTAATTAATCTAAGGCCTCCAATAATTAAATTTAAATTATAGAGAGCCTATGAGCGACGTTTTATCAAGTCCACAAATCTCTCGGACTCCGATTCGGTTCCAACCGACCCAATCCAGTTTGACGATTCGTTCAATCAATCATAGACTTGAGCACTTCACGAATACTCCGCTTGTGCATCCTCATGTGTTTTAAGTTGAGATTTCTCATGTTATTGCATGTGCATGTTTTACAGAACTCTCACTACGCGAGTGTTAAATTTACTAAGGACTTAAGGCAAGTATATACTCATTCTACTTTCTTTCAATTAATACGTATGATCATTCTTTCGATATACGTAATATATTCAAGATATTATTTTGTTAATATTCATGATTTAATTTCTTCAAAGATAAGTAACGTACGATCCCTTGATCCGATGTACGTGAAAATGTTGTATTTGAATCAATTACTCTTTGGGCGATCGTTAGCTATTTAAATTCCTCTAACACGACAAAGAAAATCCTATACGGATGTAGAAAGCTTATTTCTTCATCCCATACTTGTAAAGTATATCCGTATGGGTAATTAAAAGCTAGTGGGATGCATCTGCCTGGCACCCTGGGCCTAAGATTTATAGGGAACGAGAACAGAGGCATCGGTAACCGGACCCTCACAGACAAAAGGTTTCTGCAACGACTACGTATGTCATTATGATGAAGTCAGACGGTGGTCAGGCTGACCAGCTGATATACTGTTTGATACAAAGTTCTTAAGGGCACGTGCGCCAAACGGACATGGTTATAAGGCGCATGTGAAAATATTCTTTATTCTTTTAAGTAAAGGGTCAAATCCCTTGTTATCACTCGGGGACCCTATAATCCATTTTCTTTCAAGATATTAAGAGGTGTCGACATTGTTTCCGTCAAACCTCATAAACACTTAAAGCCAATCAAGTATCCATCTTTTAGAACTTACCCAAATTCTTGAGTATATACTTGCGAGCGTAAATCGCTCATATTGTTATTATCAAATGTTTTACAGGTTATGGCGAGAAGGTTGAACCATCTTCTAAAGGAAAGGAAAGAATGGCTTGACGAACGCTCCCTGATCGCCCTCTGTTGGACGATACTCAGGGGAAGGGTGAAGCGTGAGGAAGTTATAGAATTGTTTAGATTGTAAGGCCTGTGTGGGCCCTCACAGACTTCCGCTGTTAGACAATTATTTTGGGGTATTGTAATAGAGATTTCTAATTATTCTCTAATTTAATGTTATGCATGCTTGGATGTTAATACTTTTCTTTTGTCAATTATTGACGGTGCCCGAAGTCCAGTATGGTATTTTTGGGGCCGTCACAGTTGACACCAGTTTCTTTAATCTATTTAATGATGAACAGCTGCAACCCTAGAAAGTAATTTCTAGCTTCTTAAGTTTTACAAACTTGCTACTCTATATCTCTCTCAATATTTAACTTTTTAGCTCTTGATACAGCTGTTCTCTATGAAATCATACAACCACTCTCTCTGTGTAAATCCATTATAGTTGCTATACTCTGTTTTTAATTTTCTCTCGATGTGTATAGAGATGTATTTGGTATGATGAGATATTTTGAGATATGTTGAGTTGTTCTTATTCACTGCTCTGTATCTCTATTTATAGATTTGTTATTGTACAGTAGCTTTTGGTGTGTTTCATAACATCAGTAGAATTGAGAGAACCTGAAAATAAAATAGGAATAAAGTGTAAGAATGATAAATTCATATTATGTAGGAATAATTAATTCATATTATGTATGGAATTTGTCATGTTTATGTGATGTCCTAATTAACTACTCTGAAGGTAATCCAACGACTCTTATAACGATCCACTAAAGCGATATAAATATATTTTAGCTCCAATCTTAAATGATTATTTTAACCAAGCACTAATAAGAAATAATTGTATATATTACTTGAGAAAGACTCACTGTAAAGGAGTGCTACAATGTAAATTTTTGACCAAAGATTGCTGTGTGCAAGTAATATAATCTTATTATATCAAGGATTGAGTTGCTAAGTGATCGAACGGTTGATAAATCAAACCCAGGCTGTATATTCAAACCATGGTTAATAACTTGATTATGCTTGTAAGTATATTTCTTTAAGGAAAGCTTGTTGCATAAGGCACCAACAAGGGAAATATTTTTGTCCAATAAAATGTCAATTATTGCAAAGGATTGACTGATATTTTGACAGCCACAATACCAGCCAATATAGCTAATCACTTCACTCTAAGGTTCATATTACTGCGCAATACAACCAACTACTGATAATTGCTCACCAAAATGATTCAACTGCTCCGGTTGATTGGCAAATGATATAAATACATCATTTGAGGTACAACCCTAGTCCCGATCCCATATTTTTCTGTCCAGCCACCCACCCACATAAATTTCAGGTACATTTTCAAGAGCAACTGTCCTTCTCGACAGCAACCCAACCTTTTAACTTATTCTTTAAGAGCACTATAGTCAAATCCTACTCTTTTTATGTTATGTTTTGTCCTTTTAGTTCATGCCATGTTATAAAATACTTAATTTACTCAGTTCCAAAAGCATGATTAAGATACTTTGAAAAGTTTGTGCAAGTCTGAATTGCAGTAGTAGTTAATTATTTTCTGATGACTTAGTTACCAAAGACTAATTAATAGCTAAATGAAGCAATCGATATTATCTTTTGACAAAATTAATTGTTCATAAAGATAATAACACTGTGAAACATTAGTCAATAATTTTTCTTATTAAAGGATAATTATTAACTGATGATAATGCAACAATGGCTAATTATCCCCCAACAGTTTAACTGTCAGTGGATAATTAACTCATGATTATATATATAGTAGAGAAACTTTTATACTATGTAGGATTCCCTATGTTTACTATTCGTCATCTATTTGAAGATCTTGTCATAGCTGATTCAGGTATGTCTTATCTCTCTACTACTTTATTCTTTATTTCTTCTAATTCTGCTATAATGAAGGATGTTAGTAATGATCCAACTCCTTCTACCCAAGTAGCAAAACCCTCTAAAAACAAGTCTATGTCAAAAGCCACCTCCTCTATCTCTCAAAAGATAAAGGTTGTAAAAAGAAAACAACCACAAACAACAATGACTGAGGGGGAGGGTAAGCTTTTAGAGGAAGTTATGAAGAAGAAATAAGGAACAATGAGAACCCTTGGAGACTACTTAATATTCTCACAAAAGGATACTAAGTTCTAAAAAGAAAAAGCATATCTCTAGGTGCAACCTCTCAAAAGGCTGTATCTATTGAAAATAATCCACCTCCAAGGACACATGTATTTGAGTCTATAATGATCACATCTATAAATACCTTTCAGAAGAAGAAGAAGAAACAGGCTTTGATCAATGATCAACCTGTAACTAAATGCACACACAGGGTCTCACATTGATGCTTCTCTTTTCTCTATTCAGGAGGAGTAACCAATATTCAAAGTCTACCCTTATTATTTCTTCTTCTCTCGTTGATATTTCTTTAGAAGAAATGAGAAAATTTCTTAATTCCATTGGTTTCAGATTCTTTGATATTTCAATCATCAAAGAAGCCAATTCTTGAAGCTGAAACAAATAGCAGCTCTCAACTCATTAGTGGATAATACAATTGTATTTTATCAAACATCCACTGATACAAAACACTTCTTATTTTCTACACCACTTCAAGACACCTACAATAGGAAGGTTTTATATTTAGTGAGCCTGAGAGAATTCAAAATGAGAGTCAGACCTTGTGTCTGGAAAAAGGTGAGAAAAAAGAAATTAAAACAAAAATGGAAAGAAACTGAGTGTGAGAGGCTGACTTGTAACAGTCAGGCAAAATGGGAGGGTGTGAGCAAAGATGAGATCCTTGAAGAAAAGAATAGAGAGAAATTATGTCACACAACACCTTTGTAGCTCATATATTCTTTGATTACCATTTCTAATCAAACATCAGAGAATACTAAGAGAAAAACTTGTGTATGTTTTGTTGGAAGCAATCAACACAAGATTCTTGGATGATGCAACAATACACTTCATATCAGAATATTTGATCTCACATAGGTCAAGTGTAGCTATACTCACAAAATGATTTTGAAGCATTGATCAAAGAAAGTTCAACATGAAGCTCCAACACTTCATAAGCAATGACCTTTAAACAAAGCTCAAACAATTCCTTCCTTCTAGTCAACCTCTACTGGTGATTTCTACCCTCCCACATTAAGATGTTGATGTCAAAAAGGGGGACAATGATCAAGGCAGGGGAAGCAAAGTAATTCTGATAAAGACAGAAGGGAGAATTTTTAAAAAGGCTAACAGATTGATGGTTTGGCATTAAGAAATTGAAAACAACAGAACCATCATTGTTATGTTCATGTACAATTATGTTTTTACATGGTTCAAATTCAATTCTAAGAAATGGTGTTATAAGCTTGTATTTTGACGTCATCATCAAACCTTGATTTATACTTATCATTGATAAACATAAATAGGGGGAGATTGTTAGGAATTATAACATTTGATGATGATGTACAAACTTAGAATTGTTAAATTTTGTAATTTTACAAGTACCCGCAGTAGTGTTCTATTAGAGACTACCACCGGAGACTGCAAGTACGCATTAGAGACTACAAAGACTACATTTGGAGAGTTCAACAAAAGTCAAAATTGGTCAAGCAAAATTAGTTCATCGGAGACTAAGTTTTTGTTCATCGGAGACTAAGTTCTTGTTCATTAGAGACTAAGTTTTTGTTCATCAGAAAGTAAGTTTTTGTTCATCGGAGACTATGTTTTTGTTCATCAGAGACTAAGTTTTTGTTCATCGAAGACTAAGTTTTTGTTCATCAAAGACTAAGTTTTTCAGAGACCAAGTGTTTGTTCATTAGAGACTAAGGCAAAGACACTTCAATGCATTAATGTAGCCTTGAGAAGATTTAATCGTCGCCAAAGTTATTTGGCTAATGTCAAACTCAACATTACTCAATGCCAAAGTCATTTTGACTGTCGCCAAAGTCATTTGCCTATCGCCAAAGTCATCGAGCAAATCAAACCACAGTGCCAAACTCAAAATGATTATCACCAAAGTCATCGGGAAAATTTCTATCACTGAAGACAAGTGCTCAAGCATCAGGGGATGAATATCCACTGATGAACAAAATAGCTCATTAGGGGATAAATATCCACTAATGAACAAAATAACTCATTAGGGGATAAATATCCACTGATCAGTTCGTCAAGGGATAAATATCCACTGATGAACAGAGACTATCTATTAGGGGATAAAATAATCAAAGACTAAAAATGACATCTAGGATGACACATGGCTGAGTTCACAAATTCACTAACTTAAGATTAAAGGCGGTAGAATTAAAATATAGATGGTGGTCCAATAAGGAGAGATTGGCTACCAAAGAAGCTTCAAGAAGATAAGTTATACACTGCAGGTGTGAACACTGATAAAGAAAAGTATGGAGATAAGTCATACTTATATACTAACATGCGTATATAGCTGCTGGCGTGAAAACTACATAGATAACTTACAGAAACTTGAAGGAGGAAAATGTGGAAGCTGGTCCAATCAAAAAGCAGGAAGCTCATAGAGATAAGTTATTTACTACAGAGATAACTTATCATGGGAACTCCAAGAGGAAAATAAGGGAGCTGGTGTGCTGATACACCAGAGGAGTTACATAACAGGTTGGTATGCAAGGAAGGTCATGAAAAAAGAGGAAGTTATGCGACAGGGCTGCAATTACCAAAGAATATCAGAGATATTTTTGGAGACAACTCACTGTGGAAGCTTGAAGGACAAGGGAACTATGTTTATAAATAGAGACATGGAGCAACTGAGATAACATATACAAAATAACAAGAAGATATTACTGAGATACATAAAAACACTAGTATACATATTATCTCAGATCATATCGCAGCTGTAATAAACTTACAGAAAAAGAGAAGTTAGAAATCATAGTCTAGAGTGCAGTTGTTATTTTCAACAGAGTTGTTAGAAGCTGGTCATTCACACGAGTGAGCTTTTGTAATATTTCATTGATTTATAAAAGTTCAGAAACACTTGTGATATATTGTATTCTTTCAATTCCGTAACTTTTAATACAGTATATTCACTAAACTCACAAAGTTCAAAAGAATTTTGTGGTTTGTATTCAACCCCCCACCCCCACACACACAAACACACTTTTCTACAAACCATCTTGTGGGACAAACATATTTATTTCCATTTTAGATTTCTTTCCATAGTAGAATTAGGTTAACTTGTCATCAACATATAAATAGTTGTAATCTTGTACATTGTAAAGATAGTTTTAAGACTTTGAACAAAATTTGTGAGTTTTTACAACTTAAAGTTATCTTGAAAGTGGGTGGTTATTCAATTCTTTAAGCAAACTAATCAAGTCAATCCTTTAGTATTGTTTATTGGTGATTAAATTCTTTATAGAATCAATCCAAAGATATTTTTCGCAAACTGTATTGGGTCTTTAGTAGATCAAATACATCATCTTGGTATCAGAGTTTTGATTGGTGATTTGTTTTTATATTAATCTTATAACCTACAACCTAAATGGCTGGTGAAGGTGAACAGGTTATTCCACAAGGTCTAACCATAGAGCAAGCCCAAAACTTGTGCCATGTTAGATAAATTAACGAGATGAATCACAGACTGAATGAGATCTTGGCAAGGTTAGATTGAAGAAATCCCTCCATTAGTCTAAATAGGAGTACTAGATCTGTTCGGACTTCACATTTAAAGGAGGAAGAAGTTGCTAGACCTGTAAACCATCGAGTTAGGGAAAATAATGATGATTGTGGCGGGGCTGGATTTCAGGGACTACCAAACTTTGACAACAGAAAGACATCATTAACTATACATTCATAATATAATATAAAATAAAACATTTATAATCTCTTATTACAAAACCTTAAAATAAATATTTAGCGACGGAAGTCTAAAAATGGCCCATCTGGCCTTACAATCTAAACATTTCTATGATGGCCTCTCGCTTCACTTTCCCTTTAAAGGCCATCCATAGGAAAGCAATCAAGAAACTCTCGATATGCCATTTTCTCCTTTCCTTTATTAGGCGGCTTGGTCTTCTCATCATGACCTGTAAAACATTTCATAATAATCCACATGAGCGATTTACGCTCAGCAAGTATATAATTATAAGCTGGGTAAGTCCTAAAAAATAGATACTTCATAGGGCTTAAGTGTTTAATGGGGTTGGGCGAAACAATGCCAACACCTTCTGATGATTTAATATACATGTAACTTCTAGGGTTCTCGAATGATAACGAGGGGTTAAACCTTTTCTTGAAAGAAATTTGAATCATACATTTGCGCCTTCTCTTCATTAAATAGGGCATCATTTGGCCAGCCAAATCACTATCTAACTTCATCATCTCTTCATCAAATGACATACTAGCTGGCCAGCCTGATCGTTTGACTTCATCATAATGACATACGTAGTCAACGCAGAAAGCATAGGTCTGCGAAGGTCTGATTACCGATGCCTCAGTTTTTCATTCCCTATCATCATAGGACAGGGTTCCAGACGATGGCAACCCACTAGCCTTTAGTTACCCATATGGATATACTTTGCAAATATAGGATAAGAAATAAAACTTCTATATCCATATAGGATTTCCCTTTGGCGTGCTAGCGAATTAAAACAACTAGCAATCGCCCAATAATACTTGGTTCAATATACAACATCTTTTCACGTACATCGGATCAATGAATCGTACATTACTTATCTGTGAAAAAACATTGACTATTTTCATAAATCGAATCAATGATCTTACGTATTTAATGAAAAAGGAATAGAGTGACTATATACTTGCCTTGGTCCTTAGTTAATTTTAAATTCAAAATACTGGTGCGTGAAAGGTTCTGTAAAACATAATTTGTTGATATAACATGAGAAATCTATGCGTTGAAAAATAAATATGAGAGTACGCATAATCAGGGGATGGCCATCAAAGGATGGTCATCTCGTCAGGGGATAATCCTTCGTTAGGGGATAGTCATTAGGGAATGACTTACCCATCAGGGGATAATCATCAGGGAATAATTTTACCCGTCAAAGGATAAATTACTCATCGGTGGATATTACCCACAGGGGATAAATTACCCGTCAGGGGATAAATTACCCATCAATGGATAATTTGGTCATCAGAGGATGTTTCACCCGTCAGGGGATAATTTTGTTCATCGCCAAACTCGTCGGTAATACATTTGACAATAGCCAAAATCTTTTGGCTATCGCCAAACTCGTCACCAACTGTTTAGCCAGTGCCAAACTCATCAGTGGATATTTGTTCAGCGCCAAACTCATCAAGTCAGCGCCAAACCTATTGGAGACTAATATTATTTGCTCGTCGGAGACCAACATTGTTACTCATCAGATACAAACATTATTACTCAACAGAGACTAATATTATTAGTCATTGGAGACTAACATTATTACTCATCAGAGACTAACATTATTACTCATCAAAGACTAAGTTAGATCTTGTCTCTTCTATACTAAAGGACCTTTCATATGATCATGGATGAAGCCTAACCAAGAATAGACCCAACTTAGGGTGCATCATTATCTTATTTGCTGTGTGTATTATTTCTTTAAAACACACACACACACACACACACATGCAAAAGAATATTACTACAACTTTTGAAGCTTTATTCTTTCTTGGATACTTAGCATGCATGACTAATACTCTCAAATGTTTATGCATGAGAGACTAAAACAAAGCAGAGCAGAGTATATGATTAGTATAAAGCTCTTACCTCTTCGTCTTTAAGGAAGAAATTAAAACTTTACCGCTCTAGGGAAGGTCTGATGCTTTAAAGGTGAACTTAAAATTTATGTGGGTAGCTGGTTAGAGAGAGAGATTAGAATTTTATCTCAGATGAGATATTTATAGTATTCGTGAATCGATTAGAACAATAGGCTAAAATTATATTTTGAGATAAAGTGATTGGCCAACTTGGCCAGTAAAATGGCTGCTCATCATATCATCTTATTAGCTAGTATATTACCAAACAGCTGTTGTCATATATGCAACTTAAACTTAATCAGTTGTTTACACCCAAGCAGCTTACTAATCAAATAATAACAAACGTAATCATCTGGTAACTCTTTCCTTAAAAACACGTAATCTTTTCATACATACCGATTTACATGATCTTATATGAGACTCCTATAATCATATTCCTTTGATGGTCCCACAAAAGAATTGTCATCACTAAATTTCAGATATCTTATAAAAAATATTCTATTTCAAGATATAAATTAATTATTCACATAGATTGGGAATTAATCCTTTATACAAAATGTGAATGAATAAACCATCCATTAATCATAATCCTATTTTTATTTTCGGGTTCTTACATCCTCCCCCCTTAAAATAAGTTTTGTTCTCAAAACTTAACTAATGCAAAAGATGGGGGGTAATTTTGCATCATCATTTCCTCTAGTTCTCAGGTAGCTTCTTCAACGTTGTAATTTCTCCATAAAACTTTTATGGAGGCAATCTCTTTATTTCTTAGAATCTTCACCTGTTGGTCTAAAATTTGCATTGAAATCTCTTCATAATGCAAATTATGTTGAAGTTCAATGGGCTGGTAATCGATGATGCCAATATGGTCCCCTTTATAGGTTCGTAGCATTAATATATGGAAAACGTCATGAACATGTCCTAATGCTAGGGGCAGTGCTAGTTGATAAGCTACTTTGCCAATACGACAGAGTACTTTGAATGGTCTTGTTGGGTATAAATGATGATGATGCTTAGAGTTTTGTTTGTGCATTTGTACATACTCAGGGTGTTCTATAAACCTAAGTATATGCACACATTTTACAGGCACTGATGATCATCTTAGTCATCAGGGGACAAAGTATTACACACTAGGCAAGTCATCAGTTGAAACTTCTAAAGGACTTGATAGTAAAGGGGAATGTCTGTTGTTACTCAAAAACACTTAAGTATTCCGCACATCAAACATTCCAAACAAAATCAGCAAAGCTCCAGTGATTAAAACCGTCAGGGGAACCCATCAGAGGATGACAAAGGTAGACTAACCCATCAGGGGAACGCGTCAGGGTATGGCAGTGGCAAGCCAAACTCATCAGGGGGAATGCGTTAGGGCATGACAGTAACATGGCAACCCGTCAGGGGAACTTATCAGGGTACGACAGTGACAAGCTAACCCGTCAAGGGAAATGCTAAGCATTGCATCAGTGGAAACCATTAGTGGATGCTTTGAGTCTTAACGTCAGGGGATCAAAAAGCACTTGGATAACTCAAGTGAAGGTTGAAACACTGATCGAGTCTTGAACAGGACTTGTCATCAGGGGATCCGGAAGCACTGATCAAGTCCACATCAGGGCTTGTTATCAGTGGACAGTTATGATGGCATACACTCGTCATTAGGTCTTACACGTAAATCAATGAAGTTTGTTACAGAAGCAAGAGATATAAACTGGAAAGATATTTCTTGAAGTTTGGTGGTCCAATGACAACTCTCAATCATTAAATGCTCGAAGATTAGGGGATGAAAAAGAAGCAACGAAAGTCATCAGCAGTCTCACACATCATTCCAAAAGGACATCGATGTGACATATATATGGCCAAGTTGAAAAATCAGCATGTCTAAGCACATGGGTTCAACAACTGATCTTCGAAATATGCAAAAGAGTTCTCAATATATAAGAGAGGATATCCAATGGATCACATAGAGAGAAGCACAAAAACACTAGAGAGAAGCTTTGTAATATATCTTGAGAGAAATATTCAAAGAAAGTTAGAAGCTAGTGAGTGTGAATTTGTAGCTGTAATTCATTACAGATTGTAGCTGATTAATCACATTTGTGATTAAACAGTTTTTTAGAAAAATATCAAGTTTTAATACAACAATTTTAACTTGAATGCTTGTGTTCTCTTCTTAATATTCATTATAGTTTTTCTGTTCTTGTAGTTATATCCATCAATGGTTAACAAGGTTTTTAATAAAAAAAATTTTTGTTTTTTTTTTTTCACCCCCCCCCCCCCCCCCCCCCCCTCTCTATAAACACTTAAGCCTGGTTTGTTCTAACAATTAGTATCAGAGCCAACTAGCAGATTGCACTTGTTAGACGATCATTCAAAATGGCTAACAAAGTTGGAAATAACAAAGTCCCTATGTTGGAAAGGGGAAAGTACTTTTTCTAGAAACAAAGAATGATAGTTCATCTAAGAGCAATCGATGATGAATACTTGCAAATTCTAGAAGAAGGCCCTTACGCTCCAAAGAAGCTCATTCCTCAAGAGGTTGTTAATGGAGTCAGTGTTCTAGAAAGATTAGTTCCAAAGACTACTGAAAAAATGACTCCAGAGGAAATAGAGAAAGTAAAAAAGGATCTGAAATTCACAGGCATCCTATATAATGGTTTAGACGATCATATGCTAAACAGTATCATGAATCTTACAACGTCTAAATCTATATGGGATACCATTTAGATTTTTTGTGATGATACTAAGGATGTGAGGGAAAACAAACTGCAGTTGTTGACACAATAGTACGATTAAGGATCCAATTCAATTGCTTCATATGGATCTCTTTGGCCCTGTCACCATAATGTCAGTGTCAAAGAAAAGATTTGCAATGGTTATTGTGGATGACTACACCAGATATACTTGGGTCAAGTTTCAAAATGGTAAAACATAAGTATCTCAACAAATCATTGACCATATAAAGAAAGTGGAAACTTAGTCAGGGTCAGTGGTTAGAATTTTGAGGACAGACAATGGAACTGAATTCAAGAATGCAGTTGTTGATGGATTTTGTGTGGAGAAAGACATCAATCATACATTCTCTACTCCAAAGACCCCTCAATAGAATGCTGTAGTGGAAAGGAAAAATAGAACCCTGATAGAAGCTGCTAGAACAATGCTAGCAGAGGCAAGGATTCCTACCTATTTTTGGGCTGAGGCAATTTCCACTGCTTGCTTCACTCAAAATAGGTCTTTGATCAACAAGGCTCACAACAAGACACCATACGAGCTAATGACAGGGAGGAAACCAAGCATCAAGTTCCTACATGTTTTTGGATGCAAATGCTTTGTATTAAGGAACTTTGGTGAGAACATAGGAAAATTTGATCCAAAGGATGATAAAGCAATTTTCCTAGGTTACTCCCTGACATCTAAGGCCTTCAAGGTTTGCAACATGAGACTCCAGGTAGTGATGGAGTCTATAAATGTAGCTTTTGATGATTAAGAAATTTTTGGACTTGAAGACCCTGATTTTTGTGAGGAGCTCAGATTTGAAAATGAAGATTATTCTGATTATCAAGAGTATGAAGCTGATGAGTGTTGACAAATGGAGAATTTAACCATCCCTGATTTCAATCCAAACACCATAGAAGCCCCTTCAAGACATAGAGTTAATCTCCTTGATAACAGGTTAGGGAATACTCCATCAGGGGATCATCCATCAGGGCATGCACCATCAGGGGATAACTTTAACCCTGATTTAAGCATTAATTCAGGGGGAATTTTCTCAGAAGCTGGGAGCACAGACTTAGGGGGAGGAGATGATAATCAAGCAAACTCATCAAGATACATCTCTAATCCTAAATGGTCTAGGATTCACACAACATATTTGATTATTGGTGATCCAAACAAGAGAGTGCAAACCAGAAAAGAAACATCTAATGAATGCCTATATGCTTGTTTTCTTTCATAATTAGAGCCAAAGAAATTTGAAGAAGCCATTCAAGATGCAGAATGGATCATGACTATGCAAGAAGAACTGAATCAATTTGAAAGAAATCAAGTATGGAGTTGGTGCCTAAACCCAAAGACAAAATTATAATAAGTACCAAATAGGTATTCAGAAACAAGATGGATGAAGCTAGCATTGTTATAAGGAACAAAGCAAGACTGGTTGCAAAGGGATATCTTCAAGAGGAAGGGATTGACTTTGATGAAACTTTTGCACCAGTAGCCAAACTTGAGGCTATAAGAATTTTGTTAGCCTATGCTACACATTCAAACTTTAAAGTTCATCAAATGGATGTGAAAAGTGCTTTTCTCAACGGGAAATTAGAACAAGAGGTGTATGTCCAACAACCTCCAGGGTTTGAAAGTTCAAAATTCCCAAATCAAGTCTACAAACTAGAGAAAGCACTTTATGAATTGAAGCAAGATCCTAGAGCTTGGTATGACACACTGTTTAAGTTTCTAGTGGAAAACAAGTTCACAAGAGGTATCATTGACAAGACATTGTTCTTTAGACAACACCAAGATCATCTGATCTTGCTTCAAATATATGTTGATGATATTATCTTTGGATCCATAGACACTAGATTGTGTGAAAAGTTCTCCAAGCTCATGCAAAGCAAGTATGAAATGAGTTTGATCGGTGAATTGTCTTATTTCATGGGACTACAAATCAAACAGGTCATTGATGGGATGTATATTCATTAGACAAAGTATGCCAAAGAACTTCTCAAGAAATTTGACATGGAGGACTCAAAAGTAGCAAAGACACCAATGGCCACAGAAACCAAGATTGACCCTGATAAGAATGGAAAGAAAGTTGATCTGAAGACTTATAGGGGAATGATTGGATCATTGTTGTATCTAACAACAAGTAGGCCTGACATTATGTTTGCAACATGTCTTTGTGCAAGGTATCAAGCTGATCTAAGGGATTCTCGTCTCATTGCAATGAAAAGAATCTTGAGATATATAAAAGGCACTATAGAGTTGGGACTTTGGTATCCAAAGGAGTCTGGATTTGAATTACTGGGGTACTCTGATGCTGACATTGGAAGATGCAGAATTGATAGAAAAAGTACAACAGGAAGCTATCAATTTATGGGAGGAAGACTTGTATCTTGGTTCAGCAAGAAGCAACACTCAATTTCAACATCAACTGCTGAAGCTGAATATATTGCCGCTGGAAGTTGCTGTGCACAATATGGATGAAAAATCAGTTAATGGACTATGGATTGAATTTCAAAATTCCAGATGTGATAACACTAGTGCCATTGCCATTGCGAAAAATCCTGTGCAACATTCCAGAACCAAACATATAGAAATCAGATATCACTTTATCAGGGAACATGTTATGAATGGAACCATTGAACTACAGTTTGTACCAACAAACAAGCAGCTGGTAGACATATTCACCAAGGCTCTTGATGAAGCCACTTTTACCAATCCTGTGGGAGAGCTGGGTATGGTGAATTATGCAAAATGAATTTCAATAAACTTGCTAGAGACTTATCAAAAAGGCTGTTGGAACAATACAAACTATCAAATGCTTAAGTTATGGTACTCCTAACTCATCTCACTCACTAGATTCTAATATTTCTTTGAAATATTTCTCTCAAGATATATTACAAAGCTGCTTTAGTGATTGGTGAGCTTATTTGTTTGTTGATCTATTAGATTGATTTCTGTGTAATGAGAACTCCTTTGCATATATAGAAGATCAGTGGTTGAAACCACATGCGAAGACGTGCTGCTCTTTTCAACTTAGCTGCTTATATGTCACACCGTTGTCCTTTGGAAACTATGTGTCAGACTGCTGTCACTTTTGTTGCTTCTTTTTCTTCCCCTGATCTGTGAGCATTTAATGTTAGAGAGCTGTCATTGGACCATATAAACTTCAAGAAATATCTTTCCAGTTAATATCTCTTGCTTCTGTAACAAGCTTCGTTGATTTGAGTGTAAGTCCTGATGACAGGTGTATGCATTCATAACCATCCACTGACAACAAGCCCTGATGAACTTGATCAGTGCTTCTTGGATCCCCTGATCACAAGTCTTGATAAGGACTGGATCAGGGCTTCAACCTTCACTTGAGTTTCACTCAGTGCTTCTTGATCCACTGATGTTATGACTTAAAACATACACTGATGGCTTCCACTGATGCAGTGTTGAGCATTCCCTCTGACGGGTTACCCAGATGGGTTAGCTTGACACTGTCATACCCTGATGTATTCCCCTGACAGGTGATATGTATTGATCATGCCCTGACGCATTCCCCCTGATGAGTTTGGCTAGCCACTGCCATACCCTGATGCGTTCCCCTGACGGATTGGTCTACCTCAGTCATCCACTGATGGGTTCCCCTAACGAGTTTCCCTGAAGATTCTTAACCATTGACGCTTTATTTGGAATATCTGATGTGCGGAATACTTCAATCTCTTTAGAGTAACAACAGACATTCCTCTTCACTTTGTCAAGTCCTTTAGATAATCCATTCTACGACTTGTTTTGTGAAGTGTTTGATCATCCCCTGATGAATAATGTTGTCATCAGTGGATGCAAAACTTGTGCTGATATTAAGGTTTATAAGGTACCTTAAGTATTTACAGTTGCACAATTTATTCTCTAAACATCAATCCTAGTTGTTCAGCATCCATTCTCCTAAACCAGTCCATTGTAACATTGAATTGTGACCCACTCTTTTGTTGCACTGTTATCAGCTGATCCCTTTTATTGTTGAACTTGACATTTATACTTTTTATTGAGAACATAAATGTCAGGTTTTTGCGTCTTTCTTCTTTGAGGGATTCAGCTAGAGTGGGTGGAGCATACGTTGTGGTTATAGGAGAAGGTGCTTGATCCTTGGCTTCAAATGACTTGGGTTTGGTGGCATAAGAGTTATCGGTTTTCTCTTGGTTCTTATCCCTGATGCACCTTTTGGATTCTGAGTTCTTCTTAGCTGAGGTTTCCTGGAGGTCCTGGGCCTGACACTCTTTCTCTCCTTTTCTTCCTCTTGTTCCTTTGCCATTTCCCTCTCTTTTTCTTATTGAAGTTGATGTGCATAAAGTGCATCAGTTTCTATGAGCTTTTTTTCCTGAGGGTAGACCAGCTCCACTTTCCCGTCAATCATAACTTCAATAGGAGTTGGAAAATAGGTTGTCTTCATGGCATCTCCAAGTAGCTTAGGCCCTGATTGAGTGTTGGATTTCTTCTTTGGTTCCTGAATCAGGATGCCTTTGCCTTTGTCCTTGGGTTTAGGAGCAGGAACAGGAGCAGTCACATCCCCTGATGGTTGACTTGTTGATTTCTCAACAACATCCCCTGACGATTGCCTGGTAGATTTCTCCCCTTTTTGACAGCATCATCTGTGGGAGTTGAGAGTCGGGATGTGACTTGTAGAACTTGCTTCAGAGTGTCAGCCATGGATTGTTGCAGAGTTTCCATGCTAGACAGTTGAGTGGTGAGAAAGTTTGTCAGCTTGCTTTTTCATCAAGAGTAGAGTCTAGCTGGTCACTAAGGAGTCGACAACTTGTTGTACATTGTTGATTTTATTTGTATAGTGTGTATAGAGCTTCTTGTTCTCAATATCTACAAACTGACCAATCATGATCTGTGATTTTAACACTTTGATCAAGATTGGATCAGTGGTCCTTATCAGCTCTTGCTTGAGTAACTGTACAGTGTCCACCATTTGATTTTGTTGAAAGTACAAATCAACTCCGATGAACTGGGAAAAATCATCTTGTGGAGCATCATCTTCATCACTTTCAGAGCTTGTATTATTTACAGTATCTGTGTTTTCTCTCTGTTCTTTATTTACAAGGATCTCATCTTCATCTCTCTCAGGCTCTCCTTTTTCTATGCCTACTAAGGCATCACTCATATACTCTCCTTTTTCTTTGCCTACAAAGGCAGTACCCTCATCCTTTCCTTTTGCCAAAGTCCTCTCAGGGGTTTGACTTTGCCTCTTTTCACTAAGTATTTTCTCAGCCTCACTCAAAATTGTCCCAGAAGGGCTTCTATGGGCTGTGAGATCAGCTTTTGTGGCCAGCTCAAGTAAGTTATGTACAGATACTGGTTCCACAGAAGTGATAGGAGAAGGAGTGGAAGTAATATGTGTATGTACAATTGGAGAAGTGTATGTCTCTATAGAAGAAGTATTTACAATTGGGGGAACATAAAGACTTATTGTTGTTGTATATACATTAGATTTTTTGTCCCCTGTTTGATCAACAGTGATTGTATCAAGTAAAAATGATTCAACCATTTGAGTGTGTTGACTATCAATCACTGTGTCAGTGAGTGTTGGCTCCTCCACGAATTGAGAAAATGGAGAATTTGATTTTATGACACTCAATGTTTGTGTCATAACATTTGAAGAAATTTGAGGAACAGAGAAAGAAGGAAGTGGTGTAGAAGGGAGTGTTGCCTAAATCACTGATTGAGGAGGTGATTCATCAAAAGATGCTGTAGAAGAATGCTTATGACTCATGTTGATCTTATTGAGAAGCTTCTGAACTACAACACTTTGGAGAAAACCAGATGCATCAAAAAAAGTAGTGTGTGCACTCACTGTGTCAGATTTCTGCAAGTGGCTCTCAGAGACCCTGATGTTAGTTTCCTCAGAGTCTATGGTCAGTGTTTGTGCCTCACTCAACTATGTCCCTGGTTGAGGACTATTTTCAATAACTAATTCCTTTTGAGAGGAACTAGTTAGAAATATGCTTAATTCCTTATCAAAAGCAGTATCCTTTTGAGAGGATACTGCCTGGTCAGGCTTTTGAGTAACACTCGTGGCTCCCTTCTTCTTCTTATGCCTATAGCCAATCACTCTCTCGCCTTGCTCCCCTCAGTTGATGTGGTAACTTCATTGGGTTTTCTTTTAATCCCAATAGTCTTTTGGGAGACTATGGGTTGGGCTATAGAGAGTGGTTGTGTTGAAATGGGTTGTTCTACTTGGGTAGGCAGAGAGGTGGTTATGTTCTCTGCCATAGTAGATAATGGTGAAGAATTTACAGGTAGGGAAGTAGAGGGTGAAGAATTTACTACTTGTACCATATGCAGTGGAAGTGCAAATGGTTCGGCTGTATAGGATTTCTTTATAATTTCTGCAAACAATTTCTTTGTTTGCTTGTATGTCTGTACAGTTGTATCATTCTCAAAAGAAAAATTAGTAATTTGATCCTTAATAATCATAAACAAAAATCTAGCATAATACACTTCTGATTTCCTAGAATTAAAATTACCTAATTTATTTACAAGATCATCAAAAATTATTTTACCTATATTTATATTTACATTCCTAATCATTGCATATGCTATTTTTAGAGTTAAGGAGGTAATAACCTCAAAGTTAGAACACTTACCTGAGAACACCTTGGTGATGGTGTCGAAGAGATAAGAGATCTCCCGCTTCACGTTCACTCTTTTTAGGTCCTTGAACTTTAACACTGTGTTGGGAGCAGCGTTATAGCCCAGTTCCTTCAAGAAGTCGAGCAGTTCAGCATCACAAGGTACTTTCACCAGGTCTTGAGTAGGTAGCCCCAAAGCAGAATTAATTCTGGAAGGGGTTATTTTCCCTTTCTCAGAAGAAATCTTGAATGAGATTCCCTTCACCACATCAGGCCTTGTAGTGGAGTACATGAACTTTGCACTAGTCCAAAGTTGAGACAGTGCTTCCCCCGACATTTTATCATCGGTAAAGATTACTTGACTATACTCCGAGTTGAGTAGATAGTTCAGTATCGGCTTGAAACAATCATTTACCTCCTCAATGTCTGAGAAACCCACATAGTTTGTGGGTGGGACAACCAAATTTTGTGGGATTTGTTGAGAGTTGCTGGGTGTCATTGATGCTTTTGAAGATTTGAAGTTCTAGGGTTTCTGTGAAAACGAGAGAAAGAGAGAGAAAAAGAAAACTCGTGCAAATATCAGAGAAAGATTAAATGTTTTAAGGTGTTTTAGAAAGATGCAGAGATAGAGTATAAATACCCGCCTGTTGACGTTTGAAAACTGTTCCTGCAAACACGCAATCAGGGAGTCATTTCAGTTCTGTGATGACACGTCCTCAGAGAGAGAGAAGAACATCCTGATGAGTTGTCATCACCTAACTGACCGTAATCCCCTGATGCAGTTAAAAACATTTTACCTTACCCTGATGCTCTTTGTATATACATGCCCTGATACTGATACATAAGTCGGATGTCCTGACATTGATTCGAAGGTTAGATACATTGACCCTGATGCGCGAGTCTGATATCCTGACCTTGATGCGCGAGTCTGATATCCTGACCTTGATGCGCGAGCCTGATACCTTGACCCTGATGCGAGAGCCTAATACTCTGACCCTGATGCGCGAGCCTGATACCCTGACCTTGATGCGCGAGCCTGACACCCTGACCCTGATTCGTTTTGACGGAGACCCTGACACTGATGCATTAGTCAAAAACAAATACAACAAAAAAAAATACAGAATATACAAGTATACATATACATATTTACAGTTATAACATATATTATCACATATCAATTAATTTCATCAAGAACTTATGACATGAGTTAGGAGTACCACAACTTAGACATCTGACCCTGACCCTGATGCATAGTTCACCATTCCCAGCTCTCCCACAAGTTTGAAAAAGTGGCTTCATCAAGAGCTTTGGTGAATATGTTTGCCAGTTGCTGGTTTGATGGCACGAACTGAAGTTCAATGATTCCATTCATAACATGTTACCTGATGAAATGATATCTGATTTCTATATGCTTGGTTCTGGAATGTTGCACTGGATTTTCAACAATGGTAATGGCACTAGTGTTGTCACACCTGATTGGAATATTGTTAAAGTTTAGGCCATAATCCATTAACTGATTTTTCATTCATAGAATTTGTGCACAACAACTTCCAGCTGCAATATATTCAGCTTCAGCAGTTGATGTTGAAATTGAGTGTTGCTTTTTGCTGAACCAATATACAAGCCTTCCACCTAGAAACTGACAGCTTCCTGTTGTACTTTTTCTGTCAATTCTACATCCTCCAAATTTAGCATCAGAATATCCTATCAATTCAAATCCAGACTCCTTTGGATACCAAAGTCCCAACTCTGCAGTGCCCTTGATATATCTCAAGATTCTTTTCACTGCAATGAGATGAGATTCCCTTGGGTCAGCTTGATATCTTACACAAAGACATGTTGTAAACATTATATCAGGCCTGCTTGCTGTTAGATACAGCAAAGATCCAATTATTCCCCTATAAGTCTTCAAATCAACTTTCTTTCGATTCTTATTAGGGTCAATCTTGGTTGCAGTGGCCATTGATGTCTTTGCTACTTTTGAGTCCTCCATGTCAAATTTCTTGAGAATTTTTTTGCCATATTTTGTCTAATGAATGTAAATTCCATCAGTGACTTGTTTGACTTGCAATCCCAAGAAATATGATAACTCACCCATCAAGCTCATTTCATACTTGCTTTGCATGAGTTTGGAGAACTTTTCACACAGTCTAGTGTCAGTGGATCCAAAGATAATATCATCAACATAAATTTGAACCAAATGACCTTGGTGTTGTCTAAAGAACAATGTTTTGTCAATGATACCTCTTGTGAATTTATTTTCCAGCAGAAACTTTGACAATGTGCCATACCAAGCTCTAGGAGCTTGATTCAGTCCATAAAGTGCCTTTTCTAACTTGAACACATGATTTGAAAATTTTGAACTCTCAAATCTTGGAGGTTATTGGACATACACCTCCTATTCTAATTTCCCATTGAGAAAAGCACTTTTCACATCTATTTGATAAACCTTGAAATTTGAATGTGCTGCATAGGCTAAGAAAATTCTTATAGCCTCAAGTTTGGCTACTGGTGTAAAGGTTTCGTCAAAGTTAATCCCTTCTTCTTGAAGATATCCTTTTGCAACCAGTCTTGCTTTATTCCTTATAACAATGCTAGCTTCATCCATCTTGTTCCTGAATACCCACATAGTACCTATTATAATTCTGTCTTTGGGTTTTGGTACTAGTTTCCATACTTGATTTCTTTCAAATTGATTTAGCTCTTCTTACATAGCCATTATCCAATCTGCATTTTGAATGGCTTCTTCAAATTTCTTTGGCTCCATTTATGAAAGAAAACAAGCATATAGGCATTCATTAGATGTTACTTTTCTTGTCTGCACTTTCTTGTTTAGGTCACCAATAATTAAGTTTGATGTATGACTTCTGGCCCATTTGGGATTAGAGATGTATCTTAATGAGCTTGCTTGATTGACATCTCCTCCCCCTAAGTCTGTGCTCCCAGCTGTTGAAAACCCTCCCCTTGAATTAGTGCTTAATTCAAGGTTCGAGTTATCCCCTGATGGTGCATGCCCTAATGGATGATCCCCTAATGGAGTATCCCCTGATCTGTTGTCTAGGAAATTGACTCTATCTATTGAAGGGGCTTCAACATTGTTTGGATTGACATCAGGAATGGATAAATTCTCCATTTGTCTGCACTCATCAGTTTCAATCTCTTGATAATCAGTTTCATCTTCATTTTCAAACCTGAGCTCTTCATGAAAACCAGGGTCTTCAAGTCCAGAAATCTCTTGATCATCAAAAGCTATATTTATAGACTCCATCACCACCTGAAGTCTCTTGTTGTAAACCCTGTAGGCCTTAGATGTCAGCGAGTAACCTAGGAAAATTGCTTCATCAGCCTTTGGATCAAATTTTCCCAAGTTCTCACCAAAGTTCCTTAAGATAAAGCATTTGCATCCAAAAACATGTAGGAACTTGATGTTTGGCTTTCTCTCAATCATTAGCTCATATGGTGTCTTGCTGTGAGCTTTGTTGATTAATGACCAATTTTGAGTAAAGCAAGCAGTGGAAATTGCCTCAGCCTAAAAATAGGTAAGAATCTTTGCCTATGCTAGCATTGTTCTAGCAGCCTCTATTAGGGTTTTGTTCTTCCTTTGCACTACACCATTCTGTTGAGGAGTTCTTGGGGCAGAAAGTGTATTATTGATGCCTTTCTCCACACAAAATCCATCAATAGTTGCATTCTTGAATTCAGTTCCATTGTCTGTCCTCAATATCCTAACCACTGACCCTGACTTAGTTTTCACTTTCTTGATGTGGTCAATGATTTGCTGAGGAACTTCTGATTTAGCATTTTGAAACTTCACCCAAGTGTATCTGGTGTAGTCATCCACAATGACCATTGCAAATCCTTTCTTTGACACTGACATAATATTGACAGGACCAAAGAGATCCATATGTAGCAATTGAATTGGATCTTTAATCATTGTGGTTTCCTTGCTGACAAAGGATGTTTTCCTTTGCTTCCCTTGTTGACAAGCTGAGCATAACCCTTCTTGAATGAACTCCATTTGGGGTAGCCCAGTTACCAACTCTCTCTTCACTAAATCATTGATAGATTTGTAATTCAGGTGAGAGAGCTTCTTGTGCCATAGCCTGCTTTCATCAGGAGTTGCCTTGCTGTAGAAACATGATTCTCCACTTACTGAATTGAAATCAGCAACATAGAGATCTCCTTTTCTTATTCCTGATAAAACCAGTTTCCCATCATCCTCATTTGAGATCAAGCACTGATCCCCCTTAAAAGAAATGATGTATCCTTTGTCACATAGTTGACTTATGCTTAACAAGTTGTGCTTAAGCCCATCAACCAGTGCTACATTTTCAAATGAGACAATCCCATTTGCTGCTTTGCCATAACCAAGAGTCAGTCCTTTGCTGTTATCACCAAATGAAATTACTGGACCATCCTTCTCTTGAAATTCTGTGAGCAAAGCTTTGTTTCCTGTCATGTGCCTTGAGCAGCCACTGTCTAGAAACCAGATATGACTGCTTTTAACTTTTCCCTGCACACAAAAAATATTTAATTTGTTTTTGGTACCCAATTGGTTTTGGGTCCTGTAGCTTTAGTCACAGTTGTAGGTAAAACAACCTCTTCTTTAATAGAGACTTTTGGTTTCGACAAATTTAAAAATTTCTCCTTTTTAGGAGCTTCAATATATGCTTTTGATTTCTCAACAGTTATCTTGCCTTTATCCTTGGAGGAGCAAGCTTTAACAGTTGGTAAATCATCAGCATATAAAATTGTGTCAGTCAAAATTTGTGGTTTCTCTTTGCATTGAAAAGATAGATGATTATTGTTACCACAATTCCAGCACACTTTCCTAGGGGCTTCATAAATGGAAGTGTAATTACTATTCTTGTTTACAGCTAGCTTACCATTCCTATTCTTTTTATTTTCCCGTGACAGACCTTTTTCCCTTGAAGGGCTATGACGGCCTGATGCACTCTTTCCCCCTGACGACTGTGTATCCACTGATGCACAGTCTGGTTCTTTTCTGACTGGAGGCTTGAGTGCTTTGGCAAGAATAGGTTTTTTTCCACTCCCACCACTTGTGGAAGCTTCACTCTTTGGGAAAACATTCCCTTTTTCTAACTTTGTTACAGCCTTTACAAACTTGATAGGTTGTATTGGCCTTTTTCCGAAGCTAGCTGCAATTTCATCCTCAATGGGAGGTTGCTGCACAAGAGTCTCTTCATAGCATAAACCAGATCTGGGATCAGATTTTTGACTTTTTAATTGATCCTCTAGTTTCTTGCCAGACTCATTCCATCTCTTTATGACTTCCCTTTCTTGACTAAGAAGATTTGAGGTCCATTCCTCTCTTTTGATAGCACAGTCAAGAAGATTTTTTATCCTTGAGAGTTCTTTTTGAAGATTCTCAAGTCTGGAGAGTTCTGATTCTAAATGAGTGTTCCTAGTAGTCAAATGTTCATTTATTTTCTGCACTCTCTCAGTTTCAGCTACTACACTCCTTAGGGTGTCACAGAGATCCTTTATCTCACAAGTCATTTTCTTAACAGTTTTAACACAATCAGTTTTAGACATGTTAGAGGAAATTTCTAGACTTACTTGTGAGCTGTTACTGTCAGTAGATGAGGCCATCAGGGCTAGGTTGACATATTCTTCAGCATCTTCTTCATCTGAGTCAACCCAATCCTTTCCCTCTGCAATATATGTTTTTCCTTTCTTGTTTGCATTAAGAAGGTCAAAGTATTTCTTCTTGTAGTCCACTTCAGCTTCTTTGACTCTGGATTCACCTTCTTTTGTGGCCTTGCGACACTCATTTGGGAAGTGGCCCATCTCATTGGACTTGTAGCACTTTATTCTTGATTTGTCAATAAAGTTTTTCGTGCTACTAGGCTTCCTTGCTGAAAATCTTTTGGATCCCGTAGACTTTTGGAATTTCAGCTTGGAAAACCTTTTTGCAAGAAAGGCCATGGTTTCATCTAGCTCCTCTAACTCTTCAGGAGTATATTCATCTTCCTTAGTGTCAGCTTCGTTGTCCCCTTCAAGTTCAGCAGCCCCTGACTACTGCTTCATCAAGACACTTAATCTTGCTTCTTCTTTGTCCTTCTTGGCAGCCATCAGGGCTACAGATTTAAGCTTCCTAGCATCCCCTGACATTTTAGATCTTTGTTGAACCTCAAGTTCATATGTCTTTAGGGTGCCATAAAGCCTATCCAAGTCTAGGAGATTCATGTCCTTGGATTCCCTGATGGCTGTTGTCTTAGGATCCCATGATATGGGAAGGGCTCTCATGAACTTTCTGTTCACATCCTTGTTTGTATAGGCCTTCCCATATAATCTCAAGTCATTTACCAACCTGTAAAATCTTTCGAACATTTCAGTAAGTGTTTCACCATTTTTCATGGTGAACCACTTATACTGTTGTGTCAACAGCTGCAGTTTGTTCTCCCTCACCTCCTCCGTTCCATCACAAAGGATTTGTATGGTATCCCATATAGATTTAGAAGTTGTAAGATTCATTATACTATTCAGCATATCATCGTCTAAACCATTATATAAGATGCCTGTGATCTTGTGATCCTTTTTCACTTTCTCTCTTTCCTCTGGAGTCATCTCATCAGTTGTTTTTGGAACTAACTTTTCCGGAATACTGACTCCATTGACCACCTCCTAAGGAATGAGCTTCTTTGGGATGTGAGGGCCTTCTTCTAAGATTTGAATATATTCATCATCAATTGCTCTAAGATGAACTGTCATGCATTGTCTCCAAAAGAAGTATTTTCCCCTTTCCAACATGGGGACTTTACCGTTTCCAGCTTTGTTGGCCATAGATACTGATCATTTTTAGCAAGTGAAATATGCTAAGAGGCTTTGATACCAATTGTTAGAACAATATAAGCTCAAGTGTTTGTAGAGGGGGGGGGGGGGGGGGGATGAATGCAAACACTACAAACTTTTCGCTCTTTTTAAACTTCAGTTGGCCCTGATAGGAAACAACTATAAAATATGAACACACAGATTCTAGTTAAAATAATTGTATTAAAACTTGAAGTTTTTCTAAAAATCTGTAAAATCACAAATGTCATTAAACAACTACAAGATCTGTAATAAAATTACAACTTCAACTTCACACTCACTAGCTTCTAATCTTTCTTTGATATATTTCTCTCAAGATATATTACAAAGCTGCTCTAGTGATTGGTGTGCTTATTTGTTTGTTGATCTATTAGACTGATTTCTATGTAATGAGAACTCCTTTGCATATATAGAAGATCAGTGGTTGAAACCATGTGCGAAGACGTGCTGCTCTTTCAACTTAGCCGTTTATATGTCACATCGTTGTCCTTTGGAAACTATGTGTCAGACTGCTGCTACTTTTGTTGCTTCTTTTTCTTCCCCTGATCTGTGTGCATTTAATGTTCGAGAGCTGTCATTGGACCATATAAACTTCAAGAAATATCTTTCTAGTTAATATCTCTTGCTTCTGTAACAAGCTTCATTGATTTGAGTGTAAGTCCTGATGACGGGTGTATGCAGTCATAACCATCCACTGACAACAAGCCCTGATGAACTTGATCAGTGCTTCTTGGATCCCCTAATCACAAGTCTTGATAAGGACTGGATCAGGGCTTCAACCTTCACTTGAGTTTCAGTCAGTGCTTCTTGATCCACTGATGTTATGACTTAAAACATACATTGGTGGCTTCCACTGATGCAGTGTTGAGCATTCCCTCTGATGGGTTACCCTGATGGGTTAGCTTGACACTGTCATACCCTGATGTATTCCCCTGATAGGTGACATGTATTGATCATGCCCTGACGCATTCCCTCTGATGAGTTTGGCCAGCCACTGCCATACCCTGACGCGTTCCCCTGACGGATTGGTCTACCTCAGTCATCCACTGATGGGTTCCCCTAACGAGTTTCCCTAAAGATTCTTAACCATTGACGCTTTGTTTGGAATATCTGATGTGCGGAATACTTCAATCTCTTTAGAGTAACAACAGACATTCCTCTTCACTTTGTCAAGTCCTTTAGATGATCCATTCTACAACTTGTCTTGTGAAGTGTTTGATCATCCCCTGATGAATAATGTTGTCATCAGTTGATGCAAAACTTGTGCTGATATTAAGGTTTATAAGGTACCTTAAGTATTTACAGTTGCACAATTTATTCTCTAAACATCATCATCATCAATTAACCCTAACAAACTATCTACTTAACTCTGAGTATAGCCGAGCAATCTTTACTAATGAAGAAATGTCTGGGGAAGCACTTTTATAACTCTGGTCAAGTGCTAAGTTCATGATCTCGTCAACAAGACCAAAGGTAGTAAAGGGGATCTCATTCAAGATCTCTTCTGAGAAGGAAAAAATAACCCCTTCCAGAATCAACTCTGCACTGGGGCTACCTGCACAAAACTTTGTGGAAGTGCCCAATGATGTTGATCTACTCGATTTCTTGAGGGAACTGGGCTACAACACTGCTCCCAGCACAGTGTTAAGGTTCAAGGACCTCAAGAGGGTCAATGTGAAGCAAGAGATTTCTTATCTCTTTGACACCATAACAAAAGTGTTCTCAGGTAAGTCTTCTAACTTTGAGGTAATAACCTCATTAACTTTAAAAATTGCTTATGTCATGATTAGGAATATAAATATAAATATAGGAAAATTAATTTTTGATGATCTTGTAAATAAAATGGGTAGTTTTAATTCTAGAAAATCAGAGATTTACTATGCTAGATTTTTAACAATGATCATTAAGGATCAAATTACTAACTTTTTTTTTGAGAATGACATTTTTGTACAAACTTATAAACAAACAAAGAAGTTATTTGTAGAAATAATAACGAAATCCTATACCGCGTAGCCGTTTGCACTTCCATTGCATATGGAACAGGTATCACGTACTCTCCCTTCTACTTCTCAACCTATTACTTCTTCTCCTCCAACTACTATAGCAGAGATGACTACCACTTCTCTGCCTACCCAAGTAGTACAACCATTTTTAATACAACCACTCTCATTAGCCCAACCCTTAGCCTCCCAAAAGACTAAGGGTACCAAAAGAAAAATCCTTTGAAGTAACCGCAACAAGTGAGGGGGAGCCAGGAGAGAGAGTTATTGGCCTTAGGAGATTGAAGAAGAAGAAGGTGGCCAAGAGAGTTACCTTACAACCAGACCAGGCAGTAACCTCTCAAAAGGATACTGTTTTGATAAGTAATTAAACACATTTCTAACTAGTTCCTCTCAAAAGGAATTAGTTATTGAAAATAGTCCCCAACCAGGGACACAATTGAGTGAGGCACATACACTGACCATAGCCCCTGATGAAATTAACATCAGGGTCTCTGAGAGCCACTTGCAGATAATTGACACAGTGAGTGCACACACAACTTCTTTTGATGGATCACCTACTCATTCAGTGATCCATCCAACACTCCCTTCTACACCTCTTCCTTCTCTCACTAATCCTCAAATTTCTTCAGATATCATGACACAAACATTAAGTGTCATGAGATCAAATTCTCCAACTTCTCAATTCGTGGAGGAGCCAACACTCACTGACACAGTGTTTGATAGTCAACACACTCAAATGGTTGACTCATTTTTAATTGATTCAATCACTGATGATCAGACAGGGGACATAAATTCATCTATATATACTTCTGCAATAAGTCTTTATGTTCCCCCACCTATATATACCTCTTCTATAGAAACATACACCTCTCCAATTTTACATACACAACTAACATGCACTCCTTCTCCTATCACTTCTATGGAACCAAAAAGTGTACATAATTTACTTGAACTGGCCACAATTGCTGATCTCACATCCCATAGGAGCCCTTCTAGAAAAATTTCAACCGAGGATGTGAGAATACTTAGTGAAAAGAGGCAAAGTCAAACCCATGAGAGGACTTGGAGATGATGAGAGTACTACATTAGAAGGCAAAGAAAAAGGAGAGTCTTCGAGAGATGCCTTAGAAGGCACAGAAAAAGGAGAGATTGAGGGAGATAAGGATGAGATCCTTGTAAATAAAGAACATAGAAAATTTTTTGATATTGATAATGTACATACAACATCCTCTTCTGATAGTGGTGAAGATGACACTCCTATGGATGATCTTTTAACTCTCCTAGGAGTTGATTTATACTATTAGAAGAATGAAATGGTCGATACAATAAAACTGCTAAAGCAGGAGCTTTCACGTACCACATACCCTGTCCTTGTAAAGATTCTTAAGTCTCAAATCATGTTAGGATAATCTATGGACGTTGAATCTCACAAGCTCCACACTTTAGTTCAAGAGAAAATACACAATGTACAGGCGGTTGTAGATTCTCTTGCCACCAGTCACTCTCTACTCAGACTGAAGAAGCTCACAGACTGAAGAAGCTCACAGACAATGTGGATCAACAACTTGCAGCCTTCAACACCAGACTCACCAAAATTGAAACTCTACAACAATTTGTGGTTGACACCCTTAAACAACACTTCCCAGTCACATCCC
>CM025783.1:44539674-44561310 GCA_014636745.2 Centella asiatica | reverse complement strand
TCTGGCTCCAAAGGACAAGGGAAAAGGTATCCTAATTGAGGAACCCAAAAAGAAATCAAATACTCAATCAGGGCCTAAGCTTCTTGGAGATACCATGAAGACAGCTCACATTCCAACACCCGTTGAGGCAGTAATTGATAGGAAAGTGGAGCTTGTCTTCCCTCAGAACAAGAAGCTTGTGGAAGCTAATGTACTGTATGCACAACAACTTCAAGAGGAGGAGGAAAGGGCTATGGCACAGGAGAAGGAAGAAGAAGCAAAGAAGAAAAAGGGGGTCAAACCAAGATCCTCCAGGAAAACTCAGCCTAAGAAATCACAGCCCCCAAAAGGTGCATCAGGGGATCAAAGCAGTAAGGATCAAACAGCCCCTGATGTTACCAAATGTAAGACATCTCAGTAAATAGCTCAAGCATCCACCTATACAACATTTGGACCACCCACACTAGCAAAATTCCTAAAGGATGAAAGACACAAGAACCTGACATTTATCCACTCTATCAGAAGCATAACTGTTAGGGTGAAGGGAAAGGATAAAATAATTGTCATCCATTTGAAGAATGGGTCGAAATTTATAGTCACTTTTGACTGGTTTAGAAGGATGGATGCTGAGCAACTGACACTCATCAAGAAGACAGTGTCAGAATCTTCTATGTTGAATAGAGATTTAAAGGGGGTGATTGAAAGGCTAAGGCAAGCCATCAATGACAACAGAAGTTTGCCCACAGCTATGGAAAAACCATTAAAACTATTCTACATAACAATTGATAGGCAAGAGAAACATATAAGAATAAAAAAGATTGATGAGCTTGACCTGGAGGAAGCGATGCATATTCTGGGTGAAATTGTAGACTATAAGAATGAATATGTCATCAAGTTTAGAGTTCTGATTTTGGAGAAGGTGTTGAAGGAAATTGAGGAAACCGGGGCTGATGATGGGAATGCAGTAGTAGTAAGGGATGTGCCTCCAGTAAAAGGATTCAAAGAATATCCTAAGATGATCACAAACCCCATGGGTATAGAATTCAAAAATGCAGAAGGGCAGATCATCACCTTTTACTAGTCACAACTTGTTGCAGCTAACTTGCCAGAGATTAGATCTGTCCTTGAAGCTCTGGAATCTAGCAGGAATGTAAAAATTGTAAAGTTCAAAAGACTTCTTGAAAAAGAGCTTGAGCAATTGGAGGCTGGTGGTGATGACAACATGCTCAGGATTCCATATCAAAACCCAGATCAAAGGAGACAAGGCCTTGGAAGTGACACTCAACCTATTGAATCAAGTCATCCATTGCCCTTTGTTTCAACAAAACAAAAAGGGGATCATGATGTCTAAAAGTGTATATTGTTGTAATAGTTATAGGAAATACATGTACAGTTATTTTCTTAGCTCATACAAATACAATAGAATAGATCAATACAATTTTGTTAAATTTATGTTGTTAGTGTATAGTTTTGGTTTTGACATCATCATCAGTGCGTCAAGTAGATTTATGGTTATCAAATTGATAATCATAAATAAGGGGAGATTGTTGGGTATAAATGATGATGATGCTTAGAGTTTTGTTTGTGCATCTATACATACTTAGGGTGTTCTATAAACCTAAGTATATGCACACATTTTGCATCCACTGATGATCATCTTAGTCATCAGGGGATGAAGTATTACACACTAGGCAAGTCATCAATTGAAACTTCTAAAGGACTTGATAGTGAAGGGGATGTCTGTTGTTACTCAAAAACACTTAAGTATTCCGCACATCAAACATTCCAAAAAAAATCAACAAAGCTTCAGTGATTAAAACCGACAGGAGAACCCATCAGGGGATGACAAAGGCAGACTAACCTGTCAGGGAAATGCGTCAGGGTATGGCAGTGGCAAGCCAAACTCATCAGCTGGAACGCGTCAGGGCATGACAGTAACATGACAACCCGTCAGGGGAATTTATCAGGGTACGATAGTGACAAGCTAACCCGTTAGGGGAAATGCTAAGCACCGCATCAGTGGAAACCATTAGTGGATACTTTGAGTCTTAACGTCAAGGGATCAGGAAGCACTTAGATAACTCAAGTGAAGGTTGAAGCACTGATCGAGTCTTGGACAGGACTTGTCATCAGGGGATCCGGAAGCACTGATCAAGTCCACATTAGGGCTTGCTCTCAGTGGACAATTATGATGGCATACACTCGTCATCAAGTCTTACATGCAAATCAATGAAGCTTGTTACAGAAGAAAGAGATATAAACTAGAAAGATATTTCTTGAGGTTTGGTGGTCCAATGACAACTCTCGATCATTAAATGCTCAAAGATCAGGGGATGAAAAAGAAGTAACAAAAGTCATCAGTAGTCTGACACATCATTCCAAAAGGACATCGATGTGACATATATGTGGCCAAGTTGAAAACGCAGTATGTCTAAGCACGTGGGTTAAACAACTGATCTTTGAAATATGCAAAAAAGTTCTCAATATATAAGAGAAGATATCCAACGGATCACATAGAGAGAAGCACAAAAACACTAGAGAGAAGCTTTGTAATATATCTTAAGAGAAATATTCAAAGAAAGTTAGAAGCTAGTGAGTGTGAATTTGTAGCTGTAATTCATTACAGATTGTAGCTGATTAATCACATTTGCGATTAAACAGATTTCCAAAAAAAATCAAGTTTTAATACAACAATTTTAGCTTGAATTCTTGTGTTCTCTTTTTAATATTCATTATAGTTTTTCTGTTCTTGTACAGGTCCGATAAAGCAGGGACTTAGTTTTCCCTTTTGCTCAAAGTGCATAATGCTTTTCCTTCGTGAGATCTTAAGCAATGTATAACCTCCTATTTCTAATGTTTGATCCTTTCGATGTTGATTTGCATGCTACTTTTGTCGATCCTGGGCTGCTCTCATTCTAGCTTAGATGATTCAGATTGCATTCTCAGTTTGTTACTCATCAGAGACTAACATTGTTACTCATCAGAGGCTATTATTTCTAGTCATCGGAGACTAACATTGTTACTCATCAGAGACTAACTAAGAGCTTGTCTCTGCTATAGTGAAGGACCTTTCATATGATCATGGATGAAGCCTAACCGGGAATAGACCCAGTTTAGGGTGCATCATTATCCTATCAGCTGTGTGTATTATTTCTTTACATAATACACACATACACATGCAAAAGAATATTACTGTAGCTTTTGAAGCTTTATTCTTTTTAGCATGCACGACTAATACTCTCAAATGTTTTATGCAAGAAAGAAAAAAATAGAGTAGAGCAGAGTATATGTTAGAGATAAATGATGATGATGATGATTATGTAATAAATTGTGCAATTGTAAATACTTGAAGTATTTTATAAACCTTAAGATCTGCACAAGTTTTGCATTCACTAATAATAAACTTATTCATCAGTGGATGGTCAATCTCTTCACAAGACAAGTCAGAAAACAGAAACATCCAAAGGACTTGACAAAGTGGAGAAGAATGTCTGATGTTACTCATTAACAGTCAAAGTATTCCACACATCAGATATTATAAACAAAGTTACGTTGATTAAAGTACCGTCAGGGGGAACCCATCAGGGGAACCTGTCAGGGGGAACCCATCAAGGGGAACCCGCCAGGGGGAACTCATACCAATCAGGGGGAACCATCAGGGTATGATGAAGGCAGACCAACCCATCAGGGTAACCTATCAGGGGAAATGGCCAACATGGCATCAGTGGAAGCCATCAGTGTGTACCGTCAGTCATAACCATCAGGATCAAGAAGCACTGAGTATAATTCAAGTGAAGGTTGAAGCCCTGATCCAGTTAATAAGCATCAGGGGATTCAGAAGCATTGATCAAAGTCCATCAAGGCTAATTATCAGTGGATCGTTATGACAGCAGGCACCCGTCATCAGTACTTACACAGAAATCAACGTAACGTGTTTTAGAAGCAAGAAATATCAACTGGAAAGATATTTCTTGAAGTTTGTTTTTGATCCAATGAGAACTCTCTCGCATTAAATGCGCACAGATCAGGGGAAGAAAAAGTAGCAACAAAGCATGCAGCAGTCTGACACATAGGGCTACGATGTGACATATTTGTGGCTAAGTTGAGAAAAGCAGCACGTCTCAAGCACGTGATTTCAACCACTGATTCGACATATAAGCAAAGGAATTCTCATTGCAATATAAGACACAGAGATTAAATCTATCCAATAGATAAAAGATAAAATAAAAAAATAAAAAAAAAGAAGCACACAACACTAGGAAGCTCTGTATTATATTTCTTGAGAGATTTATTTTTCAGAGAAAAGTTTTCATAGCTAGTGAGTGTGACAAGCTGTGAATTTTATTTACAGAATTTGTAGCTGTAAATCACATATGTGATTATACAGATTTCCAGAAAAACCCCAAGTTTTAATATAACTATTTTAACTTGAATCTGTGTGTTCATATTACATAGTTTTTCTGATCTGTGCAGCTGTTTTTGGTAACTACTTTTAAAAGATCAAAAGAGCGAAAAGTTTGTAGTGTTTGTATTCTTCCCCCCGCCCCCCTTCTACAAACACTTGAGCCTATTTTGCTTCAACAATATATATAAAGCTCTTACCTCTTCGTCTTTAAGGAAGAAATTAAAACTTGGCCGCACTAGGGAAGGTCTGATGCTTTAAAGGTGAACATAAAATTTATGTGGGTAGCTCGTTAAAGAGAAGTCTTAGAAGAGAGATTAGAATTTTATCTCAGATGAGGTATTTATAGTATTCGTGAATCGATTAGAACAGTAGGTTAAAATTATGTTTTGAGATAAAGTGATTGGCTAGCTTGGCCGGTAAAACGGCTGCTCATCATATCATCTTAATAGTTGGTATATTACCAAGCAGTTGCTGTCTTACATGCAGCTTAATCTTAATCAGCTGATGACACCCAAGCAGCTTACTAACCCAATAACAACACACATAATCATCTGATAACAATCTCCTTATAACACGTAATCCTTTCATTAGCTTATCTCCATACAAACTAATTACCTGATCTCATAAGAGACTCCTATAATAATATCCCTTTGGTGGTCGCACAAAAGAATTGATATCGTTAAATTTTAGACATCTCATTAACATAATGCCTTTCCATGGTGAGATCTTAAGCAATGCATAACCTCATATTTCTAATGTTTGATCCTTTCAATGTTGATTTGCATATTGCTTTTGTCGATCCTAGGCTGCTCTCATTCTTGCTCAGATGATTCGGATTGCATTCGCAGTTTGTTAAACCAGTTTTGGTCCTTCTAGTTTCCTTTCTCAAACTTCATTCCAATATAATGGTGTTCTACACTTCCTACCATATAAAGCTTCAAATGGGGCCATTCCTATGCTTGTATGAAAACTGTTGTTATAAGTGAACTCGATGAGTGGTAGGTGTTCATCCCAATGTCCACCAATATCCAAAGAACATGCTTTTAGCATATCTTCCAGGGTTTGGATTGTTCTTTTGGATTTTCCTTCAGCTTGCGGGTGAAATGCAGTACTCATGTCCAGTCTTGTTCCCATATAATCTTGAAAGCTACGCCAGAATCAAGATGTGAAGCATGGATCATGATCTGACACGATTGAGACTAGTACCCCATGTCGACTGAGAATTTCTTTCACAGACAGTCTGACCAATTGGTCCATTTTATGGGTATCCTTGGTGGGTAGGAAATGTGCAGATTTAGTTAATCTATCCACTATTACCCAGATTGAATTTATTCCCTTCTGAGTTGTCAGTAATCCAACCACGAAGTCCATTGTGATGTATTCTCATTTCCATTCTAGGATATCTAAATATTGTAGTAACCCACTTGGCTTCAGGTTTTCTGCTTTCACTTGCTGACAAGTGAGACACGTGCTGACCCATTCAGTTATTTCTCTCTTCTTGTTAGGCCACCAAAAATTTTGTCTAAAATCTTGATACATTTTTGTTCCTCTTGGATGTATGGAAAATTTGGAATTATGGGCCTCTTGTAAAATTTTTTTTCTCAATTCTAACTTTGTCGGTATCCAAACTCTATCTTGGAACCTCATCAATCCATCGTCGTGTATTCGACAATTTCCATTTTCCCCCTTTAGCAGCCTCTCCCTATCTTCTGCAAATTCTTCTTGAGCTTTCTTGATGATATCCAATAAACTTGGCTTTGCAATACTTTACATTCTATTTCCCTTCTTTGTTGAGTTGTGATAACATTCAATTATAGTTGTTCCAAATCCATCCTTACTTCTTCTTGAATTTCTATCTCATTTAGTTTTTCACATCTACTCAATACATCAACTACTACATTCGCCTTACTAGGGTGATAATTGATTGAACAATCATAGTCTTTGATTAACTCCAACCACTGTCTTTGCCTCATGTTCAACTCCTTTTGTGTGAAGATGTATTTTAAACTCTTATGGTCAGTAAAAATCTCACATTTCTCTCCATACAAATAATGCCTCCAAATTTTTAATGCGAATACAATAACAACTAACTCTAAGTCGTGCGCTGGATATCATTTTTCGCAATCCTTGAGTTGTCGAGATGTATAGGCAATGAATTTGTCATGTTGCATCAAAACAGTTACTAATCCATTCATTGAGGCATCACTGTAGATCACAAAATCTCCTTTGTTATCTAGTAAGCTTAGTACTGGAGCAGCGGTTAGTCTTTTCTTCAATTCTTGGAAACTTTTCTCACATTCTGGAGTCCAAGTGTACTTTACTATTTTTCTTGTTAAATTCGTTAGTGGAACTGCTAATTTGGAAAAATCTTAGACGAATCTGTGATAGTATCCTGCTAACCCTAAGAAACTTCGCACTTCCGTAGGTGTTTTCGGCTATGGCCAATTGGTGATGGCTTCAATCTTCATGGGATCTACTGATATACCATGCTCATTGATCACATGCCCTAAAAATTTCACTTCTCTTAGTCAGAATTCGCACTTTGAAAATTTAGCATAGTGTTTTTCTTGTCTCAGTGTTTCCAACGCTAATCTTAAATGTTCAGCATGTTCCCCTTCCTTTTTGGAGTAAATGAGAATGTCATCGATGAATACAATGATGAACTTATCCAACTGTGGCTTTAAAACTCGGTTCATCAAATCCATAAAAGCAGCTGGAGCATTAATGAGTTCGAATGGCATTATATAAATTCGTAATGACCATATCGGGTTCTAAAAGCCGACTTAGAGATATCTTCAGTCTTAATCTTTAATTGATGATATCATGACCTTAAGTCAATATTTGAAAAGTACTTTGCATCCTTAAGTTGATCGAACAAGTCATCGATCCTAGGTAAAGGATATCGGTTCTTCACTGTTACCTTGCTTAATTCTCTATAATCGATGCACAATCTCATCGATCCATCTTTCTTCTTTACGAATAATACAAGTGCTCCCCACGGTAAGACACTTGGTCTAATAAATCCTTAATCCAATAATCCTTGTAGCTATACCATAAGCTCTTTTAATTCCGAAGGGGCCATCCGATACGGAGCCTTGGAAATTTGAGCAGTCCCTGGTACCAGCTCAATTCCAAATTCTACTTGTCTATCTGGAGGTATACCTGGTAGTTCTTCCGGAAATACATCTCTGAATTCCCTCACAATGGGAATATCTGAAATTTTCACTCCTTCCTTCTTTGTGTCACATACATGAGCTAAGAATGCTTCGCATCCTTTGCGCATCATTTTGTTTGCTTGTATCATCGTAAGAAAGTGAGACAGTTTGGTGGTCTTACATCCATGAAATAACACTCTGTTGTTTAAGGGTGTTTTTAAGGAAATCTTCTTTCTTCTGCACTCTATGTTAGCTTGGTATTTATGCAACCAATCCATGCCTAATATCATGTCAAATTCTCCCAATGGAAATGGTATTAAGTTTGCATGGAAGTTATATTTTCCTATCTTTATACTACAATTGGGTAGTACATTCTTGGCAATGTGCCCCTCTTGATTAGCTACCATGACCTCTAAAGGTGCTTATAAGCATCTAAGAGCAATGTTCATATCCTTAAGGAGACATTCAGATATAAAAGACCTAGTCACGCCTGAATCAAATAAAACATGTACTTGAACTAAATTGACCAGCAGCGTACCTGTCACTTCATTATCAGACATCAGTGCATCCTGCACAGTCATATTGTAAATCCTAGCTTGAGGGAGATTTAATACTATGCTGGGTCCTGTCAATGTCAGATTTCCTTGACTCTTATTCTGAGGGCAAGTGGTGGAAATATGGCCCTCCTTTCCACAAACGTAGCACGTCCTCACAGTGGCCATGATGTGGCTGGTGCCTTGAGGTTGATGTTGTTGCTGATGTGGACGATAACAAGGTTGGGTGGTGATTGGTGCTTGGTTTGGATAGTTAAGTGAGGTGTGTCCAAGTCGATGGCAGTTATAACATATATTTGTTCCCACTAAACATGGAGTAGTCCCATGATTCCTTCCACATTTGTTACAAACTGTGATCCTTTTTTTGTTATCACTTGTGTTAGCAATGAAATTCCTTTTTCTTTTATCATTGTTACTAGGCGCACTTCCCTCTTCTTGTTTTACCACAACAGAACTGGTTTGTGGTCTTCTTTGTCCTCTATTTTCTTTATTATTGTAATTATTGTTATTGGAATAATTTCCTCTCCTTTTTCCTTCCTTTCGATTCTCCCTGTTAAATTCTCGAAGCATTTACCGCTATTCTCAGCTACTTCCATTGTTTGAACAACCTCAGCATAGGTGTCCAGGCATAAGATAACAATCTTGTTGTGTAGCCATGAATTTAAGCCATGCTCAAACCTCCTTATCTTTCTCATCTCGGTATCTACCAAATATGGGGCATACCTCTGGAGTTCATTAAATTTTTTCTTATACTCTTCCACCATCATATTTCCTTGTCTTAGTTCTAAGAATTGCCTCTCTAGCTCATCCGTAACACTAATTGGAAAGTATTGATTATTGAAAAGAATTGGGGCCAGGTGAAAAGTTGATCAATATCAGTTGCTGCTTATTCATCTCTGGCTGCCAACCTCCTAGTTATTTCTAATCGTTCCATATTTTCCCACCAATAATTGACTTCTCCTTTGAGTAGATAGGTGACGTATTCTATTTTGAGGTCATCAATTACCCCAGAAATACGGAAAGCTTTTTCTACTTCCTTAATCCAAGTTTGGGTTGCAGTAGGACCTCCGTCACCACTGAAAGTGGGTGGGAAACTATTGGTGAAGTCTTTAAATGTTACCCTTCTAGGTTGTATTTGTGGTGGTGGTGGTGGGGTATTGTTTTGTTGGGTAGCTTCTTTAATCATGTTTATTAACAGGGTAATAGGATTATCCTGATTTTTGTTACTATTTCCCCGATTGTTGTTTGGGGTGGTGCTTTCTTGATCAGCTTGGTTAATGTTTCTATTTTAACAGAGTTGGGGTCTTCTTACTGGGGCCATTTCCTTTAAGTTGAAGGGGAAATAAAGAATCATTATTAAAAGTTTTTTTTTTTTTTGCAAAGATCTATTATATGATAAAACAATTTTATAGATCAACGTCGTAGCATAATATGATATGAGAAAGAGAAAATTTCAAAATAAAGCTATCAAAATATATTTAATAACAAAAGGTTACATCCCATCAAATTTATACAACAAAACTGCTTGCTACAGAGTCATAAAGAACACAACAACATTTACTATAGTGGGTGCCTAATACAAAGGCTGTGAATTAAGTTCATCCATTCTCTTGCATGCAAAAGGACACGATCCTTCAACCTTTTCTACAAGGTTGTGCATTAGATGGTCCCGGTCCATCATAGTAGGCTACGTAAGCCTCAGGCAATTGTTGAATGAGATCAAAACCTCTGTCAATGTCTCAATAAGGGCCAAGGACACATCCTGGAATGAAACCCTCCAAAGGTCCAAAAGTCTATGTTAGAGATAAATGATGATGATGATGATGATTATGTAATAAATTGTGCAACTGTAAATACTTGAGGTATTTTGTAAACCTTAAGATCAGCACAAGTTTTGCATCCACTGATAATAATTTTATTAATCAGTGGATGGTCGATCTCTTCACAAGACAAGTCAGAAAACATAAACAATCAAAGGACTTGACAAAGTGAAGAAGAATGTGTGATGCTACTTGTAAACAGTCAAAGTATTCCGCATATCAGAAATTCTAAACAAAGTTACGTTGATTAAGTCCCATCAGGGGGAACCTATCAGGAGGAACTCATCAGGGAAACCTGTCAGGGTATGACGAGGGCAGACCAACCCGTCAGGGAAACACTTCAGGACATGTAAGTGTCAGGGAAACCCATCAGGGAGAATGACCAACATGACATCAGTGGAAGCCATAAGTGTATGCCGTCAGTCATAACCATCAGGATCAAGAAGCACTGAGTGTAACTCAAGTGAAGGTTGAAGCCCTGATCCAGTCAATAAGCATCAGGGGATCCAGAAGTACTGATCAAAGTCCATCAGGACTGATTGTCAGTGGATCGTTATGGCAACATGCACCCGTCATCAGTACTTACATGGAAATCAACGTAATGTGTTAAAAAAGCAAGAAATATCAACTAGAAAGATATTTTTTTTGATGTTTGTCTTGATCCAATAAGAACTCTCAAGCATTAAATGCACACATATCAGGGGAAGAAAAAGAAGCAACAAAGCTTGCAACAGTTTGACACATAGGGCTACGATGTGACACACTTACGGCTAAGTTGAGAAAAGCAGCACGTCTCAAGCACGTGATTTTTTCCACTGATCAACATATAAGCAACGGAGTTCTCATTACAAAAAAAGAGAGAAATTGAATCTTTCCAATAGATCAAACAAATACTGAAGCACACAAACATTAGAGAGAAGCTTTGTAATAGATCTTGCAAGAAATATTTCAAAGAAAGTTAGAAGCTAGTGAGTGTGAGAAGCTGTGTATTTAAGCACATAATTTGTAGCTGTAAATCACATTTGTGATTATACAGATTTCCAGAAAAATCCCAAGTTTTAATATAACTATTTTAACTTGAATCTGTGTGTTCATTTCTTATAGTTTTTCTGTTTGTTACAACTGTTTTCCAGTAAGCACTTTTAAGTTTAAAAGAGCGAAAAGTTTCAGGTGTTTGTATTCATCCCCCCCCCCTGTACAAACACTCGTGCTTATATTGCACTAACAGTCTACTAGTCCTTTGATGAGCAAACGACTGACGCATCATGGTAGTATTACGTGTCGCCATCTCTACTTGAATCATACAGATTCTGCGTTGAAGATAGTGACAAAATCTATCTGGTAATGGCATAGGTATTCGAACTTCTGGTGGCGGTATGGTGGGTGGGATGTCTGATGGAGTAGTTGGTGAAGAAACAATAAATGGTGATGTTGGCACAACAGGTATTGTGTGCATAGAAACAGGAGGAGACTCTACCTGAAATGGAGCCAGGGGTGGAGAACCCAATTGATTAAGAGGAGAAGAAGGACTTCTTATGCAAACTTAAGAATGTGACCCCTCAGATGGGTTAATTGAGTATTGTTCATTTTCTTTCGGGTCTATGGGATCCTCATCATTTTCCTCTGAGATCTAAGGCATCTCGAAACGAAAGACATAAGTTGGTCTATTCATTCTTTTGCGAGGAGTTACTCTCCTACTTGCGCCAGACAATGGCAAGGGTCCGCAGATGACATCCGGATAAAGGTGTCTACAAGGATTTGAAAGACAGGCAACATTACTTAAAGTAGGTGCAACATCCAGAGCTTACTCAGCGGATGCCTCCCTTGCAGTATTATTATTTATAGTGGGGGCTTACTTACTAGAGTGTCCCATGACTGAAGTAGTGGTACCATCAGGGATATATTCTTCATCTAAACTTTCGGTCAAGGGTGCCTTGCCCCTATCATCACGTCTCGAAGTCATCTATAAGGAAAACATAACTTATATCAATACCATCATAGGGTTCGTCATAAGGGTTTGGCATAAATACCAGTGCAGTGACATGATGTATAATGTACTTCATATGGGTCTTCTATCTCAAAATCTTATATCCCATAAAATCTCATAATCTTAAGAGACGTCGAGGAACAACTTGACACTTATCACCCCTCTTTCCTTATCTTCTATTCTGCAATTTTTACCCTTACAGTCACTTCCTTACCTTACTAAAACAATATTCTATATTCCAGTAGAAACCATGTCTCCTAATCGATGCTTGGCTCTGATACCAACTAGGGCAGCCCCCCCAAAAATCCCATCCTGGACTTTGGGGACCACCAAAAATTGACAACAGAAAGACATCATTGTTACTCATCAAAGACTAACATTTTTAGTCATTGGAGACTAACATTGTTACTCATCAGAGACTAACTTAGAGCTTGTCTCTACTATAATGAAGGACCTTTCATATGATCATGGATGAAGCCTAACTAGGAATAGACCTAGTTTAGGGTGCATCATTATCCTATCAGCTGTGTGTATTATTTATTTACATAATACACACATACACATGCAAAAGAATATTACTGTAGCTTTTGAAGCTTTATTCTTTTTAGCATGCATGACTAATACTCTCAAATGTTTTATGCAAGAAAGACTAAAATAGAGCAGAGCAGAGTATATATAAAGCTTTTACCTCTTCGTCTTTAAGGAAGAAATTAAAACTTGGCCGCATTAGGGAAGGTCTGATGCTTTAAAGGTGACCTTAAAATTTATGTGGGTAGCTGGTTAAAGAGAAGTCTTAAAAGAGAGATTAGAATTTTATCTCAGATGAGGTATTTATAGTATTCCTGAATCGATTAGAGCAGTAGGCTAAAATTATGTTTTGAGATGAAGTGATTGGCTAGCTTGGCCGGTAAAACAGCTGCTCATCATATCATCTTAATAGCTGATATATTACCAAGCAGTTGTTGTGTTACATGCAGCTTAATCTTAATCAGCTGATGACACCCAAGCAGCTTACTAACCCAATAACAACACATGTAATCATCTGATAACAACCTCCTTAAAACACGTAATCCTTTCATTAGCGTATCTCCATACAAACTGATTACTTGATCCCATAAGAGACTCCTACAATCATATCCCTTTGATGGTCCCACAAAAGAATTGTCATCACTTAATTTCAGATATCTCATTAACATAAGAAATATTTTATTTCAAGATATAGATTAATTATTCACACAAATTGGGAATTAATCCTTTATAGAAATTGTGAATAAATAAACCATCCATTTATCGCAATCCTATTTTTATTTTCGGGTTCTTACATGAACATTCTCTACAGTTGACATGATGTCTTCGCTTTGAGATTACGCCCTTCGTAACCTTTAGCTTTGATACCAAGTTGTCACGACCTTAGAACTTGCCTTCTTCTAAGTCCCAAACATGTCGACCTCAAGTGCTCGTCACCCCCTTATGATCTACTTGAGCAGCCTACCAACAAAGCTCTTGAGCAAAGTTTAAGAGACAGAAACACACCAAAGTCTTGAACAAAGAAAACTTGTATTAAGAGAGCTTTTAATATAAGTGAGTACAATGCTTCAAGAATTCTGAGATGGTTATAAATAAGGAAGGTTCACCTATTTATAGGCCTCACCTCCTCTAGGAAGCTTCTAGAGATCCTACACTATCTCCACTAAGGAAGCTACTAGTCTTGGCTTTCTTTAGCCTTTTCTAGATCCTTCCAAGCACAATCTATACAAGGAATATTCTAGGACTACTATTTACATGATATCTCTAGAATATTCTTGAGTCTAACACCTTCTATCCTCAATAAGTAAACTCTCCAAGGCTCTAGAGCCTTTCGGAATGTTTCGAATGAAAATTGTGCATAATCGGAGCCAATTTTATATGTTTTTAAATGGGACATGATAAGCTACCGAACTTCACTAAGATTATTTGACCACACTAGGGTCTGGTGTAGCTGAACTTACACCACGTGCAGTCTATGAGGAGTTGATCAAAACCTACAAGAAACATACGAAGTTCCAGCACTTCTTAATCAACGGTCTCAAGGTTGCACTCCAGAATGTCGAGACCAGATTGGAGCTAGAGACAGACAAAATACGACAGTGTTTTGAAGGTCACCTTTCCAGGCAGATGCTTCATTCAATTGATATACGTCTCTGAGAGCAATCCACAACTGGGAAGAGACTTCAAGCACTGGAATCAAATGTCTAGTCCGTTTTGCAGCAACAAGATAAATTCTCTCTTGACCTTCAAAACCTCACAAACTTCTTCACCAGGCTATTCCTACACTGGCTACTTTTTCTCCTTCACCTTTAGATGTTGATGTCAACAAGGTGGAGAATAGTCAGACAAGGCCTGTAGTCCAAGTTCAACAATAGGAAGTTGTCCCTGAGGAAGTTGTCCATGAGGACTCACAATTGTCTAGGGTGATGGTTGAACTCACAAGACTTCAAGATGCAAACAAAGAACTTGATGCAACCATCAAATCTAGTATCCCAATTATTAGAAAAGATAATGGCAAAAGCATCATGGTTGAGGAATCAAAGAAGAAAAAGTCAACCCAACCTCAACCAGGACATCCTAAATTACTGGTGATGCTATAAAGACTGCTCACTTTCCCAATCCAGTGGAGTTAATATGCTCAGCAATTACAAAGAGAAGAGGAGATGACAGCAACAAGGGAGAAGGAAGCAGCAAAGAAGAAGGCATTGGTGACAAAGAAAATAAGAGCTCAAAAGTCTGTAGAGGCAAGAAGGAGAAATAAGGAGATTGAGCAGGCTGAGAGAAATGCTAGGAGGAAGCCAGTGACGAGTGAACCTCAAAAGAAAACTGAAACTACTTTGGTGACTATGTTTAACACTCAATCATCTAAACAAATCCCAAGTAGTAAAATCTCCAAGATCAGAATGGCTAACACATCTAAAATAAAGGAAGCATTAAAGAAGAGTGTTAAAGCCCTTAATCTTGAAAAGTGTGGAAATGACAAGGAGTATCTCGAAGTCATTCAGAAAGATGGAGAGACTCTGCGTTTGAATAAACCAAGCTTGGAAATGAGGTCATTCATAGATCTGGAGTGGTTTTTCTCTATTGTACCTGAATATTTTGTACTTAATCTAGAGTTCAAAAGGCAAATTCAAAAGGAGATTGAGGAGTTGGAAAATTTAATCAAGTTGCCACAAGTTCAAACTCCTCAACTTGCTTTTAGATTGTTATATGAGAATTTTCATGGAGATTTTGTTTTCTTTACTATGACAAACAAATCAACAAAGTAAGAAAAGGTGAACTTGAAGGATTTATTGTTTTAGTGGAGGGTTAAATTGATGAAAATGAGATCAAGTTCAGAAAGCTACTGGAAGAGAAGGTCAAAGAAATCAACAAAAAGAAAGGTTGAAGTTGTAGTTGTGATGTTTATTTTTGAAACCAGACTTATATGATTTAAACCTGAGTCTTGGAGAAGCTGAATTTAGGATCAAAGATCTTAGTTTAGATACATTTGTAATTGACACATTCTTCAAATTTTTGATTCTAAGTAATTCTTGTAATTTTTGAGTTTTGACATCATCATCAACTTTGATTTATGTTTATCACTTTGATAATCATAAATAGGGGAAGATTGTTAGGTTTTATAACATTTAATGATGATTGTACTTAGAATACTTAGAAATACAAATGTATTGTTAGTGCTAGTTTATAGCATTTGAGTTTTTGTAACTGGTAGTGTACTCTCTGTTTATTGTAATAAATTTGTTATAAGAGATTAAGTTAATTTGTATTATAAGAGACTATCAAAACTGCATTAGAGATTTCAACAAGTCAGAGATTATGTTTAGTTTTATCGGAGACTAAAGAAAGTTCATCAGAAACTAAGGCAAAAGCTTGTCGGAGACTACAGATTAAGTCATCGGAGACTAAGCTTGAGCTGTCAGAGACTAAGCTCAAGCTATCAGAGACTAAGCTTAAGTCATCAGAGACTAAGCTTAATTCATCGGAGACTAAGCTTATAAAGACTAAAGTTGAAGTAGTCAAAGACTAAAATGAAGTTTACTCTTCAATGTAGAACAAAGTTCTATTTGAATTAGAAGTTGACTTCAACATGGATGTTGAAGATATTTTAGAAGATGAAGCTGGTTAGGAAACTAACTAGAGATATAATTTTCATCATGTAATTGGATGAATGTACCTATTCTAATTGTATATAGAAATATCATTACTGAATAGGATTATAAGCTAAATTATGATTCAAATTTGGAAGCTGTAATTAAGTTTATAGGGTTGTATTAGAAACTGTATGTTTTCATAGATTTGGATATATACAGTATAGAAATTGAAGCTGACAATCGATTTGTGATTGTTAGAATTTGTAATCAATTGTTAATCAATAAAAGCAATTTTTTATAAATTTGTCTTGTTCTTGTTCTTTATTTTCCAAAAGTTATTTTACTTTAAAAAACAGGAATTTGAAAAAGATTTCAAGAGTTTGTATTCAACCCCCTTTCGACAAGTTCTAGGTTGTCTCATCGGGACAACAGGGAGAGCCCTTATGAATTTGGTGTTTACATCTTCAATGTCATATGACTTTCCAAGAATCTTCAGGTCATTCAGCAAAGCATTGAATCTATCATAAATTGTTGTTATTGGCTCACCAGACTTTACTTGAAAGAATTCATACTATTGAGTCAATGACCTTTTATTCTTTCGAACTTGATTTGTTCCCTTACACAAGCCCTTGATGGTGTCCCAAATCTTCTTTGATGTAGTGTTATTGATGATGCTTGTGAACATATTTTTATCTAAAATATTGTAAAGTATTTTCATTACTTTAGCATCTTTTAACACTTGTAGCTTGTCTTTAGCTGTATATTCACTCTTTGAAGCAAGTTCAAAGTGCTTAACCATTATTGTTCCATCCACTGTTTTTGCAGGAACAAATTTTCTTAGCTGATATAGACCCTTTTCAATTCTGTCAATATAATCAAGGTCAGTGGCTCTCAAGTGCATATACATCTTTTGTTTCCAGATCGGATATTCTTCCCTGTTAGGTTTTAGAACATTTGATGTTGATTGTCTTTAGATTACTTAGAGTACAAATGTATAGAAAGTGTTAATTAGTAACACTGAAGTTTTGTAGCCAGTAGTTATCTCTTTGTTTATAATTCATTCATTATTTGTAAAGAGATACAATTATTCTTTATTTGTAAGTAACTGCTGGAATGGAGTATCAAAGTTTCAGCAAGTCAAAATGTGTATTTGATCCGTTGGAGTTTACGAAAAGGCTTGTCGGAGACTAGGAAAACTTGTCAGAGACTAAGGCATTTATCTATCAGAGACTAGTTTTGCCTATCGGAGACTAAGGCTTACGTCATCAGAGACTAAGTCTAAAGGAGTCGGAGACTAAAGCTGACGTCATCAGAGACTAAGGTTAAAAGCATCAGAGACTAAAATGACGTCATCGGAGACTAAGCCTTAAAGCATCAGAGACTAATTAACTTTATCGGAGACTACACAATCTGACGTCATCAGGGACTAAAAGCACCAGAGACTAATTGATGATGTCACTAGAGACTAAAGATAAAGCATCAGGGACTAATCGTGATTTATTTCCTAAAAGATACAGAGTTTGAATTGAATAAGGATTGTCTTCCACGTAAAGCAAGATATTATTGAAGACGTAGCTGGAAAGGAAACTAACCAGAAATCTCTTCCTAATCAAAAAGGAAAGATTGTATTTGATTCAAATAAGGAAGCTGAATTTTATTCAGAATGAGTAACTGAGTTAATAGTAATTCAGTTGTTAGAGAAGCTGTAATTTGGGTTACAAAGAATTGTAATTTGAAGTTGTATAGGTTTTTCATAGTTTGTATCTTTTCCTATACATAATAGAAAAGAAGTTGATGATCACATTATTGTGATTGTTAGAATTTGTAATCAGTTTTGAAATCAATATAGCAATTATTTATAAATTGATTTGAGTTCTTGTTCTTTATATTCTGTAAAAAAATTTAATTTCTTAAAGAACAAGTAATTCGAAAAGTATTAAAAGAACTTGTACTCAACCCCCCCCCCCCCCCCCTTCTACAAGTTTTTGGCATCTCACTGGGAAAATAATTGGTATCAGAGCCTGTAATTGAATTTATTCAATTAAAACGTTCTAAGAGATGGCCAACGACGAAGCAAGCAGCTCTAACATAATTGCATATACGGGAAGTCGTGATGGTGGTACCAGAATTCCAATCCTTAAAAGAGAAGAATATCCGATGTGGAAGCAAAAAATTTACATGCACTTAAGAGCAACAGATCCAGACTATATTGATAGGATTGAGAAAGGTCCCTATCTACCCAAGAAATTTATTCCTACTAAAACCGTCAATGGATCTGTTGTGGCGGAACACTTTGAACTTGCTTCAGAATGTGATTATACAAACGAAGACAAGTTACAAGTGTTGAAGGATGCTAAGGTGATGAACGTACTTTATAATGGAATTGATAAAAATATGTTCACAAGCATCATCAATTGCACAACATCTAAGCAAATCTGGGACACCATCAGAGTCCTATGTGAAGGAACTGACGAAGTCCGAAAGAACAAAAGGTCATTGTTGGCACAACAATACGAGTTCTTTCAAGCAGAGCCTGGTGAACCAATAACGTCAGTTTATGATAGGTTCAACACTTTGCTCAACGATTTGAAAATACTTGGAAAGTCCTATGACAATGAAGATGTCAACACCAAGTTCATGAGATCTCTTCCTCTAAGATGGGATCCAAAAACAACAGCAATAAGAGAGGCTTATGACTTGGACATCCTCACACTGGACAGGCTCAACGGGAATTTAAAGACATATGAACTTGAAGTAGAGCAATGACAACGCATGCATGGCAGGGACAAAGGAGTTGCGTTGATGGTTGAGACAAGCAAGTCTCAAGAGAAGCTTAATGAGGAGTCTTCCAGTGCTAGCTCAACTGATCAGGAAGATGAACTGGACACTGATGATGACATGGAGGAATTCATGGTCAAACAGTTCAAGAAATTTAGAGCCAGCAGGAAAGGAAGAAAATTGTCAAGGAAGCCTAACCCTAAACGTGAAGGTCAAAAAGTCACCTTCGACTTAAAGAAAATAAGATGTTATAATTGTGAAGGGTTAGGGCACTTTGCCAATGAATGCAGGAAGCCTAGATCTACTGATAGATCTAAGGATGAAAAATCAAGGGAAGACTTTGCTAACAAGAAAGCTAAATCAAAAAGCAAAGCCTTGATTATAGAGGGTAAAGATTGGATTGACAGCGATTCTGATGAACAAGTTATCAACTTTGCCCTAATGGCTCGAAGTGACGAGTCAAGTGATTCTACAAAGGTATGTGATGCAACTCAGAATTTCAATGTGCTTAATTTACTTGACACATCTAGCATTGAAAGCATACAAAAAGATATGTCTGATTTGCATGTTAGTTTTAGATCTTTAACTATTGAACATACCAATGTAAAAGAATCACGTGACATTCTCTTGAAAAGAAACAAGTTTCTCGAAGAGAGATTGGCACAATTTGACACTATCAAGTCTGACTTAAACAAAGCTCATCATATGATTGATGCTTTGAAAAAGAGGGAATATTACTTAGTAGAGCAACTTGAAAATGCTCAAGCTAAGATTAAACAATGGAATACTTCCTCTAAAAAGGTGACAGACTTGGTAGAGTGTCGAACAATAGGTCAAAAATCTGGACTAGGTTATGATGAAAATCTAGACAAGAGTTCAGATTTAAATGATCTATTCGAAGCTGTGAACTCCTCAACTAGTAAGCCAAATTTTATAAAAAGAATTAATTTTTTCTCTCCTGTTATTGAATCCAAATTCATTAACACTCAAGATCAACAAATCTCTGCAAAAATAGAAAGTGATCAAAAGACAATGAATGTTGTTGATAAGAGTGAAACAAAAAGATTAAATATTGGGTTCATGACAAAGACACAATTAAATAAAAAACTGGAAAATCTTCCAGACAAAAAGGCTGAAAAATTAGTGGAGTTAAGCAGAAATAAGAAAAATAGGAATGGAAAAATTGGCATTAATAAATATACAAATTATGCTAGAATGCTTGATGCTCCTAGAAAGACATGTCATGTATGTGGTAATTCTAACCACATAGTTGTTAACTGTAGGATCAAAAATAAAATTCCTATAACTGAGACTGCATCTTCAAAGAAAATAAAAGATGAAACACCTGTAAAAAGGTTAAATAATCTTTGCATTAACAATGAAAACCCTAAACTTGGCAGTCTCTCACAAACAAGTAGCAAGACTAATGATTGTCCAATTAAAGTCAAAATTACTAAAAGACAATCAACTCAATCTGAGTCAAGTCTTGAGTCTACAACTAGTGAGAAAGGACCCAACAAAGTCTGGGTTCCAAAAATCTCAAACTAGTTACTCTCTACTGTGCAGGGCAAAAAGAAGAAATCATGGTACTTGGACAGTGGTTGTTTAAGGCACATGACTGGAGATAAGTCCCTGCTAAAATAGTATGAAGAGAAAAGTGGTCCAAAAGTCACTTTTGGAGATGATAGCAAAGGCCATACGAGGAGATATGACAGTGTTGAACATGGAGATGTCATCTTCACTGAAGTAGCACTAGTTGATGGCTTAAAGCACAATTTACTAAGTGTGAGTCAACTATGTGATAAGGGATTCAATGTTACCTTCAAAGAAGATAAATGCTGGGTGTGTGACAAAGAATCTGATAATGTGATTTTGACAGGAAAAAGAAAAGGAAATTTGTATGTTGCAAATCTTATTTCTTTTACTGATCAAATCACATGTCTCTATAGCAAAGCTTCAACTGATGAAAGTTGGCTTTGGCATAAGAAGCTTTCCCACTTGAATTTCAAGAACATCAACAAGCTTGTGAGGAAAGGATTGGTAGCTGGCATTCCACAGTTGGAATTTATACAAGATGGATTGTGTGATTCATGCCAGAAAGGGAAACAAAAGAGTGTATCATTCAAGAGCAAACCAGCAACATCAATCACTGACCCATTACAGTTGTTACACATGGATTTATTTGGTCAAGTGAATGTGATGTCAATCTTAAGAAATAGATATGCTTTGGTTATTGTGGATGATCACACGAGGTATACTTGGGTAAAATACCTCCATACAAAAGAGGAAGCTGCTCAGTTGATAATTGATCATATCAAAAAGATAGAAACTGAGTTAGGAAAAACAGTAAGGGTGATAAGGAGTGATAGAGGAACAGAATTCAAGAATTCCCAAGTTATTGAATTCTGCACTGAAAAAGGAATAACTCATCAATTCTCAGCTCCAAGAACCCCTCAACAAAATGGAGTTGTTGAGAGGAAAAATAGAACCCTTATTGAAGCAGCAAGGACTATGTTACAAGAGGCTAAGCTTCCCACATATTTTTGGGAGGAAGCTATAAGCACTGCTTGCTTTACACAGAATAGATCCTTGATAAACAAAGCATAAAACAAGACACCTTATGAATTAATGACTGGGAGAAAACCAACTCTCAAGTTTTTACATGTGTTTGGTTGTAAATGCTTTGTACTGAGAGACTCATCAGAAACAAGAGGAAAATTTGACAACAAGTCTGATGAGGCAATCTTCTTAGGTTATTCTTTGTCAAGTAAAGCATACAGATTATATAATCTAAGAACAAAGGTCATTGTGGAATCAATTCAAGTTGTATTTGATGA
>CM025783.1:44479649-44534674 GCA_014636745.2 Centella asiatica | reverse complement strand
CCCCCCCCCCCCCCCCCCCCCCCCCCCCCTTCTACAAGTTTTTGGCATCTCACTGGGAAAATAATTGGTATCAGAGCCTGTAATTGAATTTATTCAATTAAAACGTTCTAAGAGATGGCCAACGACGAAGCAAGCAGCTCTAACATAATTGCATATACGGGAAGTCGTGATGGTGGTACCAGAATTCCAATCCTTAAAAGAGAAGAATATCCGATGTGGAAGCAAAAAATTTACATGCACTTAAGAGCAACAGATCCAGACTATATTGATAGGATTGAGAAAGGTCCCTATCTACCCAAGAAATTTATTCCTACTAAAACCGTCAATGGATCTGTTGTGGCGGAACACTTTGAACTTGCTTCAGAATGTGATTATACAAACGAAGACAAGTTACAAGTGTTGAAGGATGCTAAGGTGATGAACGTACTTTATAATGGAATTGATAAAAATATGTTCACAAGCATCATCAATTGCACAACATCTAAGCAAATCTGGGACACCATCAGAGTCCTATGTGAAGGAACTGACGAAGTCCGAAAGAACAAAAGGTCATTGTTGGCACAACAATACGAGTTCTTTCAAGCAGAGCCTGGTGAACCAATAACGTCAGTTTATGATAGGTTCAACACTTTGCTCAACGATTTGAAAATACTTGGAAAGTCCTATGACAATGAAGATGTCAACACCAAGTTCATGAGATCTCTTCCTCTAAGATGGGATCCAAAAACAACAGCAATAAGAGAGGCTTATGACTTGGACATCCTCACACTGGACAGGCTCAACGGGAATTTAAAGACATATGAACTTGAAGTAGAGCAATGACAACGCATGCATGGCAGGGACAAAGGAGTTGCGTTGATGGTTGAGACAAGCAAGTCTCAAGAGAAGCTTAATGAGGAGTCTTCCAGTGCTAGCTCAACTGATCAGGAAGATGAACTGGACACTGATGATGACATGGAGGAATTCATGGTCAAACAGTTCAAGAAATTTAGAGCCAGCAGGAAAGGAAGAAAATTGTCAAGGAAGCCTAACCCTAAACGTGAAGGTCAAAAAGTCACCTTCGACTTAAAGAAAATAAGATGTTATAATTGTGAAGGGTTAGGGCACTTTGCCAATGAATGCAGGAAGCCTAGATCTACTGATAGATCTAAGGATGAAAAATCAAGGGAAGACTTTGCTAACAAGAAAGCTAAATCAAAAAGCAAAGCCTTGATTATAGAGGGTAAAGATTGGATTGACAGCGATTCTGATGAACAAGTTATCAACTTTGCCCTAATGGCTCGAAGTGACGAGTCAAGTGATTCTACAAAGGTATGTGATGCAACTCAGAATTTCAATGTGCTTAATTTACTTGACACATCTAGCATTGAAAGCATACAAAAAGATATGTCTGATTTGCATGTTAGTTTTAGATCTTTAACTATTGAACATACCAATGTAAAAGAATCACGTGACATTCTCTTGAAAAGAAACAAGTTTCTCGAAGAGAGATTGGCACAATTTGACACTATCAAGTCTGACTTAAACAAAGCTCATCATATGATTGATGCTTTGAAAAAGAGGGAATATTACTTAGTAGAGCAACTTGAAAATGCTCAAGCTAAGATTAAACAATGGAATACTTCCTCTAAAAAGGTGACAGACTTGGTAGAGTGTCGAACAATAGGTCAAAAATCTGGACTAGGTTATGATGAAAATCTAGACAAGAGTTCAGATTTAAATGATCTATTCGAAGCTGTGAACTCCTCAACTAGTAAGCCAAATTTTATAAAAAGAATTAATTTTTTCTCTCCTGTTATTGAATCCAAATTCATTAACACTCAAGATCAACAAATCTCTGCAAAAATAGAAAGTGATCAAAAGACAATGAATGTTGTTGATAAGAGTGAAACAAAAAGATTAAATATTGGGTTCATGACAAAGACACAATTAAATAAAAAACTGGAAAATCTTCCAGACAAAAAGGCTGAAAAATTAGTGGAGTTAAGCAGAAATAAGAAAAATAGGAATGGAAAAATTGGCATTAATAAATATACAAATTATGCTAGAATGCTTGATGCTCCTAGAAAGACATGTCATGTATGTGGTAATTCTAACCACATAGTTGTTAACTGTAGGATCAAAAATAAAATTCCTATAACTGAGACTGCATCTTCAAAGAAAATAAAAGATGAAACACCTGTAAAAAGGTTAAATAATCTTTGCATTAACAATGAAAACCCTAAACTTGGCAGTCTCTCACAAACAAGTAGCAAGACTAATGATTGTCCAATTAAAGTCAAAATTACTAAAAGACAATCAACTCAATCTGAGTCAAGTCTTGAGTCTACAACTAGTGAGAAAGGACCCAACAAAGTCTGGGTTCCAAAAATCTCAAACTAGTTACTCTCTACTGTGCAGGGCAAAAAGAAGAAATCATGGTACTTGGACAGTGGTTGTTTAAGGCACATGACTGGAGATAAGTCCCTGCTAAAATAGTATGAAGAGAAAAGTGGTCCAAAAGTCACTTTTGGAGATGATAGCAAAGGCCATACGAGGAGATATGACAGTGTTGAACATGGAGATGTCATCTTCACTGAAGTAGCACTAGTTGATGGCTTAAAGCACAATTTACTAAGTGTGAGTCAACTATGTGATAAGGGATTCAATGTTACCTTCAAAGAAGATAAATGCTGGGTGTGTGACAAAGAATCTGATAATGTGATTTTGACAGGAAAAAGAAAAGGAAATTTGTATGTTGCAAATCTTATTTCTTTTACTGATCAAATCACATGTCTCTATAGCAAAGCTTCAACTGATGAAAGTTGGCTTTGGCATAAGAAGCTTTCCCACTTGAATTTCAAGAACATCAACAAGCTTGTGAGGAAAGGATTGGTAGCTGGCATTCCACAGTTGGAATTTATACAAGATGGATTGTGTGATTCATGCCAGAAAGGGAAACAAAAGAGTGTATCATTCAAGAGCAAACCAGCAACATCAATCACTGACCCATTACAGTTGTTACACATGGATTTATTTGGTCAAGTGAATGTGATGTCAATCTTAAGAAATAGATATGCTTTGGTTATTGTGGATGATCACACGAGGTATACTTGGGTAAAATACCTCCATACAAAAGAGGAAGCTGCTCAGTTGATAATTGATCATATCAAAAAGATAGAAACTGAGTTAGGAAAAACAGTAAGGGTGATAAGGAGTGATAGAGGAACAGAATTCAAGAATTCCCAAGTTATTGAATTCTGCACTGAAAAAGGAATAACTCATCAATTCTCAGCTCCAAGAACCCCTCAACAAAATGGAGTTGTTGAGAGGAAAAATAGAACCCTTATTGAAGCAGCAAGGACTATGTTACAAGAGGCTAAGCTTCCCACATATTTTTGGGAGGAAGCTATAAGCACTGCTTGCTTTACACAGAATAGATCCTTGATAAACAAAGCATAAAACAAGACACCTTATGAATTAATGACTGGGAGAAAACCAACTCTCAAGTTTTTACATGTGTTTGGTTGTAAATGCTTTGTACTGAGAGACTCATCAGAAACAAGAGGAAAATTTGACAACAAGTCTGATGAGGCAATCTTCTTAGGTTATTCTTTGTCAAGTAAAGCATACAGATTATATAATCTAAGAACAAAGGTCATTGTGGAATCAATTCAAGTTGTATTTGATGATAAAAAGATTCCAGGAATGATTGGACAAGGATTGCATGAACCTCTCAGTTTTGAGAATGAATTGGATGCATGGGAATATCCATCAGAGACTACTGAAAAACCGCAAGATAGCAATGATCCCTACATAATTGAGGGGGAGTTAACTATTATGCATGAAGTACCAAGAACTAATACTCCATCAGAGACTAGAGTATTAGATAAAACTCAAGAGACTAGTGAAATTAGTATTCCATCGGAGACTAATGGTTCACTAGAGACTAGAGTCACTGATGCACAATCAGAGACTATATTGACACCAGAGACTATTGAGATAAACAGCTCAAGGGGAGCTAATAATGAAGACATCAATGGTTTAGGGGGAGCAGTCTCTAATCATGAACCTAGATTGGATAACATCAATCTAGAAACTGAAGCCTCCACTTCAAGGTCAAATCTGCCATGTGCAATTCCATGGTTGAGAGACCACACACCAGATTTGATAATTGGAAGTCTAGAGGATGGAGTCAAGACTAGAAGTGCAACAAAAAATGAATGTTTATATCTCAATTTTCTCTCAAAGATTGAGCCAAAGAAAATTGAGGAAACACTTCAATATCCTGACTGGATAATTGCTATGCAAGAGGAGTTAAACCAATTCACTCGAAACAAAGTCTGGAGACTAGTACCCAAACCAAGGAATAGATCAATAATTGGTGCCAAGTGGGTCTTCAGAAATAAATTGGATGAAACTGGTACAATAATAAGAAATAAAGCAAGACTGGTTGCAAAAGGATATTCTCAAGAAGAAGGAATAGATTATAATGAAACTTTTGCACCATTAGCAAGACTTGAAGCAATCAGAATCTTCTTGGCTTTTGCAGCCTACAAGAACTTCAAGGTATACCAGATGGATGTCAAAAGTGTTTTCTTGAATGGAAAATTGGAAGAGGAAGTCTATGTTTGCCAACCCCCAGGTTTTGTGGACTCCAAATTTCCAAATCATATCTACAGGTTAGACAAAGCACTTTATGGCTTAAAATAAGCACCAAGATCCTGGTATGATACTCTATCTCAATTTTTGCTTGAAAATAAATTTGTTAGAGGTATCATAGATAAAACCTTATTTTATAGAAAGCAAGGCTCTAACATTATATTGGTGCAAATATATGTAGATGATATTATATTTGGATTTACAAATGAAAAACTTTGTGAAAAATTTTCAAAACTTATGCAGTCTAGATATGAAATGAGTATGATGGGAGAATTAACATTTTTCTTAGGTTTGCAAATAAAACAATCAACTGATGGAATATTTATCAGTCAGTCCAAGTATATCAAAGACTTATTGAGAAAATATGATTTGGTTGATTGTGCATCTGCAAAAACACCCATGCCTATTGCCACTAAGCTAGATAAAGATTTAAAAGGAAAGAAAATTGATATTACTAGTTATAGAGGCTTGATAGGCTCTCTTTTATATCTAACTGCAAGTAGACCTGATATAATGTTTGCTACATGTTTATGTGCTAGATTTCAAGCTAACCCTAGAGAGTCACATTTGATTGTTGTAAAAAGAATACTCAGATATCTAAAGGGCACCCCAAACCTTGGTTTATGGTATCCCAAAGAATCTGATTTTAAACTAATTGGTTATTCAGATGCTGACTATGCAGGTTGCAAGCTTGATAGGAAAAGCACAAGTGGAAGCTGCCAACTTCTTGGAGGCAGACTTGTTTCTTGGTTTAGCAAGAAACAAAATTCAGTTTCTACTTCAACAGCAGAAGCTGAATACATCGCAGCTGGAAGTTGTTGTGCTCAAATCCTATGGATCAAGAATCCACTCCTAGACTATGGTATGTCATTATCCAAAATTCCTATTTATTGTGATAATACTAGTGCCATAGCAATAACAGAAAATCCAGTGCAACATTCAAGAACAAAACAAATAGATATTAGATATCACTTTATAAGAGAACATGTAAGTGAAGGTAATATTGAATTACACTAGGTAACAACTGATAAACAACTTGCAGACATATTCACAAAACCTTTAGATGAATCTACTTTTTCTAGATTAGTTTCTGAATTAGGAATGTTGAATTATGCCTCTAAAAATTGATTAAATTTTGAAAACAAGTTGTTTAGTTGTGAGAATCTAGAATTAAATTTCTAGAATGTAGCTGTTTTTTTTTAACTTAAACAGAATTTTAGAAGCTAGAATTTAATTTCTGGAATGTAGTTGTTATCAAATAACAGAATTTTTGAAGCTAATAATCATTAAATTGATTGTTGGAAATGTTTTGAAGAACAAAATTGTAGCAGGGACTACATTTTCTTAGTCCCTGAAAGCTTAAGAGAAAGAGACTATCTTAGTCCCTGATAGTGTTTTTAATTAGTCCCCGACTCAATTAAAAATTTGAACTATCGGAGACTAACTAGTCCCCGACAGTTGTTTTTAATTAGTCCCAACTGAATTAAAAATTTGAACTATCGGAGACTAACTAGTCCTCGACTGAATTAAAAAATTTTGAACTATCAGAGACTAACTAGTCCCCGACAGTTGTTTTTAATTAGTCTCTGACTGAATTAAAATTTGAACTATCAGAGACTACCTTAGTCCCCGACATCATTTTTGGTTAGTCTCTGACTCAATCAAAAATGAACTATCGAAGACTAATCGTGTGACGACCCCAAAATTCCTTAATGGATCAGGGCTTCGTCAAAAGAAGGAAAAGATAACCATACATCCATTGATAGCATAAATACTAGATAAGGGCAGCATTAGAGAGTTATTACAACCCAAGAATAATACAATTACCGCGGAAGCTATTACATCATCTTTAATTACAAACCAAAATCAACACTACTTCTAATATCTTCCTCCCTTCCTTCAAATCTTCCTTCCTTCCTCAGTCTTATCATAAGAGTAGATAACTTAGTAGGTTATCATCTTTGTTTTCCCCTTATCAGAGGGTTCAGCCTTAGCGTTCTGTCCTGCAAGACATTAAAATTCAACATGGGTGAGCAATTTACGTCCAGCAAATATATACATATCGAAGAAGTATATAAGCAATTTAAAAGAATGTATCTGGAATATCGATGGAAGTTCAAGTCTGTTTATGAGGCTTGGTGAAACAATGCCAAGGCCTCGGAAACCTTCAAAGATCATTGAGGATTCACTGATGATACACAACATGTGATCCTCCTTGAAGAAAGGCAAGTATACACCTGAACATAACTTTCCCAAAAAAAAATATCCATCGGGGGCTAAACCCGTGGATCTGCTAACCATACAGTACACAGGTGGCCAAACTGGACTGCATGATCCCTCTTGTGTGGACTACGTAGTCACTTATCATTCGTCTAGGTCAGGTGAAGAACACATCAGCACCTTTCCTTTCCTCTTGCCAACCACGTGGCATAACCCACTTAAGGGACATCATTCTCATTCTTTTGCACAGATATAAGATTGAAACACAGCTGAAATTCAAAGCTCATTTATATCCATGCATCATCAATCATATCATGCTAGCAGAACTTAAAGCATAGCATGCTCATTCATAAAAACAATTGAAACATAATTCAAACCTTGCACGCATATCTAATCAAATGATAATGCGTTAAATTGAAATAAACATAAGATTGTGAATATACTTGCCTCGGTCTTTTGCACTCAATCAAATTTAATTTACTCGTGAGTGGAAAATTTTGTAAGAATATACATGTCACAAGATGAATTTAATATCTTGGTTAAAGTATGAGAGAAAATGCACATATGATGTCCTTAACTTTGAATGTCTCAATTTGATATAAAAGCTATTGAGGTTAAGAAATCAATTAAAACATCTTAAAATAATTTAAGAAAATAATATTTTATAGTTTCAAAAACAAACTGTGCATCAGGGAATTACTTCACTTTAACTCATCAGAGACTACGGATGACGTCATCAGGGACTAAACTTAGCCTGTCGGAGACTAAGGCTGACGTCATCAGAGACTAAACTTAGCCTGTCGGAGACTAAGGCTGACGTCATCAGAGACTAAACTTAGCCTGTCGAAGACTAAGGCTAATGTCATCAGAGACTAAACTTAGCCTGTCGAAGACTAAGGCTGACGTCATCAGAGACTAAACTTAGCCTTTTGGAGACTAAGGCTGACGTCATCAGAGACTAAACTTAGCCTGTCGGAGACTAAGGCTAACGTCATCAGAGACTAACTTCTCATCAGAGACTAATGACGTCATCTTAACTCATCAGGGACTAATGATGACGTCATCAGAGACTAACAACATCTCATCAGAGACTAAAAAAATATCTCATCAGAGACTAAAAATATCTCATCAGAGACTAAAATTATCTCATCAGAGACTAAAATTTCCTTCATCGGAGACTAACTCCAACCCATCAGAGACTAAGTTGGACCTCATCTCAGATACAGGGTCGTCTTCCTCACTCCTCCATGGGTGGTGCTCTCAACCATAACCACACTAAGGTCAACTCTCATCATCTTTTCAGTGATACACAAAACTTCCTATGGTCTGCATGCCATCCTAGACACGGTTTAGGGTTCAAACTCAAGTTGAAGAATACTCAAGCATGGGGTTGCAACTACTGACAAAAGAATGTTTTGGTGGTTAAAGGTTCGTCTACCAGGTGGTTGTCAACATTTTACACTCATCTTGGGTAGCTTTTTGAAATAAATGACATTAACTGCAGGCGTTAAAACATGCATCAAGTCATACTTTTGGAAATAAATGAACAAGATATTAAACGTGGTATGTATGACCGAATAAAAGTGTAAGAAATAGAGTAGGACTTTAATGAAATGTTCTTACCTCCTTGGTGGCAAGAAAGAGTTAAAGGCTCTAGTTGTTCTTCCCAAAAAGGACAGTTGTTTAGAGAGTAAGTTTGGATTTGGTGGTACACCGTATAGAAGTTTATGAAAGTGGGGCAAGGGTTGTACCAACGTGATATATATATGTCACCTGTTTAGCAACAAGGGCCGTCAGATTTATTTGATATAAGCCGTTGGCTATGAAAAGAAAAGAAGTGACTGATGAGAAAAAGGTTGGTTGCAACGGCTGCTAGTACCCATCGATCGTTTATCATAGCCCACCCTATGGTACTGATGGAGGTGATGCACATTAAATGCTACTGTCTCCCCGCAGTAGATTTTAAAATAAAAACGGGTACTGTAGTTAATCTTGTTCACACTTGGTGAGCCCTTTACCGCGTGAACACACCCTCTCACAAGACAAATCTTGAATACAATACCCTTTTAAATACTTGAGCATCAAAATACATTTAAAATCTTTTGGACATCACATTGCCATTGAATTTTTATTAGAAAATATAATTTCATTATTTATAACCAATAAGGAAATAAACCTTCATGCAGAAAATAAAACAAATCTCATAATCAAAATTTCATTGAGATTTTCGGGTTCTCACAAATCGGGTTTAGTCTCTTATGAGTGAACTTATCAGAGATTAGGGCAATCTCTGATCAAGGGTAATCTGGTAGTTATGCTACCCACGATCAAAAACGGTTCACTATCTTTAGAATTGCAAACGTTTCTCATTCTTTGCTAAAAGTAAAATCAAACACATTTGCAATCACAATCTCTCAAAGCTTTGAAATTATTTTTTCTCTACAAATTCTTTGCAATCTAACCATATTTCAAGTTTCTTCAAAGTTCACAGATCTCTTCAAATGGCCGCTAAAACAGTTTGTTTCCAGTTTGGAGATTTTGATTTCATAAAGACTAACCATGCAGGGGTGGCTAATAAGCATGAATTTGGAGCCCAGTATCACCCCTTCGTGGATTTCCTTCAGAACTCAACCCTATCATATGCCATTTATGAAGCTCCCGTCCAAGCCGCTGAAGTTCTCACAGCCATCTGGTCCACTGCTACCATCCAGGATGAGAACACTGACTCTCATGTGGTAAGTTTCAGGTATGAAAACTTTGTTTATAATATAGATCATACCGTAGTTAATAATGCTTTACACTTGCCAATCTATGAAAACTTTGACTCCCTTACCTCTGATGAAGAACTTTTTTCTATGTTTAAAAACTTGCATTATTCTGGTGAAATTAGTTATGTTGGGTCTATTACACGACCCCATCTAAGGCAAGAGTGGTTACTATTCTTTGACATTATTACAAAAGCTTTTACTTCTAAATGCAGTGGCTATGATGTTATCACTACACTCACACAACAAATTGCTTTTAGTGTGTTATATGATAGACATCTAAACATTGGGCTTTTAATTTTGCAAAACCTTTTGTTAAAACTAAAATCTGGTAATAAAAATAAAATTTATTATGCTAGGTTTTTGATGATGATTGCTTATTATCTAATTCCTAACCTTAATATTACTGGATTGCAAGTTGTACCAACTGTTTTGCAGAGTAAAAGAATTTTTATTGATGTGAAGCATAAATCTGCAAAGGTAAAGGTACCCTTATTTTTCCCTCCTGTCATGAGATCTATTCTCATTGACAGGCTTTCTAATCTTTATTCTTTGCAATTCTTTGAGGATATTGAAAGCCAAAACCCCATTAATCCTCCAACTACTTCACAACAACAATCCATAGCCCCCTCCACAGTTTCCCAAAAGACTGTGGTTGTAAAAACAAAAACAGCCAAGAAGTTCCCAATAAAAAGAAAAATAATTGAGGGAGTAAGTGAGGATGAGGGAGAACCAGAAGCTGAAGTACCACTTCAAAGAAAAAAGAGATCAATAACCCTTAGCCAAAAGCAATCCATTGCTTCCCAACAAGCAATGAAGGTTATAAGGACAAACAGTGAACTGTCACCATCCTCCCAAAAGGATGTTGACATTGAAGAAAGTTCCCAACCAGGAACACACTGTACAGAGTCTACACAACCTCTTGTTCACCAACAAGAGGAACCCCAAAGAGAGATAATAAAAGAACAGAGTGACACAAGGAATGCACACACAGAGTCCTCCCTTGATGTTCCTCAATTTTCAATGTCTGAGGAACAACTAACACTCCACACTATACATTCTTCTCCTTCTTCTCCCATACTTGATTCTTTTGAAATTACACATTTAAATTTTCTTGATTTTTCCCAAGAGGAGCCAATACTCGAGACAAGCTCTCAAACATATTCCATGGATAGATTCCTAGCCCAAGATATACAAAGGGAACCCCCTATCCATGTCGTCACAAGTACTTCTCAAACCCCTACTTCTGTAGGACAGAGTGCACCTATCCAAATGAGTGAGGTTGTGAGAATAAATAGTGAGAGTCAGGCTCCTGTCCTAGAAAAATGAGAGAATACAAACATACAAGAGAGTCAAGCTTTAGAAAGCATGGAACAAGGAGAGCAAGAGAAGCTGGGTGCCCAACCCCAAGCAAAAGGAAAGGGTGTGAGCAAGGATGAGATCCTTGAACAAAATAAAAGAGAAAAATTTTCAGCAGGTGAATTTTTACAACCTGTTGAACTCAGCCCACAAGAAGCTCAAGTTTCTTCTACTCCCTCCACAAATATCCAAACAGAAGAAACTGGGAAAACTTTAAGCATAGGGGATGCAGCATTAAATGTGATATCTGAGATGTCCATTGCAGACTTTGAAATGTTATATGGTGTACAACAAAGACAAGACCACATTTCTGCATTGAAGACAAGGCTTGAAGATGAACCTATGTCTGAACCACCTACAGAAGAAAATATTGATGAATGGCTTGATGCCACATACTCAAATACTCTGGAGGATGCATTTGCTCAACTCAGGCAGGATTATCTGACCAATATAGGGTCAACAACCGCTGTCCCATCTCCCAAGGACTTACTTGAAGAAATAACCAAAGTGGACAAGAAACATACCAAGTTTCACCACTTTCTGGCTATTAGCATAAATGCAGCAGTCAAGGAGATGAAGCAACAAATGGATATTGAGACTGATATGATTCGAAGGAGCTATGAAGGACACTTGCCAAGGAGGATTCACTACTACAAAATAGACCTGTGGCAACATTTCATAAGCGACACTTTTAAAAGTGTTGCTTTTTAATATAAAAGGCGACAAAATTTAAAAAGTGTCGCATTTAAATATCTAATACAACACTTTTACTAAAGTGCTGCCATTATTTATAAGAAAAGACAATAATTTTATAAAATGTTGCCTTTGTTAATAGGAAAAGGCAACCCTTTTATGAAAATGTCACATTTGTTAATAGGAAAAGACAACACTTTTATGAAAATGTCGCATTTACTTATAAGAAAAGACAACACTTTTATAAAAGTGTCACCTTTATATATATAATTGAGAACTTATAATATTATTTACAAAATTTATTCACCACTTGAACTCTTAAGTTTGTGAGAATAACTCTTAATCTTGTGAGAATGTTTCATGAGTTTTAATAGGTGAACCAACTTTTGTTGATCAGTGGTAACACTTTTCAATAAATTTTGGATGTTATAGTTTAAATGGTTGGTACGTAATTCATGCAACTAGACACCTGTTCCTGTTTTGCCTTACTGTAAACATAATTTTCTGATAATATTTCATTTTTTTTTTTTACTTTCTTGACTTATTCCATTTTAACAATAATCATCGTTATAATAGTGACTTGACAAAATTTTAAAACTAGTTACGACTATCTATTCACCTGTACCATTAGTGACTTAACATAATATGTTTATAATCTTAATTATAAATAATTAAGTTAATTAAGAATGATAATAATTTTTTAAATGAAAAAGAATATATTCATAATAAATGAAAATATATGGAAATTTTGATGATAAAACTTAAAAATAGAAAAATAAGAAAAAAAAATAACAAATACCCTCCCTCTTGCTCGCAACCTCTGTCTCGGCTCACACCCCTCTAGCTCTCTCTTGCTCGCACCCTCTTTCTCGATCTGTTGCAGCTCACACCCCTCTAGCTCTCTCTCGCTCGCACCCTCTTTCTCGATCGGTCGCAGCTCACACCCCTCTCTCTCTCTCTCTCTCTCATACCATCGATTACCACCGGTCATAGCCACCACATCACCGCTATTGTGCCTAACCCTAATTTCGCCACCACCGGTCCTCTCTCATCCCTAGTCGACCTCGCACCTATTTCGCCACAATATGTAGCCGATCTGTTGCCCCTCGCACCTATATCGTCGTTATTATCAACCAGCCATCGTGTCCTCTATTGCACCATCATATCTTGGTACTAAGTTCAAGTAAGTGGTTGTATAGTTTTAAAAGTTTAAGTTTTAATTTTGTGTTGTAGAGATGTTTTGATTTGGGTTTGGGTTTTTAATTTTGTTAAACATGGATTTGGGTTTTTAATTTTGTTAGTAAATATGTCAAGATTATCGTTTTACCATGGATTGAAGGTGTTTGTTAAATTGTTTCAATTGGGTTTTATGCTTAGACATGGAAAATGGAATTGTGTAATTTTTTGGTTGTGGTAGGTTTTTTAATTGTTTACATTCATTCAGTTGGATTTGTTTGTTGTTTAGGTTTCGGTTTCTATGACTGAGCCTTTGCTTGCTAATTGTTACTACTACTCTTGGTCGAAAGGTGTACCTTTGTTGCAGGAAATTATTCCCATCTTGAACTGGGAGACAACAACATTCAGTAGACCTGTGCTAGCAGTTTTGGTCTTTGCATCTGTGGCTTTATTCCCTGTTATACTTTTGCCATCTACCCCTTCCATGTGGGTGGCCGGAATGACATTTGGTTATGATTTTTGTTTTTTACTTATAATTGGTACTGTAACAATTGGTGTATCACTTGTTACAGAGTGTGCCCTTTCTCTGTTTTTTTAATTTTGATGAATTCCATTGTCAGAAAAAAATAAAATAAAGGAGGCTGCAGTGGTTTTCTAGATAATGGTTTGATGCAATGGGGGTGCTGGATTGGGTCTTGATGAAGCAATGGTTTCTGCTGCAATATTGCTATGCTGCAGCTGTGCTTTATTTTCTGTAGTGGGCTTCACTGTTACAGTGTGTTGGGTTGGTATTGTATCTCATTGTATTTCACTGCAGTTGGTTTTGCTTTTTATATTTGGGTGCAGATATCATTCTGGTTTCGGGCTGCAGTGGTTTCTAGGTGCTGCACTGTTGCAGCAGTGTTGATTGTTGTCGTTTTGTTGGCTGCAATTTTCTTTTGTTCCTCGCTAGCAGTCCCTTGGGAAAAAAAAAGGGGGGTTGCAGTTGGAGCTTTAATAGTTACTGCAGTGAGGCTTAGGGCGTGGTAATTTTTCTGCTGCGCTGAGGGGTTGTTTTCTGCTGCTGCCCTTGTTGCAGCAATGCTTTATTTCTGCAGTGGGGTTGGAGGATGCATAGTTGCTTTATGTAGATTTGATTATTGCAGTGTTGGTATGGATGCCGTTGTATTTCATTATAGTTTGCTGCAATTGGTTTTCCTTTCCAGTAATTTCTTAATGAATTGTTGTTTCAGCATTGGAGTTTGCTTCAGTGTTTCTGATGTAATTTTGGTTTTGATTTCTTTGATTGTTTTGGGTTTCTTTCCATCCTTTCGGATGTCTTTTCCTAGCTAACGACCTGTGTTAGTAGGTAGGGAGGTATGCCTCTCGTTTTTTTGTATATCTTTTTAATTAATTTATACATATCCAAAAAAAAACATGAGAGAAATGTTGGATTTAACAGGAAAAAGTGTTGCTTTGATTTGATGTGAAATCTAAAAAGTGTCACATTTGACATGAAAAAGTATTGTTTTAGTTTGTCAAAAATGATTAAAAAAAGTGTTGCGTTTGACTTAAATAAGTGTTGCCTTCAAAAGTGTTGCCTTGATAGAAGTAGAAGCAACACTTGAGAGAAGTGTTGGCTATTCTCACAAAAAGTGTTGCCTTTAATCAAAGGCGACATTAGCTATGGTGGCACTTACAAAAGTGTTGCTTTTTCCATAAGGCAACACTTTTAGGCCCTAATACAACATTTTTGCAGTGTTGCCATAGGTGCTTTTTGTTGTAGTGATTGTCTCTGCAATTGATACTCTTATCAAGGACAAGTCCAAGACTAACAGTCGCCTTCAAGCCCTAGAAGCCAATATCCAACTCTTGATCAGCAAACAAGACAGAATGGAACAGCTATTGATGCAGGCAATTCCACATTTGGCCACCTCCTCTCAACCTAAGGATGCTGATGTCAAAAAAGGGGGAGAGTGGTCATTCCAAACATGTATCTGTACAAAAACAAAGCCAATCTGTTCCAGTTCAAATACCTACTCCATCAAAACTTCCAAGCTCTGATGAGCTACAAGCAATGATGGACAGGATATTGAGGAAACATTCTGATCTTCAAGCAGCAACAACAACAACAAAAGCAACAACAACAACAAAAGCAACAACAACAACAACAACAACAACAACAACAACAACAACAACAGCAACAACAGCAACAACAACATCTCTTCCTTCCACTGCACAAACCCCACACTAGAAAGACAAAGGCAAGGGGATCATGGTTGAGGAATCAAAGAAGCAAATTTTAACTCAACCAAGACAGCCCAAACTATTGGGGGATGCCATGAAGACGGCTCACTTTCCCACCCTAACTTGAACTAGGAGGGAAAGTTGAGTTAGTTAATCCTCGAGATCCAAGATTGATAAATGTTGATGCAATGCTAGCTCAGAAACTTCAACAAGAAGAAGACATGGCTACAGAACAAGAAAAGAAGGAGGACGAGGCTAAAAAGAAGAAATACTCAACAAAGAAAACATGTGCACGAAAGGTAACCATGACCAAGAAAAGAACTTCAAGAATAAAATCTACACATCAAGAATCTCCAAGGACAACTGAGACTGCCTTGGTGGCTATAAGTGGACCAATAAAGCCACAAACAGCTCCATCAAGGAAGCCTTATAAAGTTGAGATGGCCAGTACAAGTGAAATGATCAAGGCACTCAAAAAGAATACAAGGTATATTAACTTGGTCAAGGGTGTAAATGACAAAGATTCACTTCATATCTTTTTCAAAGATGGAGATTCTGTAAAGTATGCTAAGCCAGACTTGGAGGGTCAATCAAAAGAAGATTTGGAATAGTTGCTGTCTGTAGTACTTGAAATTTCAAAGCTCAACATGGAATTTCGAAACCAGATTAAGAAGGCAATAAAGGAGATAAAGAGTGTGGACAAAGTGCCAGCCGATCTTCCTAAGCCAGCACCTCTTGGATTGTGGTATGAGACTTTCCATGGTGATAAAGTATTCTTCGACTACAACAGTGATATCAACAAAGTGAGTGAAAATCATATTGAAGGATTCATCAAACTTCTCAAGAATGCAGAAGAAGCAACTGAAGTTGTTCTCAAAAAGCTGTTGATGGAAAGGTTAGAACAATTAAGGGAAAACAGAAGGAAAGATAAAAGTTGTTGAGCTAAAGGTATGTTGTTTGCTGTAAAAGTTTTTTTTTATAGGAGTGGAAGCTGAACAATAGATCAAAGATCTTAGTTCAGAATACATTTGTAGTTTGCAATTCTTTATTCTTTTTCGAAGTAATTGTAATGTTGAGTTTTGACATCATCAACCTTGAAATTATGCTTATCATTCTGATATTCATAATTAGGGGGAGATTGTTAGGTTTTAGAACATTTGATGATGATTGTCTTTAGATTACTTAGAGTACAAATGTATAGAAAGTGTTAATTAGTAACACTGAAGTTTTGTAGCCAGTAGTTATCTCTTTGTTTGTAATTCATTCATTATTTGTAAAGAGATACAATTATTCTTTATTTGTAAGTAACTGCTGGAATGGAGTATCAAAGCTTCAGCAAGTCAAAATGTGTATTTGATCCGTTGGAGTTTACAAAAAGGCTTGTCGGAGACTAGGAAAACTTGTCAGAGACTAAGGAATTTATCTATCAGAGACTAGTTTTGCCTATCGGAGACTAAGGCTTACGCTGACGTCATCAGAGACTAAGGTTAAAAGCATAAGAGACTAAGCTGACGTCATCGGAGACTAAGCCTTAAAGCATCGGAGACTAAATAACTTTATCGGAGACTACACAATCTGACGTCATCTGGGACTAAAAGCACCAGAGACTAATTAATGACATCACCAGAGACTAAAGGTGAAACATCAGGGACTAATCGTGATTTATTTCCTAAACGATATAGAGTTTGAATTGAATAAGGATTGTCTTCCACGTCAAGCAAGATATTATTGAAGACGTAGCTGGAAAGGAAACTAACAAGAAATCTCTTCCTAATCAAAAAAGAAAGATTATATTTGATTCAAATAAGGAAGCTGAATTTTATTCAGAATGAGTAACTGAGTTAATAGTAATTCAGTTGTTAGAGAAGCTGTAATTAGGTTTACAGAGAATTGTAATTTGAAGCTGTATAGGTTTTTCATAGTTTGTTTCTTTTCCTATACAGAATAGAAAAGAAGCTGATGATCACATTGTTGTGATTGTTAGAATTTGTAATCAGTTGTGAAATCAATATAGCAATTGTTTATAAATTGATTTGAGTTCCTGTTCTTTATATTCCGTAAGAAAATTTAATTTCTTAAAGAACAATTAATTCGAAAAGTATTAAAAGAACTTGTATTCAACCCCCCCCCCCCCCCCCCCATTCTACAAGTTCTTGACATCTCACTGGGAAAACATTCCCTTTTTAATATTGGAATTCTTGTACCACCATCACGGTTCCCAGCATAACTCACCATGTTGGAGATGATTCCTTCTTCGTTGGCCATGTTTGGATCTATTAACTTGAATTTAGTTAACCTGGCTCTGATATCATTTATTATCCCAGTTAGATAGCTTAGAACTTATAGGGGGGGGGGGGGGGGGGGGTTGAATACAAGTTCTTCAAACTTTTTCAAATTCTTGTTATTTAAAGTAATATAACTTGCGAAAAATAAAGAACAAGACAAAACTTTAAAACAATTGTTTTTATTGATTAACAAATGAATACAAATTCTAACAATCATAAATCGATTCTCAGCTTCAGTTTCTGTACAGTATATGTTTGAAACTATGAAATCGTACAACTTCTTATAACTCTGTAAATTCAATTACAGCTACTAATTCTGAATCGTAATTCAGCTTCTAATCCTATTCGATAATATTTGTTTTTTTAATCTTAATAGTTACATTAATTCAATACAATCTCATCTGCTATGTTTCCTAACCAGCTTCGTCTTCAACTGTGACGACCCCAAAATCCCTCACTAGATCAGGGCTTCGTCAAAAGAAGGAAAAGATAACCACACATCCATTTATAGAATAATTACTGAAAGAAACGATAATAAAGAGTTATTACAACCCAAAATATTATATATACAGCGGAAGCTATTCTATCTGTATACTATAATCCAAAACATCACTTTACAGGTCGTCTTCTTTTCTCCCCTCCTTATTGGTATTACAAAGGCTAGCCAACCTCAATAACCGATCATTTTTGTCTTTCCCTTGTCCGAGGGCTCAACCTTTATATTCTGTCCTGCAAGGCATTAAAATTCAACAAGAATGAGCGATTTACACTCAGCAAGTATATATAAACAATTTGGGAAAAACAATTCTGTAATGTTTCAAAAAAATTCAATTCTGCTAAGAGGCTTAGTGAATCAATACTAATGCCACAGAAATCTTCAAGGAATCTTTAGGAATATTGATGATAAACAATTGTGTAATCCTTCTTAAAACAAAGCATAACTTCCTTGAAGTAAAAATATCCATCGAGGGCTAAAACCGCTGGATTTGCTAACCATACGGTATACAACTGGCCTAACTGTGCCCGTATGATCCCTCCTTGTGTGAACGTACGTAGTCACATAAAATTCCTCTAGGTCAGGTGAAGAACAAATCAGCACCTTTCCTTTCCTCAAACCATCCATGTGGCATCATTATTCAAGGAACATAGCATTCTCATTTATTGCACAGAGATAACATTGAAAAATAGCTGGAAGAGCAAAGTTTCTTTATATCCATGCACTTTTATTCATATCATGCTAGTGGAAATTTAAAGCATAACATTTTGTTTCACAAGGAAATTTAAATATAAATATCATAAATTTGTACGCATGTCGAATCAATTGATCATGCGCTTAACTGAAATAAGCATAAGAGTAAGAATATACTTGCCTTAGTCCTTTGCACAAAATTAAAATCAATTTACTTGTGAGAGAGAGATTCTGTAAATTATGCAAGTAATATTTTAATATTACTTTAAGAATTTATGAAAGAAAATATGTATGTGATGTCCTTAAACTTTTACTATTTTAAAGAATAACAACATAAAATAATTTTAAGAAAATAATATTTTATAGTCTTGATAACAGACTATGCATCGGGGAATAATTTTCTCATTAACAAACTCGTCAGGGACTGATATCTTTAGCCATCAGAGACTAACATATTTTTCCCATCAGAGACTAGGAATTTCCTCTATCGGAGACTAAGAAATCTCCTTCATCAGAGACTATGGAATTTCCTTCATCAGAGACTATGAATGACGTCATCAAGGACTGAACTTAGCCCATTGGAGACTAAGGAATGACGTCATCAGGGACTAGCAACTCATCAGGGACTGATGATGTCATCTTAATTCTATCGGAGACTAAGAGTGACGTCATCGGAGAGTAACTTCTCATCAGAGACTGATGACGTCATCAGGGACTAAACTTTAGCCTATCGGGGACTAAAGTTGACGTCATCCGAGAGTAAATAACCCGTCGGAGACTAATGACGTCATCGGGGACTAACCTTTAGCCTGTCAGAGACTACGGCTGACGTCATCAGAGACTAAATAATTCATCAGAGACTGATGACGTCATCTTAACTCATCGGGGAATAAGGGTGACGTCATCATCAGAGACTAAAAATATCTCATCAGAGACTAAAAATTATCTCGTCAGAGACTAAAATTATCCTATCAGAGATTACGAAGATCTCGTCAGAGACTAACAGCATCTCATTAGAGATTAACATCATTTCATTAGAGATTAACATTAGAACTTGCTTCTGCTACAATGGAGGATCTATCATGCTCAAACTCAACCTATGATGTCTTATGTAGATACAAAAGAATAAGAACTTAGCATAAATCTTTGATGCTATGCATGAAAGAAACTGAGTAGGGTTCCAGGTTCTTACCTCTTTGTTCTTAAGGGTGAGATCAAAGCTGGTCTAAAAATAATTTCCAAAAAAAAGAGCTTGGAAATTTATGGAGATGAAATATTTAAACGAAACTCTTTAAAAGAGAAATTTTGGTAAAAGAGTTAAAATTTCATCTCGAATGAGGTATTTATAGAGTTCAAAAGCAGTAAACTAAGGTTACGCATTGGAATAAAACGATTGGTTAATTTGGACGATAAAACGGCTATTCATCATGACTTCTTGGTAGCAATCAGCTGCTATCCTACATGCATGAAAACTCAGCCACCTAAACAGTTTCTAATCAAACACGTAATCACAAATGTTACGTAACCCTCTCCTCTTCCTCCATGTTGTTCAATATAATCTTATATGGGATTTGTTAATCCCCTTTTGATACCTTTTTAAGGAACTTAACCTCATCATCATGGATATCACATCATCATAAAAATTTTCATTGTAGATATGAATTTATCATTCACATTTAGAAGACTAACCTCCATGTAAAAATATAATAACACAAAATAAAATTATTTCTTACCGTAAAATACATTTAAAATTTTCGGTTTCTCTCATCCTTCCCCCCTGAAAGAAGTTTCGTCCTCGAAACTTAGCTATAAAATAAATGGGGGTACTTGTCAATCATAGCACTTTCAAGTTCCCAAGTAGCTTCTTCTATACTATGGTTCCTCCATAACACTTTTACAGAAGGAATTTCTTTATTCCTAAGAATTTTAAATTGTCGATCTAAAATCTGAATTGGAACTTCTTCATAATTTAGATCTGATTGCAGCTCTATCGGTTGATAATCAATTACTCCTCCATGGTCTGCCTTGTAAGGACGTAACACAGATATATGGAATACATCATGAATGTGGCCCAAAGTCGGTGGCAGTGCTAGTTGATAGGCCACTTCTCCAATCTTCCTTATTACTTCGAAAGGTCCTACATAGCGAGGACTCAACTTTCTTTTCTTACCAAAACGCACTACGCCCTTCCAGGGTGATACTTTCAATAGTGCATAACTTCCAACTTCCAAAATTTGATCCTTGCTATGTTGATCAGCATATTGTTTTTGTCGATCTTGAGCTGCTTTCATTCTCATTCTGATCATTCTAATTGCCTCCTCAGTCTGTTGAACTATCTCTGGTCCAATTAGCTTCCTTTCTCCTACTTCGTTCCAGTAAAGTGGAGTTCTGCATTTTCTACCATACAATGCTTCAAAGGGGGCCATGCCAATGCTAGCATGATAACTATTATTGTACGCGAACTCGATTAGTGGCAGATGGTTGTCCCAATGACCTTTGAAGTTGAGAACACAAGCTCGAAGCATATCTTCCAGTGTCTGAATCGTACGTTCAGATTGACCATCTGTCTGAGGGTGATAGGTTGTGCTCATATCTAGTCTTGTTCCCAGATAATCTTGGAAACTTTCCAAAATCTTGAGGTAAACCTTGGATCACGATCAGAGACAATGGAGACTGGCACTCCATGTCGACTCACAATTTCTTTAACATATAACCTTACCATTTGATCCATCTTGTATGTGTACTTGATGGCCAAAAAGTGTGCCGATTAGGCTAGTCTATCGACTATGGCCCAAATGGCATTCATCCCTCCAAGCGTGGTTGGTAATCCAACTATGAAATCCATTGTGACAAATTCCCATTTCCATTCAGGAATTTCCAATGGTTGAAGTAGTCCACTTGGTTTTTGATGTTCTGCTTTAACCCTCTGACATGTTAAGCATCTACTTATCCATTCAGCTATTTCTTTCTTCATGTTGGGCCACCAAAAGCTTTGTTTCAAGTCTTGATACATTTTCGTGCTTCCTGGATGAATAGAAAACTTTGAGTTATGAGCTTCGTGCAACAGTTCGTGTTTTAATTCAGCCTTTGCAGGAATCCACATCCGACCTTCATATCGCAGCAATCCATCGCTATGCATGCGATATCTGCCTTTATCTCCCTTAATTAATCTATCCATTTCTTTGCAATGCTCTTCCTGTGCGATTTTGATGAGGTCGTGCAATTGAGGCTGAACTCGAATTTCTTTTTCCATATCTATCTTCTGAGTAGTGGTAAGGGAATAAAGTTGCAAGCGTTCGAATTCTTTTCTGATCTCCTCTTGAATGGTCATTACATTCAGTTTTTCACAACGACTGAGCGCATCAGCAACTACATTTGCTTTTGTGATCCGTATATATCTCGCTATTCTCACCGTAAAGGTCATGCGTAGGATATCGTTTCTCGCAATCTTTTAGTTGTCTTGATGTATAAGCAATCACCTTACCATGCTGCATCAAAACTGCTCCAAGTCCTTGTTTTGACGCATCACCGTAAATAATGAATTCTCCCTTGTTATCTGGTAATGTCAAAATAGGGGCTATAGTCAATCTTGTCTTCAATTCCTGAAAGCTCTTCTTACAATCTGGGGTCCAAACAAATTTTGTAGCCTTTCTTGTCAAGTTCGTCAAAGGCACAACTAATTTTGAAAAGTCTTTAACGAACCTTCTGTAATAGCCTGCCAAACCTAAAAAACTCTTTACTTCAGTCGGGTTTGTGGGTCGAGGCCATTTCGTGATTGCTTCTATCTTATTGGGGTCCACTGCAATACCAGTTTCATTGATCACATGACCAAGAAACTTTACTTCCTTTAGACAGAATTCACATTTAGAAAATTTGGCAAATAATTGCTCTTTTCTTAAAATTTCCAGCACTGTCCTTAGGTGTTCTTCATGCTCTTTCGCCATCTTTGAATAAATAAGAATGTCATCAATGAAAACAATGATGAACTTATCCAAGAATGGTTTGAAGACGCGATTCATCAAATCCATGAAAGCTGTTGGCACGTTTGTCAATCCAAAAGACATCACAAAGAATTCATAGTGACCATAATGAGTCCGGAATGCTGTCCTTGGTATGTCTTCCTCCTTGATCTTTAATTGGTGATACCCTGAGCGAAGATCAATCTTAGAGAAGTACCTCCCTTCTCTGATCTGGTCAAAAAGGTCATCTATCCTCGGCAAGGGGTACCTATCCTTGATTGTGACCTTATTCAGTTCCCGATAATCAATGCAGAGTCTCATCAATCCATCTTTCTTTCGAACAAATAGCACTGGCGCTCCCCATGGTGAAACACTTGGTCTGATCAATCCTCGTTCTAAGAGTTCTTGCAACTGCTTCATTAGTTCCTTCAGTTCTGATGGTGCCATGCGGTAAGGGGCCTTGGAGATTGGCGTGGTACTGGGGATCAAGTTGATTTCAAAGTCCATTTCTCTATCCAGAAGTAATCCAGGCAATTCTTCTGGAAATACATCTGCAAACTCCCTTACAACAGGGACATCCTCAATCTTAATTTCATCCCTGTCAGTATGTTTTCCCAGTGAGATGCCGAGAACTTGTATAAGGGGGGTTGAATACAAGTTCTTTGAAATCTTTTTGAGTTACTTGTTCTGTAAGAAATTAACTTTTCTTGCGGAATATAAAGAACAAGAACACAAATCAATTTATAAATAATTGCTTTATTGATTTATAATTGAATACAAATCCTAACAATTATAATAATGTAATCGTCAGCTTCTTCTCTATTCTGTATAGGAAAAGATACAAAACTATGAAAAACCTATATAGCTTCGAAGTTACAATTCTCTGTAAAAAATAGAAAAAACTAATTACAGCTTCTATCTCAACTGAATTATCATTAACTCAGTTCCTATTCTGAATAAAATTCAGCTTCCTCATTCGAATCAAATACAATCTTTCCTTTTTGATAGGAACAGATTTCTGGTTAGTTTCCTTACCAGCTACGTCTTCAATAATATTTTACTTTACGTGAAAGACATTTATTTTTAATTCGAACTCTGTATCTTTCAGGAAATAAATCACGATTAGTCCCTGATGCTTCATCTTTAGTCTCTGGTGACGTCATTACTAGTCTCTGGTGCATTTAGTCCCTGATGACATCAGCTTGTGTAGTCTCCGATAGAATTGTTTAGTCTCTGATACGTTAAAGCTTAGTCTCTGATGACGTCAGCTTAGTCTCTGATGCTTTTAACTTTAGTCTCCGATGACGTAAGCTTTAGTCTCTGACTCCTTTAGACTTAATCTCTGATGACTTAAGTCTTAGTCTCCGATAGACAAAACTAGTCTCCGACAGATAAAATCTTTTTAGTCCCTAACCAATTTTCCTAGTCTCCGATAAGCCTTTTTGTAAACTCTAACGGATCAAATACACATCTTGACTTTCTGAAGCTTCGATACACCATTCCAGCAGTTACTTACAAATAAGAAATATTTATATCTCTTTACAAAGAATGAATGAATTACAAACAAAGAGATAACTGCTAGCTATAAAACTTCAGTGTTACTAATTAACACTTTCTATACATTTGTATTCTAAGTAATCTAAAGACAATCATCATCAAATGTTCTAAAACCTAACAATCTCCCCCTAATTATGAATATCAGAATGATAAGCATAATTTCAAGGTTGATGATGATGTCAAAACTCAACATTACAATTACTTAGAAAAAGAATAAAGAATTTCTATCTACAAATGTATTCTGAACTAAGATCTTTAATATGTTGTTCAGCTTCCACCAAGACTCAGGTTAAAATCCTATCAGTCTGGCTTCAAAAATAAAAAAAATAAAAAAAATTACAGCTTATTTTTAACAAACAACTCCAACACAACAAGTTTACCTTATTTTTTTCTTTAACAACTCCAGCCTTTCTTTTCTGTTTTTCCTTAGCAACTTTAGTCTATCTATCAACAGCTTTTTCAGCACCAACTCAATTTCTTCTGTAGCATCCTTGAGCAAACTGATAAATACTTCAATATGTCACTCACTGACACTATTAATATCTCTGTTGTAATCAAAGAAGACTTTCTCCCCATGAAAAGTCTCATACCATAATCCTAGAGGTTTAGGATTAGCTTCCGGCACAGTATCCACCTTATGCTTCACCTTCATCACCTTTTGAATCTGGCTTCCAAGTTTCATGTTGAGATCAGAAGTCTCAAGCACAACAGTCAGCAACCACTCCAGGTCTTCTTTCTTTTGTCCCTCCAAGGCTGGCTTTTCAAACTTCAGAGATTCCCCATCTTTCAAGAAAACATGGAGAATTTCTTTGTTGTTTGTACCCTTTACCAGATTTATCTTCTCTGTTGTCTTCTTAAGGGCCTTGATGATTTCTTCTGTACTTGCCATTTCAACCTTGTAAGACTTCTTTGATGAAACTATTTGTGGCTTTGTTGGTCCACTCACAGCCACCAAAGCAGTCTCAGTTAACCTTGGAGGATCTTGAGAGGTAGGCTTTTCAATAGTTGCCCTGGTCATAGGTTTCTTTGCAGATTCCTGAACCAAGGGTTTCCTTCTTGATTTCTTTTCAGCCTCTTCCATCTCTTTATTTTTCTTTTTGGTTATGGCTGCTTTCTGTGCACTTGATTTCCTTGTTAAGGTTTTCTTCTTTTTTGACTCCTCCTCCTCCCTTGCTGCTGCCATATCCTCTTCCTCTTGAAGTTTCTGAGCTAATACTGCATCAGATTCTATTAGCTTTTGTTCTTGAGGATAAACTAACTCCACTTTCCCATCCACTATCAATTCAACTGGAGTGGGAAAGTGAGCAGTCTTCATAGCATCCCCCATCAGCTTAGACTGTCCTGGTTGAGCAGATTTTGATTTCTTTGGCTCCTCAACCAAAACACCCTTGCCTTTATCTTTCATTGTTGGGGCTTGTGCAATGGAAGGAGGAGATGCTGCTGTTGCTGTTGTTGCTGTTGTTGTTGTTGCTGTTGTTGTTGTTGTTGAAAGTAGCTATTGTAGCTGCTGCAAGATCAGCATGTTTCTTTAAGATCCTGTCCATCATTGCTTGCAATTCTGCATCAAGGATAGGACCAGACTTGTGCTTTTGTACAAGAACATCGGATGGACCACTCTCCCCCTTTTTGACATCAGCATCTTTGGATTGAGAGGAGGTGGCCAGATTTGGAATTGTCTGCATCAGTAGCTGCTCCATTCTGTCTTGCTTTTGGATCAGGAGTTGGATGTTTGCTTCAAGGGCTTGAAGTCGACTGTCAGTCTTGGACTTGTCTTTGATAAGTGTATCAATGGCAGTAATTGTCCTCCTTGGCAGGTGTCCTTCATAGCACCTTCTAATCTTTTCAGTCTCCAACTCCATCCTTTCCTCAATTTTCTTCACTGCACCATTGATGCCAGTAACCAAGAAGTGGTGAAACTTTGTGTGTTTTTTATCCACCTTTGTTACTTCTTCCATTATGTCTTGAATTGATGGTGCAGATGTAGTTGACCCTATATTGGTCACATAGTCCTGCCTCAACTGGGTGGCTACTTCCTCCAGAGTGTTGGCATAAGAGGCATCAAGCCATTCATCAACATTATCCTCTAGAGCTTCTTCAGGCACAGGTTCATCTGCTAGGCTTGTCTTCAATGCAGAAATATGATCTTGTCTCTGTTGTAGACCATATAACTCTTCAAAATCAGCATTGGACATCTCAGATATGACTTGTAAAGCTGTATCCCCTGTGCTTGATCTAATCTCTGGTTCTTCTGTTTGGATATTGATGGAGGGAGCAGAAGAAACCAGAGCTTCTTGTGAGCTTGTTTCAACAGGTTTTAAAAATATACCTGCTGAAAATTTCTCTCTATTCTTTTGTTCAAGGATCTCATCCTTGCTCACACCCTCTCCTTTTGCCTGGGGTTGGGCACCCAGCTTCTCTAGCTCTACTTTTTCCAAGCTATTTAAAGCTTGACTCTCTTGTATGTGTATGGTCTCTCCTTTTTCCAGGGCAGGAGCCTGACTCTCACTAATTATTCTCACAACCTCACTCATATGGATGGTGTCACTCTGTCCTACAGAAGTGGGGGTTTGAGAAGTGCTTGTGACAGCATGGATAGGCGGTTCCCTTTGTTTATCTTGGGCTAGGGATCTATCCATGGAATCAGTTTGAGAGCTTGTCTCGATTATTGGCTCCTCTTGAGAAAAATCAAGAGAATCAATCATATGTATATTAAAAGAATCAAGAGTGGGAGAAAAAGGAGAAGAATGTACAATTTGGAGTGTTGACTGTTCCTCAGACATTGAAAATTGAGGAACATCAAAAGATGACTCTGTGTGTGCACTCCTTGTGTCACTCTTTTCTTTTATTTTCTCTCTTAGGGTTTCCTCTTGTTGGTGAACAAGAGGTTGTGCAGACTCTGTACAGTGTGTTCCTGGTTGGGAACTTTCTTCAATGTCAACATCCTTTTGGGAGGATGGTGACAGTTCACTGTTTTTCCTTATAACCTCCAATGCTTTTTGAGAAGCACTGGATTGCTGTGGGCTTTTGGTATAACTCTCTTCTTTCTTTGAAGTGGAACTTCAGCTTCTGGTTCTCCCTCATCCTCACTTGCTCCCTCAATTATTTTTCTTTTAATTGGGAGTTTTGTGATTGTCTTTGGTTTTACAACCACAGTCTGTTGAGAGACTGTGGAGGGGGCTATGGACAGTTGATGTGAAGTGGTTGGAGGATTAATGGGGGTTTGGCTTTCAATATCCTCAAAAAATTGCAAAGAATAAAGATTTGGAAGCCTGTCAATGAGAATAGATCTCATGACAGGAGGAAAAAATAAGGGAACTTTTACCTTTGAAAATTTATGCTTCACATCAGTAAGTATTCTTTTACTCTGCAAAACAGTTGGTAGAACTTGCATGCCAGTAATATCAAGGTTAGGAATTAGATAATTAGCAATTATCATCAAAAACCTAGAATAATAAATTTTATTTTTATTGGTTTTAAGTTTTATCAACAAATTTTGCAGAATAAAGAGCCCAATGTTAAGATGTCTATCATACAGCACACTAAAAGCGATTTGTTGTGTGAGTGTAATGATAGCATCATAGCCACTGCACTTAGTAGAAAATGCTTTTGTGATTATGTCAAAAAATAGTGACCACTCTTGCCTAAGATGGGGTCGTGTTATAGACCCAACAGAAGTAATTTCTGCAGAATATTGTAAATTTTTAAACATAGAAACAATTTCTTCATCAGAAGCAAGTGAGTCAAAGTTTTCATGAACAGGTAAATGTAAAGCATTATTAACTACTGTATGATCTATATTATAAACAGAGTTTGCATACCTGAAACTTACCACAGGGGAGGCAGTTTTCTCACGCTGGATGGTAGTAGTGGACCAGACAGCCGTGATAACCTCAGCGGCTTGAATGGGGGCTTCGTAAATGGCATACGAAAGACTGGATTGTTAAAAGAAAATCCACAAAGGGGTGGTACTGGGCTTCAAAGACATGCTTATCAGCCACCCCTGCATGGTTTGTCTTGATGATATCAAAATCTCCAAACTTGAACAGAACTGTTTTAGCGGCCATTTTCAGAGATCTGTGAACTTTGGAAGAAAACTTGAAAAAGGGTTAAATTGCAGAGTATTTGCAGAGAGAAAATAATTTCAGAGCTTGAGTGTTTCTAATTGCAAAGATGTTTGAATTTTGTTTTATCAAATTGTTCGAAACGTTTGCAATTCTTAAGGATAGTGAACCGTTTTTTATCGTGGGAGAGATAACTACCATATTACCCTCGATCGGAGATTGCCCTAATACCTGGTAAGTTCACTTGTAAGAGACTAGAAGAAGATTAGTCTCTAATAGTGTTGACTATCGGGGACTAATGTAGTCTCTGATAATATTAACTATCGGGGACTAGTTAGTCTCTGATAGTAGTAACTATCAGGGACTAGTTAGTCGCTGATAGTATTAACTATCGGGGACTAAAGTAGTCTCTGATAGTATTAACTATCGGGGACTAGTTAGTCTCCGATAGTTCAATTTTTTAATTTAGTTGGGAACTAATTAAAAACAACTATCAGGGATTAAAATAGTCTCTTGCTTACTCTAGCTCATGTTATTCAATCCAGAAAATTAATTCTAGCTTCACAAATTCTGTTTAAATAAAAAACAGCTGCAATCCAGAAAATTAATTCTAGCTTCTAAAATTCTGTTTTAATAAAATAAAATAGCTTCTTTCCAGAAATTAAATTCTAGCTGCATACAACTAAACAACTTGTTTAAAAAAAATTAATCAATTTTTAGAGGCATAATTCAACATTCCTAATTCAGAAACTAATCTAGAAAATGTAGATTCATCTAAAGGTTTTGTGAATATGTCTGCAAGTTGTTTATCAGTTGTTACCAAGTGTAATTCGATATTACCTTCACTTACATGTTCTCTTATGAAGTGATATCTAATATCTATGTGTTTTGTTCTTGAATGTTGCACTAGATTTTCTGTTATTGCTATGGCACTAGTCTTATCACAATAAATAGGAATTTTGGATAATGACATACCATAGTCTAGGAGTTGATTCTTGATCCATAGGATTTGAGCACAGCAACTACCAGCTGCGATGTATTCAGCTTTTGCTGTTGAAGTAGAAACTGAATTTTGTTTCTTGCTGAACCAAGAAACAAGTCTGCCTCCAAGAAGTTGGCAGCTTCCACTTGTGCTTTTCCTATCAAGCTTGCAATCTGCATAGTCAGCATCTGAATAACCGATTAGTTTAAAATCAGATTCTTTGGGATACCATAAACCAAGGTTTGGGGTACCTTTTAGATATCTGAGTATTCTTTTTACAACAATCAAATGTGACTCTCTAGGGTCAGCTTGAAATCTAGCACATAAACATGTAGCAAACATTATATCTGGTCTACTTGCAGTTAGATACAAAAGAGAGCCTATCATGCCTCTATAGCTAGTAATATCAATTTTCTTTCCTTTTAAATCTTTATCTAGCTTAGTGGCAGTAGGCATGGGTTTTTTTTGCAGATGCACAATCAACCAAATCATATTTTCTCAATAAGTCTTTGATATACTTGGACTGACTGATAAATATTCCATCAGTTAATTGTTTTATTTGCAAACCTAAGAAAAATGTTAATTCTCCCTTCATACTCATTTCATATCTAGACTGCATAAGTTTTGAAAATTTTTCACAAAGTTTTTCATTTGTAGATCCAAATATAATATCATCTACATATATTTGCACCAATATTATGTCTGAGCCTTGCTTTCTATAAAATAAGGTTTTATCTATGATATCTCTAACAAATTTATTTTCAAGCAAAAATTGAGATAGAGTATCATACCAAGCTCTTGGTGCTTGTTTTAAGTCATAAAGTGCTTTGTCTAACCTGTACACATGATTTGGGAATTTGGAGTCCACAAAACCTGGGGGTTGGTAGACATAGACTTCCTCTTCCAATTTTCCATTCAAGAAAGCACTTTTGACATCCATCTGGTACACCTTGAAGTTCTTGTAGGCTGCATATGCCAAGAAGATTCTTATAGCTTCAAGTCTTGCTACTGGTGCAAAAGTCTCATCATAGTTTATTCCTTCTTCTTGAGAATAGCCTTTTGCAACCAGTCTTGCTTTGTTCCTTGTAATTGTACCAGCTTCATCCAAATTATTTCTGAAGACCCACTTGGCACCAATTATTGATCTATTCCTTGGTTTGGGTACCAGTCTCCAGACTTTGTTTCGAGTGAATTGGTTTAACTCCTCTTGTATGGCAATTATCCAGTCAGGATCTTGAAGTGCTTCCTCAATTTTCTTTGGCTCAATCTTTGAAAGAAAACTGAGATATAAACATTCATTTTGAGTTGCACTTCTAGTATTGACTCCATCCTCTAAACTTCCAATTATCAAATCTGGCGTGTGGTCTCTCAACCATGGAATTGCACGTGGCAGATTTGATCTTGAAGTTGAGGCTTCATTATCTAGATTGGTGTTATCCATTCTAGCTTCATGATCAGAGACTGCTCCCCCTAAACCATTGACTCCTGCATTATCAGCTCCCCCTGAGCTGTTTATTTCTATTTGCTCCGATGTCACTGGAGTTTCAGATTGTGCATCAGTGACTCTAGTCTCTGGTGAAACATTAGTCTCCGAAGGATTACTAATGTCATTAGTCTCTTGAGTTTCATCTAATAATCTATTCTCTGATAAATTATTAGATCTTGTCACTTCATGTACAACTGTTAGCTCCCTTTCAACTAAGTAGGGATCATTACTATCTTAGAGTTGTTCAGTAGTCTCTGATGGATATTCCCATGCATCCAATTCATTCTCAAAACTGAGAGGTTCATGCAATCCTTGTCCAATCATTCCTAGAATCTTTTTATCATCAAACACGACTTGTATTGATTCCACAATGACTTTTGTTCTTAGATTATATACTCTGTATGCTTTACTTGACAGAGAATAACCTAAGAAGATTGCTTAATCAGATTTATTGTCAAACTTTCCTCTTGACTCTGATGAATCTCTCAGTACAAAGCATTTACAACCAAACACATGTAAGAACTTGAGAGTTGGTTTTCTCCCAGTCATTAACTCGTAAGGTGTTTTGTTGTATGCTTTGTTTATCAAGGATCTATTCTGTGTAAAGCAAGTAGTGCTTATAGCTTCCTCCCAAAAATATGTGGGAAGCTTAGCCTCTTGTAACATAGTCCTTGCTGCTTCAATAAGGGTTCTATTTTTCCTCTCAACAACTCCATTTTGTTGAGGGGTTCTTGGAGCTGAGAATTGATGTGTTATTCCTTTTTCAGTGCAGAATTCAAGTACTTGGGAATTCTTGAATTCTGTTCCTCTATCGCTCCTTATAACCCTTACTGTTTTTCCTGACTCAGTTTCTATCTTCTTGATATGATCAATTATCAACTGAGCAGCTTCATCTTTTGTAAAGAGGTATTTTACCCAAGTATACCTCGTGTGATCATCCATAATAACCAGTGCATATCTATTTCTTAAGATAGACATCACATTCACTTGACCAAATAAATCCATATGTAACAATTGTAGCGGGTCAGTGATTGATGTTTCTGGTTTACTCTTGAATGATACACTTTTTTGTTTCCCTTTTTGGCATGCATCACATAATCCTTCTTGTGTAAATTCTAATTGTGGAATGCCAGCTACCAATCCTTTCCTCATAAGCTTGTTGATGTTCTTTAAATTCAAGTGGGAAAGCTTCTTATGCCAAAGCCAACTTTCATTAGTTGAAGCTTTGTTATACAGACATGTGATTTGATCAGTAAAAGAAATAAGATTTGCAATGTACAAATTTCCTTTTCTTTTTCTAGTCAATATCACATTCCCAGATTCCTTGTCACACACCTGGCATAGGTCTTTTTTAAAGATAACATGGAATCCTTTATCACATAGTTGACTCACACTAAGTAAATTGTGCTTTAAGCCGTCAACCAGTGCTACTTCTGTGAAGATGACATCTCCATGTTCAACACTGCCATATCCCCTTGTATGGCCTTTGCTGTCATCTCCAAAAGTGACTTTTGGGCCACTTTTCTCTTCATACTGTTTTAGCAGGGTCTTATCTCCGGTCATGTGCCTTGAACAACCACTGTCCAAGTACCATGATTTCTTCTTTTTGCCCTGCACAGTAGAGAGTAACTAGTTTGAGATTTTTGGAACCCAGACTTTCTTGGGTTCTTTCTCACTAGTTGTAGACTCAAGACTTGACTCAGATTGAGTTGATTGCCTTTTAACAGTTTTAACTTTAATAGGACAATCATTAGTCTTGCTACTTGTTTGTGAGAGACTGCCAAGCTTAGAATTTTCAGTTTTAATGCAAAGATGTTCTAACCTTTTTACTGGTGATTTATCTTTTATTCTCTTTGAAGGTGCAGTCTCAATTATAGGAATTTTATTTTTGCTCCTACAGTTTATAGCTATGTGGTTGGGGTTACCACATACATGACATGTCTTTCTAGGAGCATCAGGCATTCTAGCATAGTTTGTATGTTTATTAATGTCTATCTTTCCATTCCTATTTTTCTTCTTTCTACTTAACTTCACCAATTTTTCAGCCTTTTTGTCTGGAAGATTCTCCAGTTTTTTATTTAGTTGTGTCTTTGTCATGAACCCAATATTTAATCTTTTTGTTTCACTCTTATCAACAACATTCACTGTCTTTTGATTACTTTCTGTTTTTGCAGTGAATTGTTGATCTTGAGTGTTAATAAATTTAGGTTCAAAAACAGGAGAGACAAAATTAATTCTTTTAAAATTTGGCTTGCTAATTGAGGAGTTTGCAGCTTCGAATAGATCATTTAAATTTGAACGCTTGTCTAGATTTTCATCATAACCTAGTCCAGATTTTTGACCTATTGTTTGACACTCTACCAAGTCTGTTAACTTTTTAGAGGAAGTGTTCCACTGTTTAATCTTAGCTTGAGCAATTTCAAGTTGCTCTACTAAGTAATATTCCCTCTTTTTCAAAGCATCAATGCAAGAATGAATCTCAAAAAGGTCTGCTCCCGCTGTTAGGAATCATTCTTTCCACACGAAGGTAAATCTTTGCCTGCTAGGCAAGAGGATAGCAAGTTACCTCAAGAGAGGACTGCTACTACACGGACACAGACTCTGTTGTGCTTGGTCAGCCTCTACCTGATGAAATGATTTCTTCTTCTGTTTTAGGTTTGTTTAAACTAGAGGACAAGATCAGTAAAGGATACTTTTTAGCTCCGAAGAAGTGTACCACTGTTTAATCTTAGCTTGAGCAATTTCAAGTTGCTCTACTAAGTAATATTCCCTCTTTTTCAAAGCATCAATCATGTGATGAGCTTTGTTTAAATCAGACTTGATTGTGTCAAATTGTGCCAATCTTTCTTCAAGAAACTTGTTTCTTTTCAAGAGATTGTCGCGTGATTCATTTACATTGGTATGTTCAATAGTTAAAAACCTAAAACTGACATGCAAATCAGACATATCTTTTTGTATGCTTTCAATGCTAGAAGTATCAAGTAAATTAAGCACATTAAAATTCTGATTTACATCACATACCTTTGTAGAATCACTTGACTCGTCACTACGAGCCATTAGGGCAAAGTTGACAACTTCTTCATCAGAGTCGCTGTCAATCCAATCTTTTCCCTCAGTAATCAAGGCTTTGCTCTTGGATTTAGCATTCTTGTCAGCAAAGTCTTTCCTTGATTCTCATCCTTAGATCTATCACTAGATCTAGGCTTCCTACACTCATTGGCAAAGTGCCCTAACCCATCACAGTTGTAGCATCTTATCTTTTTTAAGTCGAAGGTGACTTTTTGACCTTCACGTTTAGGGTTAGGTTTTCTTGACGATTTTCTTCCTTTCCTGCTTGCTCTAAACTTCTTGAACTGTTTGACCATAAACGCCATGAATTCCTCCATGTCATCATCAAAATCCAGTTCATCTTCCTGATCAGTCGAGCTAGCATCAGAAGATTCCACATCAAGCTTCTCTTGAGACTTGTTTGTCTCAACCATCAACGCAGCTCCTCTATCCTTGCCATGCATGCGTTGTTGTTGCTCTACTTCAAGTTCATAGGTCTTTAAATTTCCTTAGAGCCTGTCCAGTGTGAGGATATCCAAGTCATGAGCCTGTCTTATTACCGTTGTCTTTGGATCCCAACTTGGTGGAAGAGATCTCATAAACTTAGTATTGACATCCTCATTATCATAGGACTTTCCAAGTATTTTCAAGTCGTTGAGCAAAGTGTTGAACCTATCATATATTGATGTTATTGGTTCACCAGGCTTTGCTTGAAAAAACTAATATTGTTGTGTTAACAATGATCTTTTGTTCTTTCGGACTTGGTCAGTCCCTTCACACAGGACTTTAATGGTGTCCCATATTTGCTTTGACGTAGTGCAATTTATGATGCTTGTGAACATATTTTTATCAATTCCATTATAAAGTATGTTCATTACCTTAGCATCCTTTAACACTTGCAACTTGTCTTCATTCGTATAATCACTTTCTGGAGCAAGTTCAAAGTGTTCTGCAACAACAGATCCTTCGACAGTTTTAGCAGGAATAAATTTCCTGGGTAGATAAGGACCCTTCTCAATCCTATCAATGTAATCTGGATCTGTTGCTCTTAAGTGCATATACATCTTTTGCTTCCACATAGGATATTCTTCTCTTTTAAGTATGGGAATTCTAGTACCACCATCACGACTTTCCGCATACGTCATTATGCTAGAGCTGCTTGCTTCATCATTGGCCATCTCTTGGAACGTATTAATTGAATAAATTCAATTACAGGCTCTGATACCAATTGTTTTCCCAGTGAGATGCCGAGAACTTGTAGAAGGGGGGTTGAATACAAGTTCTTTGAAATCTTTTTGAGTTACTTGTTCTGTAAGAAATTAACTTTTCTTGCGGAATATAAAGAACAAGAACACAAATCAATTTATAAACAATTGCTTTATTGATTTACAATTGAATACAAATCCTAACAATTACAATAATGTAATCGTCAGCTACTTTTCTATTTTGTATAGGAAAAGATACAAAACTATGAAAAACCTATACAGCTTTGAAGTTACAATTCTCTGTAAAAATAGAAAAAACTAATTACAACTTCTATCTCAACTGAATTATCATTAACTCAGTTCCTATTCTGAATAAAATTCAGCTTCCTCATTCGAATCAAATACAATCTTTCCTTTTTGATAGGAACAGATTTCTGGTTAGTTTCCTTACCAGCTACGTCTTCAATAATATTTTACATTACATGGAAGACATTCCTTTTTAATTCGAACTCTGTATCTTTCAGGAAATAAATCACGATTAGTCCCTGATGCTTCATCTTTAGTCTCTGGTGACGTCATTACTAGTCTCTGGTGCATTTAGTCCCTGATGACATCAGCTTGTGTAGTCTCCGATAGAATTGTTTAGTCTCTGACGCGTTAAAGCTTCAGTGTTACTAATTAACACTTTCTATACATATGTATTCTAAGTAATTTAAAGACAATCATCATCAATTGTTCTAAAACCTAACACAGTATCATGCACATAAGCCAAGAAGGCTTTGCAACCCTTGCGAACCATTTTCTGTGCTTGGAACATGGTCAAAAATGGCGATGATTTCACCATCTTGGTGCCATGGAACCAAACTTTCGCCTTCTGGGGATAGCGTAGGACTACTTTCTTCGCCTTACAATCAATGTTAGCCTGGTATTTAACTAACCAGTCCATTCCCAATATTACGTCAAATTCTCCCAAAGGGAAAGGAATAAGATCAACAAGAAATTCATGTTGATTTATCTTCAAAGTGCAGTTACAGTAGACATGAGATATGTTCACTACTTCGTGATTAGCAACGGCTACCTCCAAGGGATTAGGTAGAAACTCAGGCAATACTAGCATGCTACTAGCTAATCGTTCAGAAATAAAACTACGAGTAGCACCCGAATCAAATAACACATGAGCAGGTATGGAGTTCACTAGTAGTGTACCTGTCACTACATCGTCAGAAGCCACAGCATCTTGCACCATCATATTGTAAGTCCTTACTTGTGGCTGCACGGGCACGGTGTTGGCTCCTGTCAGCATTGGTTTGCCACCTTTCCTTTGAAGGCAATTAGGAGAAATGTGTCCTTCCAATCCGCACGTGAAATATGTCCTTACTGCGGCCAACGGTCTGCTATTTTGCTGAGGTTGTGGTAGTCTTCCTTGGAGTGGGATAATGATGGAGTTCAAAGTCGGACAATTCTAGGAAAGTGCCCCGGTTGGCAACATTTGAAGCAAACATCCTTCTCTTTCAAACATGGGGTTGTGCCATGGTTCTTTCCACAGTTTGCACACACAGTAGCCCTCCTTGTAATGACCTCAGATGATTACTCCCTCCACTTCCTCTTTCCACTATTGCTAATATAATATTGTTGTTGCTTCTCTCTTCCTTTTTTACACTTACACCACCAAGGTTCTGATGGCTTCCCTTATCATCTCCCTTCCTCCCATCTCCCTTTTTATTTTCCCGATTAAAATCATATACTGTCTTGTTACTCCATTCCGCAATTCTTGCTCTCTCCACAACTGCATCAAAGTTTCCTAGTTGAAAAATTGCTACCTGCCTCAAAATCCAAGGATTCAATCCTTGCTCGAATCTTCGGGCCTTTCTCTCTTCATCGCTTACCTAGTGAGGAGCATACCTCATCAGTTCATTAAACTTTGCCTCATACTCGTCCACTGTCATGGACCCTTGCTTCAAATTTAGGAACCTTAGTTCCATCACATTAGAGACACTAGGGGGGTAAAATTTCTCCCTGAACCTTTGGGTGAACAGTTCCCAGGTTATTACGGTATTTGTGTCCTTTGTAACTTCTCTTTTTGTTAACTCCATCCTCTTGGCACCCTTCCACCAATGATTGGCTTCTTCTTTTAGCATAAAAGTCGCATACTTAGTTTTACAATCTTCTGGCACGTCTACTAAGTCGAAAGCTTTTTTGATCTCTTCTAACCAATATTGTGCTACAGTAGGTCCTCCCTTTCCATCAAAAGTTGGTGGGTTGATGCTTGTGAACTCTCAGATACATGGCCCACGGGTAACAGGCATTGGGGCTGGAGGTGGTGGTGGCACTGGCTGGTTCACAGCTACGGCTTCACGAATAATCTGAAGAAATTGAGCTAGGGGGTTGTCATTTGCATTCCCTGTAGCATTGTTGTTGGCAGAATCATTGTCATTAACAGGGGTCGGTGATGGAACATGCGGGGTATTGCGATTCATCCCAACAACCTCCTCTGAGCTGTCATCCTCTACAACCACTTTGTCAGTATTACCAGCTTGGTTTTCTCTTTCTAAATTTTCCAAATTTTCAGACCTTGACAGGTTGTTATGGAGATTACTTCTCCCGGGTCTTCCTGGTCTCCTTCCTCTGACCATAATCTAGTATAATATACGCAAAGAGTTAAACATCCTTCACGGAACATTCCATTTTTATATGGCTCAAGAATTTATAACTCAATAAGGTGAAGAGCATTAAGCAACACATAAGCATTTAGATGTGTCAAAATATTTATCATTCATGTGCATAGAAGACTGTCATAAACATCATTCTCTAACATTCTTACAACAAGCCACACATAATACAAAAAACATTTGAATACATCTGAGATAGTCGCAACTGTCCCAAGTAGAGTTCAAAATACACACAAAATAACCTCCATCTAAATTTTACATCCACTTTTATAACTAATCCTTCTCATCTTCCATGTCCAAAGATCATTCATGTTCCGCCTCCCTTTCCTAATGTCGAGACTGTATACGTGTCTCCTCGATGCGGCGTGCACAGTGGTTGCTCATTTGCTCCAAACGCGTCACCGTGGGATTAGCTGCTGCTGCTGCTACCATCTGTGCATGCATCTCTAATGCCAGCCGATGGTACAGGCTCTGAGTCAACCAAAAAGAGGATTGCCATGCTGATGCTGCTGTGCGAAACCTATTAATAGTGGCAGCTTGTCGTCGAACTGTCATGGTGCGAGCTGCCAAATGATAGTGAACTTCTGCATCGTAACTACGTTCCATTTCATCATGGGATGGCGCTGCTGCCGGTGTTGGGAACAAAACAAGCCTCGGAGTATTATATTTCATCCTAGGGATATCTTGTGTCACAATATGGTCGCGATCAGAACGTTGGCGTATTGTGCTCTTCCGTGTTGTGTGGCGAATGCGCGGCCCGCGGCGAACAGTGGAAGGTCCGGCCTCCTGTATTGGCTTCATGGCGAGGCTGGGGCCTTCATATACTGGTGATGGTGGATTTTCGTCCAATGGTGTAGAAGTGAACAGTGGAGACTCCACACTAGGTTCCTCTTCCTCTTAAGATGAAAAGTGCGGGGGATCTAGAACGATCTCTAGCCATCTACATGAAACAATCCAAGTCAGTAAATCTGAACTTCTTAATAAACAATGCATGCAACAATATATCTATGAGGTGGTGCCTGCATTTCAGTCTTATTTTCCCTTAGCAGTTTCTAACCTTAAGGTGTTCAACAACCTTAATGTCCAACGTAGGTCTTAGTCCTTGGGCCATTAACCTATCCTAGTACTTCAGTTCTAGCATCAAATTCTTAAATTTCTCTACTAGAGCAATTCTGGGACATACCGCAGTACTCCCTACTCTTGGATGTGGCTTACGGGTAGTGTTTCCTTACGAATTACTTCTGGCCGTAACTGGGCTCTGATACCAACTGTGACGACCCCAAAATCTCTCACTGGATCAGGGCTTCGTCAAAAGAAGGAAAAGATAACCACACATCCATTCATAGAATAATTACTGAAAGAAACGATAATAAAGAGTTATTACAACCCAAAATATTATATATACAGCGGAAGCTATTCTATCTGTATACTATAATCCAAAACATCACTTTACAGGTCGTCTTCTTTTCTCCACTCCTTATTGGTATTACAAAGGCTAGACAACCTCAATAACCGATCATTTTTGTCTTTCCCTTGTCCGAGGGCTCAACCTTTATATTCTGTCCTGCAAGGCATTAAAATTCAACAAGAATGAATGATTTACGCTCAGCAAGTATATATAAACAATTTGGGAAAAACAATTCTGGAATGTTTCAAAAAAATTCAATTCTGCTAAGAGGCTTAGTGAATCAACAAGGAATCTTTAGGACTAATGCCTCAGAAATCTTCAAGGAATCTTTAGGACTACTGATGATAAACAATTGTGTAATCCTTCTTAAAACAAAGCATAACTTCCTTGAAGTAAAAATATCCATCGTGGGCTAAAACCGCTGGATGTGCTAACCATACGGTATACAGCTGGCCTAACTGTGACTGTATGATCCCTCCTTGTGTGAACGTACGTAGTCACATAAAATTCGTCTAGGTCAGGTGAAGAACAAATCAGCACCTTTCCTTTCCTCTAACCATCCATGTGGCATCATTCTTCAAGGAACATAGCATTCTCATTTATTGGACAGAGATAACATTGAAAAATAGCTGGAAGAGCAAAGCTTCTTTATATCCATGCACTTTTATTCATATCATGCTAGCGAAAATTTAAGGCATAGCATTCTGTTTCACAAGGAAATTTAAATATAAATATCATATATTTGTACGCATGTCGAATCAATTGATCATACGCTTAACTGAAATAAGCATAAGAGTAAGAATATACTTACCATAGTCCTTTGCAAAAAATTCAAATCAATTTACTTGTGAGAGAGAGATTCTGTAAATTATGCAAGTAATATTTTAATAAGAATTTATGAAAGAAAATATGTATGTGATGTCCTTAAACTTTTACTGTTTTAAAGAATAACAACATAAAATAATTTTAAGAAAATAATATTTTATAGTCTTGATAACAGACTATGCATCGAGGAATAATTTTCTCATTAACAAACTCGTCAGGGACTGATATCTTTAGCCATCAGAGATTAACATATTTTTCCCATCAGAGACTAGGAATTTCCTCTATCGGAGACTAAGAAATCTCCTTCATCAGAGACTATGGAATTTCCTTCATCAGAGACTATGGAATTTCCTTCATCAGAGACTATGGAATTTCCTTCATCAGAGACTATGAATGACGTCATCAAGGACTGAACTTAGCCCATCGGAGACTAAGGAATGACGTTATCAGGGACTAGCAACTCATCAGGGACTGATGATGTCATCTTAATTCTATTGGAGACTAAGAATGACATCATCGGAGACTAACTTCTCATCAGAGACTGATGACGTCATCAGGGACTAAACTTTAGCCTATCGGGGACTAAAGCTGACGTCATCCGAGAGTAAATAACCCGTCGGAGACTAATGACGTCATCGGGGACTAACCTTTAGCCTGTTAGAGACTACGGCTGACGGCATCAGAGACTAAATAATTCATCAGAGACTGATGACGTCATCTTAACTCATCGGGGACTAAGGGTGACGTCATCATCAGAGACTAACAACATCTCATCAGAGATTAAAAATATCTCATCAGAGACTAAAAATTATCTCGTCAGAGACTAAAATTATCCTATCAGAGATTACGAAGATCTCGTCAGAGACTAACAACATCTCATTAGAGATTAACATCATTTCATTAGAGATTAACATTAGAACTTGCTTCTGCTATAATGGAGGATCTATCATGCTCGAACTCAACCTATGATGTCTTATGAAGATGCAAAAGAATAAGAACTTAGCATAAATCTTTGATGCTATGCATGAAAGAAACTGAGTAGGGTTCTAGGTTCTTACCTCTTTGTTCTTAAGGGTGAGATCAAAGCTGGTCTAAAAATAATTTCCGAAAAAAAGAGCTTGGAAATTTATGGACATGATATATTTAAACGAAACTCTTTAAAAGAGAAATTTTGGTAAAAGAGTTAAAATTTCATCTCGAATGAGGTATTTATAGAGTTCAAGAGCAGTAAACTAAGGTTACGCATTGGAATAAAACGATTGGTTAATTTGGACAGTAAAACGGCTATTCATCATGACTTCTTGGTAGCAACCAGCTGCTGTCCTACATGCATGAAAACATAGCCACCTAAACAGTTTCTAATCAAACACGTAATCACAAATGTTACGTAACCCTCTCCTCTTCCTCCATGTTGTTCAATATAATCTTATATGGGATTTGCTAATCCCCTTTTGATACCTTTTTAAGGAACTTAACCTCATCATCATGGATATCACAGCATCATAAAAATTTTCATTGTAGATATGGATTTATCATTCACATTTAGAAGACTAACCTCCATGTAAAAATACAATAACACAAAATAAAATTATTTCTTACTGTAAAATACATTTAAAATTTTTGGTTTCTCACATTAACACAACTCCTTTGTCCGTGTTGAAATCAAGTTCTATTTGAATTAGAACTCTTTACTGCGTTAGAAAGGAATTTTCACTTTAGTCTTTTATGGCTTCAACAATAGTCTATGATGAAATGATACTTAATCTCTGATAGGCTTAATCTTTAGTCTCTGATAGGCTTAGCCTTAGTCTCCAATAGGCTTAATCTTTAGTCTCTGACAGGCTTAGCCTTCGTCTCCGACAAGCTTGACTAACTTCAATAAATCTTCAATCTCTGGCAGTTAGTCCCTGATAGACTAAACATAATCCCTAACTTTGTTGAATTCTCCAATGTAGTTTTGGTAGTCTCTTACAATACAATTTAACTTACTCTCTTACAAAAATATATTACAACAATCAGGGAATAAACTACCAGCTACAAAAACTTAACTTCTATAAACTAGAACTAACTACACATTTGTATTTCTAAGTATTCTAAATTTAATCATCATCAAATGCTAAAAAACCTAACACTTAATAATCATGGAGCCAAAATAGCTTGGACGAAGGTTTGTTCTCCTAGGGATGACGGTGGTTTGGACCTAAAAAGTACAAGGGAGTGGAACCATGCCCATTTGCTTTATAGGCTTTAGCAAATCATAAATCTATGGTTTCAATCCTTATGGACTTTATGGATTCATAACGCTGTTATTAAAAAGTCCAACTTTTGGTCTATGAAGGCTATTACTCAATCCTAGTGGTGTTGGAGGAAAATCCTCTCCTTTAGAGTCACTGCTAAACAATTCATCAATTACTTTGTTGGTGATGGTTAAAGTGTAAGCATGTGGTTTGACCCATGACATAACTCAAAACACATAACCTACAACCTTTTGCCAGTTTTGTTAATAACCCAATCATTCTTCAATCAGGACTATGGAGGGAAGCTGTGGTTGCAGATATCATTTTCAATGGAAATTGTAGGTTCCCCCTTTCTAATCACCAAGTTATTAACAATTGGAGGAGCACCTTTAACTACCTTACTCCTTTCAACATTATGAACCAGGATAATGTGCATTGGAGAAATGTTCCTCTTGCTATAACAAATGTTATATGTATATGGTCTAATATTCGCACAAGGAATCAGAAAGTTATTTTGAATCGAGTTGTTTGGAACAAACTTGTCGTACTACAGTACTCCTTCATCAACTGGTTGTGTTGCCTTAAAAGCCTGTGGACTTTGGATAAATTGCTCAACTTTGTCCTAAATATCACAAATCTTTGTGTCATGTGCAACAATGGACTAGAATCCTTTGAGCACATATTTTTCAAATGCAACTACTCTCTCAAGATTGCTTATGCTCTCCTTTGGAAAGCTGGTTGGTATGGCTCCAACTTTATATGGATTGCACTTTGGCACAACCTCAGTTCTTTGCATTTTAATTCTTTTAGAAACCAGTTGATATGGTTCAGTTTCAACACTATTGTATATCACATTTGGTCTGAAAGAATTGGTAGGATGCATGATAAAGCTGCTAGGAACTCACAAGCCCTTATAGCCCAAATTATTCTTATCATTAAAGTAAGCTTGTCTCACATGCAAAATTTAGGAAAGCTTGTCTCACATGCAAAATTTAGGAGGTTGAGCTCTAGTCTCCCTCAGTGGAAATTCTTTCCCTATTTGACAAATTGTTCTTTGGAGGTTATATGGTCTTAAGAAGTTAGTTAGAAGATATGTGGTCTCGGATTAGAGCTCAATGGGTAGATGGATAAAGGCTCATCCGAGGATAATGATTCACCTGGAGATTTCTAGCTCGTCAGTGGATAATGATTCTTCACCCATCAGAGGATGCTCGCCATTAGAGGATAATGGATTAGTTTCTGTTTTAGAGGATAATTATCCACCAATGGTTAGGCCATAGGAGGATAATTATCAACCGATGTTTTAGATTCTGCTTCGGATGATAATTATCCACCGATGGCTTCGGCATTAGAGGATATTCCTGCTTTGTGTTTTCTGCTTTGTGTTTTTTGCTTTGTGTGTATGCTTTCTGCTCATAACTTATGCTTGTGTTTTCCCTAGCTTGCGGGTTGTGCTAATAGGTCGAGAAGGATGCCTCTCGTTAATTTTGTACCCTTTTTCCATTTATATATTTTACGCAAATTAGCAACCAAAAAACAAAATATATACATGCTGATTGGTCATTGATTTTTGAAAAACTCAATTTTCCTCTAACTCAGAAATTAAGATTTTATACATTAACAATGTTGAGTCATCAGCAAATAATATTTTAATTTTTGCTTTCAGCAGGTAATTATTCACCGATGAGTAAATCATTAGGGGATAAATTAACCACTCCTACTTTATTCATTAGTCAATAATATTCTTCTAAGGAGTAAAATTATCTCCTGATGCTTCATTTATTCATCAATCGATAATTATCCTCCGAATAGTAAAATTATGTTCTGATGCTTCATCAGACTAAAATTATCTGCTAATTGGTTATACGTATCTGGGGATAATATTATCTGCTTCTTTTATTAGCGGATAATTATCCACTGATGGACTGATAATTATCTACTGCTACTTTTTATCAGGTGACAATTATCCACTGATCAATTATATTGTCAAAGGCTAATTATCTACTAGTTCAGAGTTGATCATTATCTACTGATAGTTAAATTATTAGCATGTAATTATTTACAGCTTCTCTTTATCAAACTTGGATATAATTTAACGTTTAATTGACATAGTTCAACATGCCAATCTCACTTACCAACCTGTTGTAGGTAGCTTCATCAAGTGGCTTGGTGAATATGTCTCTATGTTGCTTCTGTGTGGGAATGAAGTGAAGTTCTGTGGTAGCATTCATCACACATTGTCTAATGAAGTGATACCCGATGTCTATGTGCTTTGTTCTAGAGTGTTGCACACGATTCTTTGTAAAGACAATAGTGCTAGTGTTATCACAATAAATAGGAATTTGATTGAACATCATACCATAGTCCATTAGTCTATTTCTCATCCATAAGTTCTGAGGACATCAACTGCCAACAACAATATATTCAGCTTTTTGTAGTTGAGATTGATACTGAATGTTGTTTCTTGCTAAACCAAGAGACCAAGCTCCCACCTAAGAATTGACAACTATCAGTTGTACTTTTCCTATCTATTTTGCAACATGCATAGTCTGCGTCTGAATAACCTTAGTTTGAAATCAGATTCTCTTGGGTACCAAATGCCAAGATTTAGAGTTTTCTTGAGATATTTGAATATCCTTTTAACTGCAATCATATGAGACTCTCTAGGATAAGCTTTTTTTTCTTTTTTTGTTAAGTTAAAAAATGTATAGAAAAGAAAAGAAAAGGAGACAAGAATAATAGGAGGCATACCCCCCTAGGACAACTGATTAACACTCAGAGAGAACAAAAAAATGTGATATCTGGTCTACTAGTTTCAACTTGGAAGTTAGCACATAAACATGTTGAAAACATGATACCTAGTCTACTAGCAGTTAGATATAATAATGAGCCTATCATTCCTTTATAACTTGATATGTGAATTTTTTTTTGTTAAGTTAAATTAAATAAAAGACAAGAAGAAAGATACAAAATTAACGAGAGGCATCCCCCACGACATATTAAAACAAAAAATTCTAGCTATGCGAAAAAAAGAGAACAAGTAATCAGACTACATAGCCAATAAAAGGCAAACAGAAAACCTCTAACATCTTGAAACACCCTAAGATAATCTCTGACGCAAGGTATCCCTGACACGCATCGTAACCCCTGATGGACTGATTATTTCCTTTCAAACCAGTATCAAATTTAGTGGATGTTGTCATGGGTGTTTTGACATTTGAAACATCTTATAAATTAATTTTTTAAAAAAGATCTTTGACATAGTTTGACTGATATATAATAATACCATCAGTAATTTGCTTTAACTTGTAATCCTAAAAATGAAGCTAATTCACCCGAGAGTCAGCACGCCACAAACCAGTAATCAAGAAAGGTTCTTGATTTTAGAGTTTTCCTTACCAACACCATAAACTCTGACTTGATTCTCCAAAAACGAGAAATAATAACTCAATCTTGCTTCTCCTTGATTTTTACGCAAAAAAGTTCAGAAATTAAGAAGATGAAGAAGAACGAACGAAAAGAAAAAACACAACTGCTAGCTAAGAGAGACGATCCTTCAGAAAATCCAAGAATCGTGACTCTCCCTCTAACCTTCTTCTCCCCCTTTTCTCTACATTTCCCCTAAAACCCTAGAATCAACTTCCCTCCCTCACATGTCCTGTCTTTCCCCCCCCCCCCCCCCTCTGCTCCTTTTTTCTTTCTTCAACTCCTCTTTTCTTCTCCCCATGTTCTCCTTTTTGCGATGGAAGGTTTCCCCTCTCTAGTTATGGTCAAGTCTGACCCCAACCCAACCCCCTTTGTGATGGCTATGGTTAGATCCAGCTCGGTGGGAACTATTGTTTCAGACTTTGATTCAGAGAATCTTGTAGGAGAACCTCTGTTGAGCAAGGAAATCTTTCCTGCAGTTGCGCAACTCACTAAAGGTGATCGACTCGAGACCCTCCAAGCTCGAAATAAAAATGAGACTCTCCTGGCCTTCATGACCTCCTTGAGTTGGAGTGTTGAGGACATTAATAAGTTTGAGCTCTCAGGCTCCTCCCCTATTATCTCCCTTCAGCATGGTTCGAGCAGTCCCGTGGCCAACACTTCTGGCCCTGTTGCAGAGCTTACCAGGAATGGTTCAGATGCTAATGCAAGCAAGAGCAAAGCCTTTGGATCTTTGTCTTAGAGTTAGTGGTTTCTGGGGGGATGCTCCAGAACAACTTAAGCTACAGTTCTTCCTTCCTGTTTTGGAGAATGGTTTAGCTCACATTTAACCCCCTCTTAATATGTTGCAAAATGGAAACAAACGATGGGAAACAAGCATCATTGGATATTTTCTTCACTCCAAAATTCCTTTTAAAGTCCTGTAGCCGATAGTTACCAAACTTTGGGGCAACTTGGGGCTCCAGAACATTGTTACCCAAAAAAATCATTATTTTTTTAATTTCAAATCAGTACAAGATAGGGACTATGTGTTAGCTTTGGGCCCCTGTATATTTAAATAAACAGATGGTTCTTAAACCGTGTGATGCCACGAAGGCAAGTTGTAAATCTGCACCTATTTAGGTGAAGTTCCATGATATCCTTCTCTCTTATTGATTGGTGGAAGGTCTTAGCTATATTGCTAGTGGTATCGGCAAGACCCTCCATTTAGATAGGTAGACTGCTCTTCTCAACCCAATGCCTTATGCTAGAATCTCTGTGGACATTCCTATGGATTTTGAATGGCCGAGCTCTTTTCCAGTGACTATATATCAGTGTCACGAGGACCAAGTAGTCACCTCTTGTGTTTCTGTTACTGTGGAATACCAAAATGAGCCTCCTTATTGTAAGCATTGCTTGACTTTTGGCCACACTTTAACCAAATGTCCTATTGCCAACTACCAATGGATCCCTAAAGCTAAACTTGCCTCTAGATCTGCCACTATGGTTAGGGAATCTCTTGTTCTGCCCCCTACCAAGCCTAAACCCCTCATTGCTGATAAGGATGGGTGGATCGCTATTACTTCAAAAATTAAAACTCTTATCTAAGTTGAACATCCTCTGGAGGCTCCCGTTGCTCCGAACCTTCCTCCAAAAGCTCTTCCTCTTGCATCCCTTGAATTGGGTTAGACTCTCGTCCCTCCTCTACCACTTCTCCTGGCTAGCATAATTCCCCTCCTTCTCCTTGCTCTGTAACCCCTAATAATAGCTTTCTTGATAAGCTTAAATAAGTGGATGAGAAGGAACTAAATGCCCTGAAGCTTAAGGCTAAGATGGTTAAGCACAACAATCCTACTTCTTCTGGTTCTAAGAGGCAGAGGTAGGCACTGAGTTTAGCTCCACCTTTTTGTTTGTGATGATTATTTTTTCCTACAATGTAAGAGGCCTCAATAAATCTTTTAGACAGTAGGACTTAAAAGATTTCCTTTCTGAGCACAATATCTCATTGGCTTGGATATTGGAGACCAGGGTTAAAGAGAATAAAGCTTAGCAATGTACCTCTGCTATTCGTGTTAACTGGAACTAGCATCATAACTATGCCTATCATCACAATGGAAGGATATGGGTTGGTTGGAACCCATCCTTATGGAATGTCAATATCATTTTGGTAACATCTTAGTTGGTTTATTGCAAAGTTGATTCTACCACTTCAGATGATCATTTCTTCATTACCTTTGTTATGTCTTCAATACTACAGGCCAAAGGAAAATTCTCTAGTAGGACTTGTGTAATATCTTTGCCAATATGGCTAATAAATGGGCTGATATGGGGGACTTTACTGAGATAAGGAACTTAGGAGAAACAAAGGGGGGTAGGAGGCTCTTGACTCTTGGCATGTCAAAATTCCAATCATGCATAGACTTCTGCTGTCTTGATGACATTAAAGCCTTTGGATCCTTTCACACTTGGTGGAATGGTCGGGCCAATTACCCCATAGCCATGAAACTAGATAGGGCACAAGAGGAAACCTAAACCATTCCAATTCTTCAACCAATTGGTTCTTGTTAAAGGATTCTAACAAACTATCAAAGAAGCCTGGGAAACTCCGGTCAATAGGTCTTCTATGTTTATCGTCTCTGAGAAATTTAAAGCTACCAAGAAAGCTTTAGTTGCCCTTAATCTGAAACAAGGTAATGTTAGGGCCAATGTTCAGGAAGCAAGGGATAAGCTCTTTATTTTCCAGCAGTCACACCATTTTAGTAGGCTTTCTGACACCTACCTATCAGAGGGGAAAAAACTTTCACATGTGCTGGAACTGGCCTATATATATATATATATATTTTTTTTCAAATTTTAAAAATTAAATAAAAGCAAATGGAGGTACAAAAATTACGAGAGACATCCCTCTCGGCCTACTAAAACAAACTCTTGCTAGGCAGAACAAAACAAACCAACAGGAAAAATAAACACTAAACGTACAGCCCTATACACTAGAAATAGGGGAATAAACCATAAATTTTCCACTGATGGAGTAGGATGGAATATCCCCTGATGGACAAGGTTGGTATCCCCTGACGGACAAAGCTGGTAATATCCCCTAACAAAAAATATCCACAGATGAGATATCCCTGACAGACAATATTCATTGATGAGATATCCCCTGAAGGGTAAAATCAACTGGTGAGATATCCCCTGATGGATAATATCCCCTGACGGACAATATCCACAGATGAGATATCCCTGACAACAAGGCTAGTAAAATTTCCACTGACAGACAAGGCTTGCAAAATATACACTCACGTGCAATGCTAATGAGATATCCCCTGGGGGACAATATCCACTAATGAGATATCCCTGATAGACAATATCCACTGATGAGATATCCCCTGAAAGACAATATTCACTGATGCAATATCCCTTGACGGACAATACCTCCTGATGAGATATCCATTGACGGACAATGCTAATGAAAGATCCAGTGATGTAAAGAAATATCCATTGACAAAATCCCCTGATGAACAAGGCTGACAAAATATACACTGATGGCTATCCACTGATAGGAAAGGCTGAAATATCCACTGACGACTATCCACTTATGGGCAAGGATGATGAAATATCCCATAATGGGCTAATAAGAAATATCCATTGATGTAATATCCCCTGACGGACAAGGTTGAGAAAATATCCATTGACAGACAAGGCTGATAAACTCTAGAAGGGGAGATCTCCTAATAGCTCGAAAAAATTATTCAAGCCAAGAGAGAAGGCTAGGATGTTTGTGTGCATATGTTATGAATTTTCGGTTTGCACCCAAGATACTACGAATGTAGTCCAAAATCTGTCTAACAAGGAGTCGGGCTTGCAAGTTCTTCTCCTGAAAAATTCTTCTATTACGTTCTCTCTAAACATAATAGAGGGTAGCTGAAAGACTTAGGCTATAAACTTGCAAAACAAGAAGGGGAATCATAGAGCCTGTGGATAGGAGAGAGATGATGGGTGCCAGGCTCTAAGTGTTGGGATTGAAACTAGACAAAGCAAAAACTGGAACAGGCCTATATTAGGTAGGAGCATCTAGCCCATCAAAAATCTAGGGTTCAATGGCTTCAATTAGGGGATCAAAACACGGCTTTCTTCCACTCCAAAGTAAAGAATAGGTGGAATACAAACAAAATATTTGCTCCGAGGGATAATGATGGGAATACTACTACAAATGAAGAGGACATCTAGAACATTGCTATTAATTACTTTGATGGACTTCTTGGCAAAGATAACAATACCTTCTGCCCTGGTAAGGAGCACATTAGAAAGTACATAACCAGATGGATTGTCCCAAGGCATCATAACTCTCTCATTGCTCCTATTACTGATGTGGAAGTTCTCACAACTCTTAAATCTATGGAGCAAAAATAAGGCTTTGGGTCCTGATGGCTTTAATGTGAACTTCTTCCTTGTGGCTTGGGAAATTGTTGGAAATGACTGCACAAATGCGTTACAACACTTCTTCTCTATGGGACATCTCCTCAAAGAAACAAATGTTAGTGCTATCACTGTAGTCCTCAAAGTGGCCAATCCCTCTACTATGGGTGATTTCCGACCCATTTCTTGTTGCAACACTACTTATAAGCGCATTGCCAAGATTTTGGACAACAGAGTGAAGGATACTCTACCTGACATTATTTCTAAATCACAAATTGCTTTCATTCCTGGTAGAAGTATAGGGGACAATATTTTGTTAGCTCAAGAATTGAAGAGGGAGTATCATACACACAAAGGACAACCTAGATGTGCTAATGGGTGATGGTACTGCTGATGCATCCGTGGCAAGTGATAGTGTGATTAGTCTAGTAGTGAAGGATGTGACATTGGATTTATTTTTCATTGATACATATAGTGGGCATTGGTTAGGAAATTCTACGAGGGTTGTTGTGACTTTAATCATAAACGACGTGTTAAAAGCTTAAGGCATAACAAAGTTGCATTAGGAAGCATAAGGGGCTAAACTAGCGTCAGGGGATAAAATGATGTCAAAGGACAATTTAAGCCATCAGGGGGTAATTAACCCATCAGCGAATAATAATCCTCAGATGACTGTTTAACCCATCAGGGGATAATTATCCACCGATGACCTGCAATTTAGTTATTTTTATGTATATTGTTTCCTAATTGAAATAGAATTTTTTTTCTTTCCTGGTTGGATGAGATTTTTTCCATAGTTGAATTAGTGTTATTTCCATAGGTGGATTAGGTTAAGTTGTCTTCAACTTATAAATAGTTGCAATCCTGTATGTTTTCAAAACAATTTTGAGAATTAATATACAGAATTTATGAGTTTCTTATAACTTATATCTTGCTTGAAAGTTGGTGGTTAATTCTGTTATACTTTCACAACCAGATTTGTTTTAGCTTGTGGGTGATTAAATTCTTTAAGCAAACTAATCAAATTGATCATTTAGTCTTGTTTTTTGGTTATTCAATTCTTTATATAATCAAGCTAAAGTTATTTTTTGCAACTTATTTGATCTTCCCTAGAACAAATACATCATCTTGGTATCCGAGCTTTGGTTGGAAATTTATTCCCACGTTAATTCTATAACCTGCAATCTAGATGGATGGTGAAGAACAGGGTCTTCCACAAGGTTTGACCATAGAGTATCTCAAAACTTACGTCTTAATAGCCAAATCAACGAGATGAGTGATAGACTGAATGAGATCCTAGCAAGATTAGATCGTAGAAATCCCTCTCCTAGTCCAAGTAGGAGTGCCAAATCTGCTTGGACATTAGATTCAGAGGACGAAGAAATTGTTAGACCTTTAAATCGGTGAGTCAAAGAAAATAATGATGATCAAAACGGTTTATGGCTGGATATTCCAGACTTTTATGGAAGCATGAAGCCAGAGAAATTCCTTGAATGGTTGCAACATATAAAATGAGTATTTGATTATAAAGAGTACGATGATTATAAGAGATTCAAGGTTGTTGTTCTGAAATTCACAGATTATGCAAACTTGTCATATGGGAATTTGAGAGCGAAGAGGACAAAAGAAGGAAAAGCATGGATCCAGTCTTGGGAAGCACTGAGAACCATAATGAAGAAACATTTCCTTCCAATTGACTTTGTGTAGGACATATTCCTAAAACTGCAAAGTTTTAAACAAGGAGCATTCTCGGTTAAGGAGTACACTACGGAATTTGAAAGACTAACCATGTTATATGACTTAGAGGAGAGAGAGGAGCACAAAATTACTCGCTTTCTAACAAGTCTGAATTCCAATATTGCAGAAAAGGTTGAGTTGCAACCTTATTGGTCTTTTGAGGAAGTTTGTAAATTGGCCAGGCACGGGGGAGGCATGGAAAAACTATGGGGATTACCTATGTGATGTAGGGTGGTCAACCTACAACAATGGATATCTTAAATAAACTTGTTGATATGCACACAAGAAGTTAATTTAAGGATCTTGAACGAATTTCACGTCCAAGGATATTCGAATCACATGAATAGGGTATTGTTTATATCTCATAAACAAGAAAGAAAACGTGCGAGGCACTTTTTTGAAAAACAATTCTTAACTCATTAAATCTGAATAAAAGAAATACAATCATATTTATAATAACTCCTACAGACTCAAACTCCAAATCCTAATCTAATTATCTAATCCTATTCCTAATATGATTATCTAAATTAATAAACGTAAACTCAGCCCAAATAACTAATAAACTAACCCCAAATGAATTTATAACTAATTCAATTGGATTTACACGCAATTCATGCCTAAATAAAAGAGAACTAAAATAACAGATCAAGAACATAACAAGAAAACAAAGTAGGGTCTAATCTAAGAGAAAACGTATATCTCTGAGAGAACAACTGATATATTCTATATATAGTTGTGTCTAGAGTAATTCCAAACCCTAATCTGATTAGGAGAATAAAATCCAAATTTTATATTTATTATATATTTTAATCAAGTCTTACTTAATTAATATATATGTCAAATAAATATATATTTGTATTTTCTTCCAAGGGACTCTAATATATTTATACATATTACAAACATATAATTTAAAGCCATGATTTAAATAAAATAAATCTTATTAATAAATTAAAATCACTGACATTTAAATTATATCTCCTTAATGAATGTTCTTAGTGTGCAACCCTGTAGGGTATTATTACGTTGGCAATAATTTTAAATCATATTATAAAATTATACACAGTGAGTGGCATCTAGTAATACCCACTGTTACCCAAGTAATAATAAAGTCGTTAATTCGACGCAACCTTTTCGTGACCAATGTTTGAATGTAATTTAATCCTTTTAACCTTGATATCTAAGATTAAATTCAAGGCATGGATGTGTCATCCTCTTCATAATTTAATCTCAGTTTTCTTGATCAATGAGTAGACTATATGAAACAAATCTCTATTTGAGCATGGCCATGCATTTCATAATCTCACTCAATCAAGATGCTTATAGATATCACCCCTAATTTATAGGAGGGTTAAATTCCATCTACATCATTCTCATTTCTCACATAACTCATGATGTATCCAACAATCACCTTTATCGTCCACCCGATTAAAGGTGACATTTGGCAATGTCAAAACACATAACTCCTTATGTAGAAATGTTATGACTTCAGGTTGAAGGACCATTACATCATAGTCACTATGAAAATTACATATGACACATAGTATAATGCTCCATGTAGAATTCTCATGGTGGGTCTGATCAGTACACTGTTCTCTAACATGGTACCTATTCATCAACTTAAAATATCTCGTATATATTTATGACCAATGAGATCTGGCCATGAGTCAATCCACATAAATACTAGTCTCTGTGACGACCCCAAAATCCCTCACTGGATCAGGGCTTCGTCAAAAGAAGGAAAAGATAACCACACATCCATTCATAGAATAATTACTAAAAGAAATGATAATAAAGAGTTATTACAACCCAAAATATTACATATACAGCGGAAGCTATTCTATCTGTATACTATAATTCAAAACATCACTTTATAGGTCGTCTTCTTTTCTTCCCTCCTTATTGGTATTACAAAGGCTAGCCAACCTCAGTAACTGATCATTTTTGTCTTTCCCTTGTCAGAGGGCTCAACCTTTATATTCTGTCCTGCAAGGCATTAAAATTCAACAAGAATGAGCGATTTACGCCCAGCAAGTATATAAATAATTTGGGAAGCAAATCTGGAATGTTTCAAAAAAATTCAATTCTACTAAGAGGTTAGTGAATCGATACTATTGCCTCAGAAATCTTTAAGGAATCTTTAGGACTACTGATGATAAACAATTGTGTAATCCTTCTTAAAACAAAGCATAACTTCCTTGAAGTAAAAATATCCATCGGGGGCTAAAACCGCTGGATTTGCTAACCATACGGTATACAGCTGGCCTAACTGTGTCCGTATGATCCCTCCTTGTGTGAACGTACGTAGTCACATAAAATTCCTCTAGGTCAGGTGAAGAACAAATCAGCACCTTTCCATTCCTCCAACCATCCATGTGGCATCATCATTCAAGGAACATAGCATTCTCATTTATTGCACAGATATATCATTAAAAAATAGCTGAAAGAGCAAAGCTTCTTTATATCCATGCACTTTTATTCATATCATGCTAGCGGAAATTTAAAGCATAGCATTCTGTTTCACAAGAAATTTAAATATAAATATCATAATTTTGTACGCATGTCGAATCAATTGATCATGCGCTTAATTAAAATAAGCATAAGAGTAAGAATATACTTGCCTCAGTCCTTTGCACAAAATTCAAATCAATTTACTTGTGAGAGAGAGATTCTGTAAATTATGCAAGTAATATTTTAATACTTTAATAAGAATTTATGAAAGAAAACATGTATGTGATGTCCTTAAACTTTTACTATTTTAAAGAATAACAACATAAAATAATTTTAAGAAAATAATATTTTATAGTCTTGATAACAGACTATGCATCGGGGAATAATTTTCTCATTAACAAACTCGTCAGGGACTGATATCTTTAGCCATCAGAGACCAACATATTTTGCCCATCAGAGACTAGGAATTTCCTCTATCAGAGACTATGAATGACGTCATCAAGGATTGAACTTAGCCCATCGGAGACTAAGTAATGACGTCATCAGGGACTAGCAACTCATCAGGGACTGATGACGTCATCTTAATTCTATCGGAGACTAAGAGTGACGTCATCGGAGATTAACTTCTCATCAGAGACTGATGACGTCATCAGGGACTAAACTTTAGCCTATCGGGGACTAAAGCTGACGTCATCCTGTCGGAGACTAATGATGTCATCGGGGACTAAACTTTAGCCTGTCGGAGACTACGGCTGACGTCATTAGAGACTAAATAATTCATTAGAGACTGACGACGTCATCTTAAGTCATCGGGGACTAAGGGTGACGTCATCACCAGAGACTAACAACATCTCATCAGAGACTAAAAATATCTCATCAGAGAGTAAGAATTATCTCGTTAGAGACTAAAATTATCCCATCAGAGATTACGAAGATCTCGTCAGAGACTAATAGCATCTCATTAGAGATTAACATCATGTAATTAGAGATTAACATTAGAACTTGCTTCTGCTACAATGGAGGATCTA
>CM025783.1:44410758-44479639 GCA_014636745.2 Centella asiatica | reverse complement strand
AAGATGCAAAAGAATAAGAACTTAGCATAAATCTTTGATGCTATGCATGAAAGAAACTGAGTAGGGTTCTAGGTTCTTACCTCTTTGTTCTTAAGGGTGAGATCAAAGCTGGTCTAAAAATAATTTCTGGAAAAAGAGCTTGGAAATTTATGGAGATGTTATGTTTAAACGAAACTCTTTAAAAGAGAAATTTTGGTAAAAGAGTTAAAATTTCATCCCAAATGAGGTATTTATAGAGTTCAAGAGCAGTAAACTAAGGTTACGCATTGGAATAAAACAATTGGTTAATTTGGACGGTAAAACGGCTATTCATCATGACTTCTTGGTAGCAACCAGCTGCTGTCCTACATGCATGAAAACTTAGCCACCTAAACAGTTTCTAATCAAACACGTAATCACAAATGTTACGTAACCTTCTCCTCTTCCTTCATGTTGTTCAATATAATCTTATATGGGATTTGCTAATCCCCTTTTTGATACCTTTTTAAGGAACTTAACCTCATCATCATGGATATCACATCATCATAAAATTTTCATTGTAGATATAAATTTATCATTCACATTTAAAAAGGCTAACTCAATGCAAAAAAATATAATAACACAAAATAAAATTATTTCTTACCGTAAAATATATTTAAAATTTTTCTGTTTCTCACAGTCTCAATGTATTATTATTGTCCCACTAACAATAATACTCGGCTAGGGACATTTAAGAATCATGATATGTATATATAACATAGTTATACGATCTCATATTCAAGTCACGTAGTTGAATCCATATAATTAATATCATTTTTCTAAGGACATTTATTATGTTAACATTTATATAACGCATTAAATAAAACATAATAAAAGAAATTATCATTCAACTAAAACATAACATAAATATAGTGTCACAATCATTGCATAATTGGCCACTAGGGCATACACTCCAACAATCTCCCACTTGCACTGGAGCCAATCACTCATGTATCTAATACCCATAGAACTAGTGTGACCATCGTGCTTCTGCTGCGACAAAGCCTTGGTCAGTGGGTCTGCAACATTTTCTTCTGTCGGTACTTTGCATATATGTACATCAGCTCTCTCAATGATCTCTCGAATGAGATGAAATTGCCTAAGTATATGCTTGGATCGTTGGTGAGATCTAGGTTCCTTCGCCTGTGCAATGGCACCATTGTTATCGCAGTAGAGGTCTACTGGATCAATAATAGAAGGAACAACACTAAGTTTAGTATTGAACTTCTTTATCCATAAAGCCTCCTTGGTTGCATTAGAAGCATCAATATACTCAGCTTCTATTGTAGAATCGGCAACTATCTCTTGCTTTGAACTCTTCCATCTCACAGCTCCACCATTAAGGCAAAACACTTAACCTGACTGTGATTTATCGTCATTGTTGTCAGTTTGAAAACTAGCATCAGTGTAACCCTTTACTGCCAGTTCCTCTTCACCTCCATATACCAAAAATGAATCCTTAGTCCTTTTGAGGTACTTTAGGATATTCTTGACTGTTGTCCAGTGACCTTCACCTAGATTTGACTGGTATCTGCTCGTCATGCTCAAAGCATATGAAATATCAGGACATGTATATAACGTTGCATACATGATAGATCCAATTGCCGAAGCATAAGGTATCTTACTCATGCGATCCTTATCATTTTGCAATTTAGGACATTGAGCTTTAGAGAGCGTTACTCCATGTGACATGGGAATGTAACCTCTCTTAGCCTCTTGCATGCTGAACCGTTTCAACACTTTATCAATGTATGTACTTTGACTTAGGCCAAGCATCTTTCTCGATCTATCTCGATAAATCTTGATACCTAGAATATAGGTTGCTTCACCCATGTCTTTCATGGAGAAACATTTTCCCAACCATGTCTTGACTGCTTGCAAGGAAGGAATGTCATTCCCAATAAGTAATATGTCATCGACATACAGTACTAGGAATACAATGTGGCTCCCACTAACCCTTTTGTAAACACAAGGTTCATCTTCATTCTTGATAAAGCCAAACTCTTTGACTGCTTCATCAAAACGAAGATTCCAACTCCGAGATGCTTGCTTTAATCCATAAATGGATCTTTGCAGCTTACATACCTTTCCAGCATCCTTTGGGGTGACAAAACCCTCGGGTTGTGTCATATACACTTCCTCAAGTAGATTTCCATTAAGGAAAGCTGTTTTGACATCCATCTGCCAGATTTCATAATCATGAAAGGCTGCAATAACAAGTAAGTTCATGATGGATTTAACCATGGCTACTGGAGAAAAAGTCTCATCGTAGTCAACACCTTGAACTTGTTTGAAACCTTTTGGTACCAGTCGACCTTTATAGGTTTGTACATTACCATCCATGTCAGTTTTCTTCTTGAAAACCCACTTGCACCCAATTGGTTTTACCCCTTCAGGTGGGTCAACCAAAGTCCATACTTGGTTGGCATACATGGAGTCCATCTCAGATTTCATGGCTTCAAGCCATTTCTCACACTGAGGTCCATTCATAGCTTCTTGGTAGGAAGCAGGCTCATCATCATCTATGAGCATCACATCCCCACTTTGAGTAACAGGAAATCCATAATATCTCTCAGGCTCATGGCGTGTCCTACCAGATCTATGAGGGGATTGTGTTACTTGAGCAAGTTCAGTTTCCGCAACAACTTGTGGTTCCTGCTCATGTTACAACTCAGGTTCATTGATATTTTGTGGTTCTCGAATTTCTTCGAGTTCTACATTCCTCCCACTATTTTCTTTAGAGAAAAATTCCCTTTTTAGGAAAACTCTAGTACGAACGACAAACACTTTGTTCTCCGAAGGTTGTAGAAATAATACCCCTTTGTTTCTTTAGGGTATCCCATAAAATTACACTTATTCGATTTAGGTCCGAGCTTGTTGGAAGCTAGACGTTTTATATACCCTTCACATCCCCAAATCTTCATAAAATACATACTAGGACGTTTCCCAGTCCACATCTCATATGGTGTCTTTTGAACTGTCTTTGTAGGAACACGGTTAAGTGTAAAGGCAGCAGTTTCTAGGGCATGACCCCATAAGCTTATCGAAAAATCTGCATGATTCATCATGGATCGTACCATGTCTAACAAGGTTCGATTCCTCCTTTTAGACACACCATTCCATTGTGGCGTTTCGGGTGGAGTGAGTTGTGATATTATACCACACTCTTTAAGAAGATTATCAAATTCCTGGCTCAAGTATTCACCACCTCGATCTGATTGAATGGTTTTTATACTTTTGCCAAATTGGTTTTGTGCTTCATTCTTGAATTCTTTGAACTTTTCTAAAGATTCGGATTTGTGTTTCATAAGATACACATATCTATATCTACTGAAATCATCAGTAAATGTAATAAAGTAGCAAAACCCAGATCTAGCCAGTGAACTCATAGGTCCACATACATCAGTATGTATGAGGCCCAATACATCACTGGCCCATTCACTATGTCCAGTGAAAGGTGCTTTAGTCATTTTGCCTAACAAACAAGACTCGCATACATCATATGATTCAAAATCAAATGAGTCCAAATACCCATCTTTATGGAGTTTGGATATGCATTTCCCACTGATATGGTCCGAATGACAATGCCAGAGATAAGTCAGATTAGAATCTTTCGATTTTAGCCGTTTAGTATTTATATTATAGAGGGGCATATGTAAATCAAGAACATAAAGACCATTAAACAATTGTGCTACTCCATAACATATTTCATTTAAATAGAAGGAACAACTGTTGTTCTTTATTATAAATGAAAAACCCTTCTTGTCCAAAAAAGAAACAGAGATAATATTCCTGCTTATAGCAGGCACATAATAACAGTCTTCAAGTTCTAATACTAGCCTAGTGGGCAAAGATAAATGGTAAGTTCCTATAGCTAATGCAGTAACTCTTGCTCCATTCCCAACGCGTAGGTCCACCTCAACTTTAGCCAACGGTCTATTCCTTTGCAGTTCCTGCACATTAACACAAATATGAGAACCACATCCAGTATCAAATACCCAAGATGTAGAAGTAGATAAATTGACTTCTATAACATATATACCTGAATCGGAAGTCCCACTTCCTTTCTTCTTCTGTAGATCTTCCAGGTAAGCATGACAATTCCTTTTCCAGTGTCCAGGCTTTCCACAGAAGTGACAATTACCTTCTTTAGCTATCCCACCTTTAGGCTTCAAAGCCTTATTGGATTTGGATTTGGATTTGGATTTGGCAGCAGATTTAGATCCCATCTTCTTCTTGCCCTTTCCATATCCACTAGCATTCCCTTTTTGCACCATCAACATGGGAGCGGGTCTTGCCTTCTTAATGTTGTTTTCAGCAGTTCTCAACATGCTTAACAACTCAATAAATGGTTTCTCAATCTCGTTCATGAGGTAATTCATAACAAATTGAGAATAGTTGTTGTTCAGAGATTGCAAGACAAGATCAGTTTGAGCCTCCTTAATAATTGGAAAGCCCAACCTATCTAGGTATTCAATATACCCTATCATCTTCAGAACATGTGGACCGACTGGATCACGTTCACCCTACTTGCAATGATACAATGCCTTGCTCGCATCATACTTCTCCTGCCGAGCATGCCCCTCGAACAACTTCTTAAGATGTTCAATCATGTCATAAGCATCCATTAACTCATGTTGCTTCTAAAGCTCAGGGTTCATGGTTGTTAACATAAGGCAGCCCATATCCAGAGCATCATCCTGATGCTTCTTGTAAGCATTCTGCTCTGCACATGGACATAGCTGGTGCAACAGGAATTGGTCTATCCAGGACATAGAGCTTGCACTCCTATTTGAGGACAATCCTCAAATTCCTATATCAGTCTAGGAAATTAATCTCATTCAGTTTTTCCTTCTCAAGGACTGATCGCAGTGAAAGGCTACTATTATTGTTGTTGTTTGCCATTGATATCTATAATTCATAAATGCAGAAATAATAAGTAAATTTGCAGAAATATTAATATTATGTATTTGGTAATGGCACATTCAAAATATACCTCCCACTATTTTATTCAAATTAATAGCCCTCACCATTAATTTGGAAATTATTTCTTTTAAATATTTCTAGTGAGCCAAGATCCATATTTCATTATGCCCTACGTTAGCTTTGGCTAATCTCTCAAAACATAATTATTTAGGTAGACAACATTTTGTCAATTATATCATATATAACTCTTGGATAGCTTGTCGAACAACATTTGTTCAAGCCCAAATTATGAACTTATACAAACTCTATGCCTCTAAGCCCACAATCCTATTGTGATAGCTTAGTTAAGTCAAGCCCAATTTTAAAAATTTGGATATCACAAGTACCCTATCACACCTTACCAAGATAAATGGGGTACTTTGCTTTGGCAAACCTACACCCATCGATCAAGGCATTGATGAGTGTTAATCATTGGAAGACATATGTTTTAGACTTAATGATTTTATGAGGGATTTTATTAATTAATTTAGATCTCACCAATTATAACTTTTAAGCATGCACATTTATTCATTATATTATATATAAGCATAAATAAAGTGCAAAATTAAATGTGACACAGTTATGGCCCAATCTTATGCCAATCTTTTCAAGCTAATGAAAAAATTGAAGGTCAATCTAATGTGGTAAATGATCTTCAAACTTGGTAGCTCCCTTGAAAATCCTTTTGCATGCCTCCTTTTCCTCATCTCCTTCTTTTGCTAGTCATCTTGATAGATTACATAATAATGAAACCTATACTAAAACTATTATATGTTGTACATTACATTATAGAAACAAACCTCGAGTTACATTCAAGGGGAGTAAGATGAGAAGAGAATATTACATCCAGAAATAAGAGAGAAACCACGACATGCAAGCCGTATTTCAAAACCAAACCACTAACCTATGGGTCGTAAGGCCATAACTGTGCACCATGCATATCACAATAAGCACATAATAACATGATTTAAACAATTTAAAATATATATATATATATTACTAATTAATTTTTTTTTGAACCATTAAACCATATTGGAGACACGACAATCGTGCGCGATAGGGGGGGCCCCCCCCCCCCCCCCTTGCCGGGGTCCTAGGGGTCGGGAGGCCCCTAGTGGGGTCCAAGGGGCATCGCCCTTGGCAGTGGTCTTGTTGACTGTTCAACGAGCGAGGATGTAGGGGGCGGCGCCCCTTGGAGAAATTTTTACGAGTCACAATCTATATTGTTCAATTTTCTCTATAACAAATTCTGAAGCAATTCTAGAAATCGAAACATATCCTATATGTCCAGACTCGTATCAACCCTGCCATGATCCAATCAAAAACATATCACATACGTTCTGTTTTGATTAATCATATTAATCGAACCTTTATAATTTCAATTCAATCGAAACAGAAAGTGTATCATTATTCCGACATCCCATAAGAATGCATCAAATATAATCAGAATTCGCAATTCCAGAATATCCATACATGCAGAATATCATATATTTAATATCAGAATCGGTAAACATGTATTAACAGCATATATCAAATATATCGAATACAATCAAACACATAAATCCATATTAATGTTTCGCAAATAGCTCTGATACCACTGTTGGGTTTCGACAAATAAAACGCAGCGGAATAAATTTTTTTTTAAAATAAAATGAAACCCTAACCCGAGGATCCATGCGAAACAATTTAATACATATGGTTTAAGATTTTATCGATTAAGCCTGCCAGATTCGAAGCTTTGATGAGGGTGTTGAACGTCTCCGAATCTTTAACGCAATCCAACTAGACGGCGCCTCTACGGTATCCACACGAACACCCCATGAATCCTCTCACGATTTGAAGCAAGGAGAATTGCAGTACTAGCTGCTAAATCTCTCTCTCTCTCTCTCTCTCTCTCTCTCTCTCTCTCTTAACTCTAGTCTCTCTCTGATGAGCGGCTAGGGTTTTAGAAAACGTATATCTCCGAGAGAACAACTAATATATCTTATATATAGCTGTGTATAGAGAAATTCCAAACCCTAATCTGATTAGGAGAATAAAATCCAAATTTTATATTTATTATATATTTTAATCAAGTCTTACTTAATTAATATATATGTCAAATAAATATATATTCGTATTTTCTTCCAAGTGACTTTAATATATTTATACAGATTACATACATATAATTTAAAGTCATGATTTAAATAAAATCAATCTTATTAATATATTAAAATCACTGTCATTTAAATTATATCTCCTTAATGAATGTTCTTAGTGTGCGACCTGTAGGTTATTATTACGTTGTCAATAATTTTAAATCATATTATAAAATTATACACAGTGAGTGACATCTAGTAATATATCATTGTTACCCAAGTAATAATAAAGTTGTTGATTTGACGCAACCTTTTCGTGACCAATGTTTCAATGTAATTGAATCCTTTTAACCTTGATATCTAAGATTAAATTCAAGGCATGGATGTGTTATCCTCTTCACAGTTTAATCTCAGTTTTCTTGATCAATGAGTAGACTATATGAAACAAATCTCTATTTGAGCATGGCCATTCATTTCATAATCTCACTCAATCAAGAGGCCTATAAATATCACTCCTAATTTATAGGAGGGTTAAATTTCATCTACATCATTCCCATTTCTCACATAACTCATGATGTATCCAACAATCACCTTTATCGTCCACCCGGTTAAAGGTGACTTTTGGCAATGTCAAAACACATAACTCCTTATTTAGAAATGTCATGACTTCAGGTCAAATGACCATTACATCATTGTCACTATGAGAATTACTTATGACACATAGCATAATGCTCAATGTAGAATTCTCATGGTGGGTCTATCCTGTACACTGTTCTTTAACATGGTACCTATGCATCAACTTAATATATCTCATATATATTTATGACCAATGAGATGTGGCCATCAGTCAGTCAACATACTAGTCTCAATGTATTATTGTTGTCCCACTAACAATAATACTTGACTAGGGACATTTAAGAATAATGATATGTATATATAACATACTTATACGATCTCATATTCAAGTCACATAGTTGAATCCATATAATTAATATCATTTTTCTAAGGACATTTATTATGTTAACATTTTTATAACGCAATAAATAAAACATAATAAAAGAAATTATCATTTAACTAAAACTTAACATAAATATAGTGTCACAATCATTACATAATTGGCCAGTAAGACATACACTCCAACAATTAACTCGTTGTAACTGCGGTTGAACCAGCTCGTGTAGCTTCTTAACATATTCTGCCTTTGTTTGTCTATCCAAGTTAGCTCCATACTCGATTGGAATTGGCAACATATCTAATGGAGTTAATGGCGCAGAGCCATAAACTTCAAATGGACACATTTGCGAACTAGAATGTACACTTCAATTGTATGCAAATTCCACAAATACAAGCTTCTCATCCCAATCTTTCAAAGATTTCCCCACAAAAGCACGCAACAAAGCTCCTAAGGTTCTGTTCACCATTTCAGTTTGTGAATGACTAATTGTACTAAACATCAACTTCGTTCCTAGCTTACGACACAAAGTTTTCCAGAAATAGTTAAGGAATTTCATATCTCTATCACTCACAATGGTATTCGACACACCATGCAAATGTACCACTTCACGAAAGAATAAATCAGCCACATGCGATGCATCATCCATTTTATGGCAAGGTGTAAGATGCACCATCTTTGAAAACTTGTCAACAACAATGTAAATGGAATCCTTACCCCTTGTTGTCCGCAGAAATCCCAACATAAAGTCCATGCTCAAATCAACCTAAGGATGATTCAGAACTGGCAATGGCGTATACAGCCCATGTGGTTGTTGATGCACTTTCGCCTTAATCACCTCAGCCCTCGCTTTTCGGTCATCTACAATCTGTTTGAGTGTCATAGGCTTTAACACTATCTTTTGGGCCCCCTTGTAAAAAGCATAGGTGTTGTGCTTTCCATCATGAATAACATGACAATCAAACTTCCAAAGCCTCCCAAAAACATATGACACGCATCCATATGTGGTACTACATCAAATAATACTTCGTCTTTATACACGCTTATAACCAAAAATGAAATCAAGACTTGCCTATCTACATTCACTACATTGTCTTGATTAATCCATTGATGTTTGTATGGAATAGGGTGCTTCTTTGTCTTGAGCTGCAGCTTCTAAACAACCTCACTTGACACCACATTCGTGTTACTTCTTCCATTGATTAACAAATTGTACACCTTCTTCATCACTATGCATCTTGTTTGAAATATGGTCTTGCGTTGACCAGCCTCATCTACCACATTGTCATTAAGTAAATGCCTCAATACTAGCAACTTGCCATCATTACACTCCACTTCTTGTTCCTCGCACTTATCATCATACTCCTCTTCGAATTCAGAATCACTAACATAGGTATTCTCCATTGTAAACGTCTCCCTTGCCTCTTGAATAGTTAAAGTCTTCTTGTTAGGGCAATCAATGGCATAATGGCCTAGTCCCATACACTTATAATAAGTAATGTTACTCAGGTCCTTCTTTGGCCTATCCTTCTTTGTCATACTATCCACCACCTTCTCTTTGCCCTTATTCATGGAACCACTCGAATCAACCTTTCTGTCTTCCGATCAATACATATGGCATAAGTTCAACTATATCTACTATCTTCCCATGCAATCCTTTCAAGAAATGAGCAATAGTTTGCTCCTCTGGCTCAACCAGCTCACATTGCACTTTCAAGGATTCAAACTCCTTCACATAATCCTCAACGCTCATTCCTCCTTGTCTAAGTGATTGTAAATACAAGTATAGCTCCTGTTTGTAATAATTAGGAACAAACCTCTTCCTCATCAGGTTTTTCATCACACGCCAACTAACAATGGGATCTTCACCATCTCGCCTCCTTTGCGCAACCAAGTTATCCCACCAAAGACTAGCGTGCTTTGAGAACTCCAAGACTGCCAACTTGCACTTCCTTTCTTCTATGTAGTTTTGGAATTTAAAGATCTTCTTAACCTTTTGAACCCACTCCAAGAACACTTCGGGATCACTAGTTTTGATAAAAGAAGGAACTTTAAGCTTAATGTTTGAATTCTTTTGGCGAACATTATATTTTTCTTTGCGAGCATCAGTCTTCTTTTCTTGTCCTGAACCATCAGCTCCTCATGCTTGGTTGTTCTCATTATCCAACAACCTGGTCATCATCTCCTCCAGCTGGTCCAATTAAGTAGTTATTGTTGCATATTGAGTTTGTAAACCAGTATCTACAATGTTATCATGTCCACTTGAATCAGACATATTCAATTCAAATGAAACAATCAAGAAAAGTTCCTAATGAATGTGCAAATCAGCTACTTTTCACTCCAACGTGCAATAATCAGGTTCTTCAAATCCCCGCCAACAAATCAGAATAATCAAAATTGGTTCTTGATCAAAAAACCATAACCAATCGTTTCTTTAGGGTTCAAGAATGATTCTTGAAACCTAGCACTCACGTAAAACTGCTCGACAACCCAATCACGAAAGGTTCTTGATTCCCTTATCTCACCACGTCAATAATTCGGCAAATTCAAGAAAATCTTGACTGCAGTCCACGTGCTACAAACCAATAATCAAGAAAGGTTCTTGATTTTAGAGTTTTCGTCACCAACACCAAAAAAACTATGACTTGATTTTCCAAAAACGTGAATTATAACTCAATCTTGCTCCCCGTTTGATTTTATGCAAAGAAGAAGAGAAATTAAGAAGAAGAAGAAGAACGAATAGGAAGGGTTCTAGTTCTTGATCTTGCGCGTCAAGAACAACAATCAACTGCTCCTTGTTCTTGTTCAATCATGCAAGATGGGGTCACCTTGCCAAAGGCCCCGTGTTCCTCTAAAGTGACTAGAGAGAAAACCATTGACCTTGATAGAGTACCAAATCGTGGTTATGCATTCCTTGATCTAGAAGCAGAATTTGGGGGGAAACTAAAACAGCCGAAGAGTGGCTAACATGAATTCCCAATTTATAGAGTCAAATGTCTTTTGTAGGTCAATTTTCAAGGTACAGTGAGGGGGACCCTTCTGCTGATGGTAGTTTCGAACCAAATCTTGAGCGATGAGAATATTATTATAACGACCCAGAAAATTTGTTTATCTATAAATAATTTATTTATTCATATTATTTTTCTTTATATATATTAACGTGTATAGTTAATATATGATGATTTTGAATGTCTAATTATTTTTGGATCCATTAAAGGATTATGTTTGTTGGATATCGGATTATAAGATCAAGCAATTTATGTTGATATTGCTTGAAGGAGCTCACTTTTCTGGTTTAGTAAGATTCCCTGAGGAATGTAATAATTTACGTAAGGGAATGACATCATGAGTACGTATGTAAATTTGATTAGTAAGCTGCTTTAGTAGCTGGCTTATTTGCATGAAGGACAACAGGCTTATTACGTTGCTTAGCTACTAGGAATCATGATGAGCAGCCGTTTTACCGTCCAAATTAACCAATCATTTTATTTCAAGGCTTAATCTCAGCCTACTATAAATACCTCATTCGGAGGAACATTTCAGTCTCTTTTCTAAAGATTTCCTTTTCAAAAGTTCTTATTTAAACCTACCATCTCCGTTTAATTTCAAGTTCTTTCTTTTGAACTATCACTTTCAAACAGGCTTTGATCTCTTTCGTCAACCCAGGAGGTAAGAATCTCAAGTTCTCCTCTGTTTGTTTCTTTTTGTATGTCGTCCGAGTGTATTAACCATGCATACTAGGTTTTCAAGGAGGAATAAAGCTTTGAAAGAAAGGTTGTGTTCTCCTGTATATTCATGTTCATGAGGTATCCTAGGTTGAGTTTGTTATTATAAGGTCTTTCATGGAAATGGAGACAAGCTCTAATATCAGTCTCTGATGAGTAAATGTTAGTCTCTGATGAGATGCTGTTAGTCTCTGATGACGTCATCCTTAGTCTCCGACAGGCTAAAGTTTAGTCCCCGATGACGTCATCTGTAGTCTCTGATGAAGGAATTATTAGTCTCTGATGATGACATCACCCTTAGTCTCCGATGGGGTTAAGATGACGTCATCAGTCCCTGATGACATAATTAGTCCCTGATGATGTCATCCTTAGTCTCCGATAGGCTAAGTTTAGCCCTGATGACGTCATCCATAGTCTCCGATGAGTTAAGATGATGTCATCAATCTCTTATGAGTAAATTAGTCTCTGATGATGACGTCAGCCTTAGTCTTCGATGAGTTAAGATGACGTCATCAATCTCTTATGGGTTTAATAGTCTCCGATGACGTACACCTTAGTCTCCGATGAGTAAAGATGATGTCAGCAGTCTTTGATGAGTTAAATAGTCTCTGACGAGTGAAAATTTTCCCCGACGGGCAACCTCATGCCCTGATAACCATTTTCTAATCTGAATAGCCATCTTTTAAGTATGGATTTCTCATGTTATACGAACAATGATGTTTTACAGAACTTTATTTGCAACTAGTATAGTGAATTTAGCTAAGGACCAAGGCAAGTATATATTCATTCCACCTTTTTCTTACGGATTACGTATAATCATTAATTCGATTTACATAAATGAATGATGTTAATGCCTATGCAAGATGATGATTTCTTTTATGATTAAGTAACGTACGATCATTGAATCCAATGTACGTGAAAAGATGTTGATAATTGAACTATGTGTTATTGGGTGGTTGCTAGCTGTTTAAATTTCCTAGCACACCAAATGATGATGTTTGGGTGTTGCAAGTCATGAACTTGTATGCACACCCAAGTAACTTCTGTATGGATATATAGTTCCGCTTGTGATGGTTACTGCCTTTTAATTGTTGAGCACGCCAATATGTGTTGTTGGCAGTCGCTGCTTTTAATTGTTCAGCACGTCAAGGCTATTCAAAATTGAGAAAATGTTTACAAGAAGATATATCCATATGGAAAGTTAAGGGGCTGTTGAATACTTTCTCCTGGTATTCTGGCAAATGATGATAAATAATGATAGATCGAGGCAAGACATCGGTAATGAGACTTTTCGCAGACCATATGCTTTTTGCAAGTGACTACGTATGTCAAATGATGAATCAAATGACCAGGCTGACTAGCTGGGATGAAATTTGATTATGTAAGGTAGTCAGATAATGATCAGTCTGGTCAGGTGATGCATTATCTGATGAGTAAAGGGTGAATCATGATTTATTGAAGAGGGTTAGCCCTTGATATCACTCGGGTACCCTAAATGATACATGTTCATTTATCATCACCAGGTGTTGGTAAATGATACATGTTTTTTTTTCATTATCATGAGGTGTTGGCATTGCTTCGCCTAATCTTGATGAATATTAAAGCTTTTGAATTATCTATTCTTCTTGCTTATGATTATATACTTGCTGAGCATAAATGCTCATGTGGAATGCTATGAATGTTTTTTTTTCCAGGTTATGTTGTGAAGGCTGAGTCGCCTAAGAGAGGAAATGAGAGAATGGCTTAAGAGTGTTATAGTTGTAAGGCCTTATGAGCCATCTAAAGTTTTGTTTCCGCTGCAGCTTGTTTATTTTTAAGCTTTGAGGTTTTCTAAGATGATATGGACTTTAAGATTTTGTAATGATGTTTCGAGAATGTGTTTCTCACAGGAATGTTGTTAATGCTTCGCTGTGTTGTTGTTGTGATGTTGTGTGGTAGTTTTCTGGTGCAGCCCGGGGTTCCAGCCTGGGGATGTCGGGGACTGTCACCCAAATCGCTGACAGTGTTCGGCACGGGGGATTTTCGGGGGTGCCACAATTATCCCCAATACATCTTCTCAGAATGAAAGCAGATTGGGAAGGGGAGACAATGGAAGGCAAAACTTTTTCAATCTTGTTGCAACGATCTTAGAAATAATCTTGTATATAACATTGCAGCAAGAAATAGGTTGGAAGTCATGCATGTTAGAAGGGGTTTTGATTTTTGGAACAAGGGTGATGGCAGTGTTGTTGAAATTTCCAAGAGGAAAACCTTCATTGAAGAAAGATAAGATGGCACGAATGATATCATGCCCTACGATGTCCCAAGAACCTTTAATGAACTCATAGTGAGCCCATCCGGGTCAGGGCTCTTACAATTCTTCATAGATTTGATAGCAGCCAAATTTCCACTTCAGTAACACACTACAAAAAAAATGACCTTCAGTGACGATTGATTTTTGGTCACTAAAAGAACTTTTGGTGACCAAATCTGGTCACTAAAGACCTTTGGTGACTAGAAAATTTTTCGTCACCTGCCGTCAGTACAGCGCAGTCACTAAAGGCTTTGGTGACCACGATTTTGAAGGTGGTCACTAAGTTGCTCTAAGGAAAGTTGGTCACTAAAAATATTAAGTCAAACCGTGGGTCAAATCCGGGTTGGATCCGGGTCAGACCGACCCGTCTTCTTCAGCATGTTTTTGCAGCACATCGCCGGCGGCCGGCACCGTTTCTGGTCGGCCACAACCTTAGCAGCTCGATTCACGTGCACACACATAACGAAACAAGGTAGAGGAACTGCCGTGACAATCACCATAGGCGATTACCCCATTTCCCCTCACGTCGTCGCTTGAAAATCACTGGAACACCCATTCGAAGCTCGCCGTCATTGCCGAGCTGCCATTAATGGTCGAGCTCCCAAACCACGACTCTTCACCATTTTTGACGAATCAAGTATGGATTTGAATCCTGGCACTTCTAGAAACTCATTCATACAATCAATTTCAAGTTTTAACAACTAAATCGCAAGAAAAATGGAAATCTTTCGTTCGGGTCTTGAAACTTTTGGCCGAAGAAGAAATCCAAAAATACTTTATAATTTTTCAAATTGTTTGAGGCAAAACAATCGGATTAAGTGTAGAAACAATTTGGTAAAATCAATTTGGACAAACAACATGTAATCTGGCCGGAATTTGAATATGAAATTTTCGGGTTCTATGTTCATACGAATTATTTCTTGAATTTTTTTTTATTAAACTTTAAAAATCAATAACTCTCAAACCATAAATACTATAAACTTGTTCTATATATGAAAATGATACTGAAAATTATTATCTACACAATGGTATAAACAAAAATGATAATAAATGTAAAAATAAAAATAGTAAAAAAAAAAACTCTTTAAAGCTTCAATGGAAAAAAATAGTAAAAAAAAATATAAAGTACAAAAAATAGTAAAAGAATATAAAGTAAAAAAAGAAAGAAATGATAATATAAAGTATAAATATAAAGTTAAAACAAAAATGATAATAAATTGCTTAATATGGAGAGTTATAGTAAAAAAAAAAGTACCTTTTTTTTATAAAAATGTTATCACTAATATGACACAACAAATAAATAATATATCATAAAATTGTATGTTATTATAAAGTAAAAAGAAAATTACTATACATTATTATATCATAAAATTATATAGAGTGAAAATTTATTTTTTCACCAAAAAATTTAGTGACCAACATCTCTATGGTTAAGAAGTTCAGTGACCAGTATCTCTAGTCACTAAAGAAAAATTTATTGACGATACCAATGTGTGGTCACCAAATTCGGTCACTAAAGGAAATTTATTGACCACTTTCTTGTCTTGGTCACTAAATTTGTTTGTTCACTAAAATTTGGTGACAAAAAAAAAAAATTAAGTCACAATAGGTTACTTTTGGTGACCAGAATTTTGTTCATCACTAAAGGTCATTTTTTTTGTAGCGACATTACAACCCAAAATAATAGAATCAGAAGGAGTGATAGTTTTGAAATGAGTCAAACCAATACAGCTAACGAATGAGTTGTTAATTGAGGGGGCTAAAGTATCTTGGAAGTGTCGACAACAACTTTTTGGACTTCATCAAGCCCAAAGACCATTTCTCCAGTATTATTAGAGATTAAGAATGTTTTGTTGGAGTTCCGGTTTGTCTTGATTTTGCAGAAGAAAATTTTGGAGTTCTTGTCACCTTCCTTTAGCCATCTAATCCTAGCCTTTTGTTTGGCGAGACTTTCCTCATAATCAAGAGCTAAATTAAGATCATAAGAGAACTGCCAATGAGTGTCCAGTAGAGATCCATTCTGTGGAGAGTTGTTAATACTGGTTTGGATAAGGTTCAACGAGTCCCTTAAACATTGTATTGTAGATCTAACATTTCCATGAGCTTTGTTCAAAGAATTTATAACATCTTTTGTTGCTTTTAACTTTAACCAAAGCTGATGCATTGGGGAGCCAAGACTAGAGAGGTTCCAAGCATTAGAGATGGAAGGAAAGAACCCCTTTTCTTTGATTAAGAAGTTAAATAAAAGGAAGGGTTTCCTAATTCTTTTAGTGCTTAGGTTGATGTGAACAATCATTGGGGAATGATCAGAGAGCTCTTTAGCACCAAATAAAGCTTGGGAGGCAGGCAGATTGCTCATCCAAGTGGGGTTAATGAGGACTCTATCAAGCTTCTTGAAAATAGGGTTGGAAGGTTGAGAGGTCCACCAAGAGAATAGAGACCCAGTAGCGCGGAGGTCTTCCAGAGAACAGTGTTCAATGCAGTCCTTAAAATCAGTCATGCTAACATCAAGGGATCGGTTTCCCCCAAGGATTTCAGTAGGAGGGATAACTTCATTAAAATCACCAATGACACACCAAGAAGTGGTAAGCGTGTTAGGATAGAAGTGCTTCAGGCCTGCCCAAAGAATTTTCCTATCACCTTCGGAGTAAAGGCCATATATAATAGAAACAAAGAACTCAGTATTATCTTCAAGGGAACAACAATGTAAATGTATGAATTGAGCAGATTTTGAAATAATATTGACATTCTAAAGGGTGCGATCCCAACCCACCCAAATCCGCCCATTGGGGTGATCATCAGAATTGTGTTGCCAAAGCCAATGCTCTTTAAGAGCATGAGTAGTAGAAACAAAATTATGGGATTTAATACGAGATTCTAGGATCCCAACAAAGGATAGGTTATGCTTCTTAAAAAGATGTAATAAATTATGAATCTTTGACTTGCTATTGGGACCCCTAACATTCATACAACAAAAGGAATTCATAAACAAATTATGGGGGAGGAGGTGCGGGGGACGCCCCTTTTTTTTTTTTTCCTTTTCCCAGAGGAAGAGGGAGCACAGATTGATTTGTCTTCGCCATGGAAGTCCTTACTATTCTGATAGATTTGGAAATTGCAACTTCTCCTTGCTTTGGGTTTCATTGGAAAACAGAGGCTTGCAAACTAACTCACCTATGTTTTGCAGATGATTTGCTTATATTTTGCAAGGGTGACTCGGCCTCTGTTATGGTTATCAAACGATCATTGGAAAAATTCAAATTTCTTTCTGGCCTATGCATCAACCGTGGAAAAAGTGCTTGCTTCCTCTCTAATGTTGAAGGAAATGAAGAAAATCTAATTACTTCCATCTAATCTCTTCTTAACTCAAAGTCGTTGATTGTGATATCCTAACTGAAAAAATCACTTCCCGAATTTCCTCTTGGACCACCAAACTTCTCTTTTATGCGGGAAGGTTGAAACTTATCAAGTTGTTTTTTTCTCGATTCAAGCCTATTGGACTCAACATTTCCTACTTCCTCGTGCAGTTCATAAGAAGATTAAATCTATCTTATCCCTTGAGAAGTTTGGAGCCAAAGTTTCTTGGGGAAAAATCTGTTTTCCCAAAGAAGAAGAGGGTCTTAGAATTAAGTGCACTAAAGAATGGAATAAGGCTCAAATTGTTCTTCGGCTTTGGAAAATTCTTGATCCTACTTCAACATCCATTTGGGTGACTTGGATTTGGAATACAGTTTTAAAGAAAACAAACATCTGGCCTGCTAAAGCCACCTCACAAAGGTCTTGGACCTGGAGAAAATTCTTTCCTTTAGGACTGAGGTGTGGCCTTCCATTTCTTATTCAATTGGGGATGGAACCTCCATAAGTCTGTGGTTTGACCCTTGGTTGCATTCTACCCCGTTAGCTTCCTCCACCCATGATAGACTTATTCTGGAATCAGGGCTTGGGATTCATGCTACTGTGGCAGATATCATTTGTAACAACTAGGTTGCCTAACTCAAACGAATAAGAAATGGAATTAAGTGCACTTAATCAAAGCAGGAGAGGTTAAGGCTAAAGATATTTGGCAGGTCACTCACTCTAGATCCCCTCAACTTTTTTGGAGCAATTTAATCCGGCATAAACTTCATATTCCTCGCCAAGCTTTCACCTTTTGGCTCAGTTATCACCAGGCCATATGGACTAAGGACATCCTTTGTAAATTTTGTCTCAATGTGCAGTTGGACTGTAGTCTTTGTAAAACCCAATAAGAAACCTTTGATCATCTCTTTTTCAATTGTAGGTTCAGCAAGAGAGTGGCTTATGCAATCCTTAGAAAGTCTGGCTGGCGTGGTGAGTGTTTCAATTTTGCCCATATTACTCAAAATTTGTCAAGTTTCAGCCCTAACTCACGTGCTCCTATCATATGGTTGTGAAAGAAATTTCAGATCCCATAAAGGAAGGGAGACCAGTTTACAGACTATCATTGAGGATTGCAACAGAACAATCAGGTCTTGGCTCAATAGCTAAGGGCTTCTATAATAATTGTTTCAGGGGTGTTTGGGTTCATCAGGAGATACCACTACACTACACTATTGCATTAGGGGGTTCTTCTCAGCTGGGTTGCTACATCAGGGGATACCACTACACTGCTGCAGCAGCGGATGTCAAGGTTGGTATCTGCTGTATTAGGGTTTGCTAGTAATTATTTCTGATTCAAGGGTGTTTGGGTTCATCAAGGATGTTGGGTTTCGTAGGATAAAACGCAGCAAAAAAATATGATTTAAAATAAAACAAAACGAAACCCAAACCCGAGGATCTATGCGAAACAATTCAATACAGATAGTTTAAGATTTTACCGATTAATTGTGCGAATCTGAAGCTTTGGTGAAGGTGTTGATCGTCTCCAAATCTTTAACACAATCCAACAGGACAGCGTCTCTACGGTATCCACACGAACACCCGCGAATCGTCTTATGATTCGAACAAGAAAAGTTACAGTACTAGCTGTATGATCTGTATCTCTCTTTTCTCACTATATCTCTGAACTCTAGTATTTCTCTTGTGAGCAACTAGGATTCTTAGAATACGTAAAAACATTGGTTATAGAGAATAACTGATATATCATATATATAGCCTTTCATAGAGTAATTCCAAAACATAATCTAATTAGGAGACTGAAAATCCGAATTTTATATTTATTATATATATTTAACCAAGTCTCACTTAATTAATATATATATATATGTACAAATAAATATATATTTGTATTTCCTTCCAAAGGACTCTACTTCTTACAGATTACATATATAAATATATATATGCATATAATTTAAAGCCATGATTTAATTAAATCAATCTTATTGATATATTAAAATCATAGACACTTAAATTATATCTCCTTGACGAATGTTCTTTGTGTGTGACCCTGTAGGTTATTATTACGTTGGCAATAATTTTAAATCATATCATAAAATTATAAACAGTGAGCGGCATCTAGTAATACATCACTGTTACCCAAGTAATAATAAAATCATAGATTCGACGTTACCTTTCGTGACCAATGTTTCAATGTAATTTAATCCTTTTAACCATGATATCTAAGATTAAATTCAAGGCATGGATGTGTCATCCTCTTCATAATTTAATCTCAGTTTTCTTGATCAATGAGTAAACTATATGATACAAATCTCTATTTGAGCATGGCCATGCATTTCATAGTTTCACTCAATCAAGAGGCCTATAGATATCACCCCTGATTTATAGGAGGGTTAAATTCCATCTACATCATACCCATTTCTCACATAACTCATTATGCATCCAACAATCACCTTTATCGTCCACCCGGTTAAAAGTGACTTTTGATAATGTCAAAACGCATAACTCCTTACGTAGAAATGTCATGACTTCAGGTCGAAGGACCATTACATCATTGTCACTATGAGAATTTCTTATGACACATAGCATAATGCTCCATGTAGAATTCTCATGGTGAGTCAGTCCAGTACTATGTTCTCTAACATGTACCTATGTATCAACTTAATATATCTCGTATATATTTATGACCAATGAGATATGGCCATCAGTTAATCCACATACTAGTCTCAATGTATTATTGTTGTCCCACTGACAATAATACTCGACTAGGGACATTTAAGAATAATGATACATGACATACTTATATGATCTCATATTCAAGTCACATACTTGAATCCATATAATTAGTATCATTCTTCTAAGGACATTTATTATGTTAACATTTATATAACGCAGTAAATAAAACATAACAAAAGAAATTATCATTTAATCAAAACATATCATAAATATAGTGTCACAATCATTACATAATTGGCCACTAGGGCATACACTATAACAAAGGATTGTCTGCATCAAGGCTTAGTTTGCTGCATTAGGGGCTGGTTTGCATCAGAGGCTAGGTTATTACACTGCATTGTTGTATCTGGGGGTTCTTCTTGGCTGGGTTGCTGTAGCAGGGGATACCACTACACTGCTGCATCAGGGGATAGGTTGATCTCTACTGCATCACGGGTTATCAGCTGTTTGCTTCAGGGGCTGGTTCATCAGGGGTTGTCTGCATCAGGGGCTGGTTTGCTGCATCAGGGGCTGTCTTACATCAGAGGCTGATTCATGAGGGGTTGGTTTGCTATTTCAGGGGATACCACTGCTGCATCATGGGATGATTTATGTTGCATCAGGGATTACAATCTATCCATTAGGGGTTACCATACGTGTCATGGATACCTTGCGTCAGGGATTATCTTAGGGTGTTTAAAGCTATCTGGGGTTATCTGTTTGCCTTCTATCGGCTATAGAGTCTGATTACTTGTTCTCTTTTTTTTCGCATAGCTAGAATTTTTTGTTCTAGTATGCCGAGGGGGATGCCTCTCGTTAATTTTGTATCTTTTTTTCCTGTCTTTTATTTAATTTAACTTAACAAAAAAAAAATCTAGCCTTCAACTCCACGTTATTACCACGCATTAATCAGCCTCGTTGATCAACCAACCTCACGCCAATATGATCCAAGAAGAACAAACCAGAACGTACACCACACAAGAAACCATGTAAGAAACTAGAAAACAAGAAAGAATCACATGTTCTTGATGTCCCACTACCAACGCCAAACCTTGCTCTTTATACCAATATGAGGTAGGGTGGTCAGCATACAACCTCAGATAGCTTAAATCAACTTGTTGATATGCACACAAGAAGTCAATTTAAGGATCTTGAACGAATCTCATGTCCAAGGCTACTCCAATCACACGAATAGGTTTTTTGTTTATATCTCATATACAAAAAAAAAAACGTGCAAAACACTTTTCTGAAAAAATAATTCTTAGTTCATTAAATCTGAATAAAAGAAATACAATCATATTTATAATAACTCCTAAGGACTCAGACTTCAAATCCTAATCTGATTATCTAATCCTATTCCTAATTTGATTATCTAATCCTATTCCTAATATGATTATCTAAATTAATAAACATAAACTCAACCCAAATAACTAATAAACTAACCCAAATGAATTTATATCTCTTTCAATTGGGTTTACACACAATTCATGCCTAAATAAACGAGAACTAAAATAGCAGATCAAGAACATAACAAGAAAACAAAGTAGAGTCCAAGAATTCAACTTGCACGCCAAGAATGCTCTTTTCCTTCAAGTTTGGACTTCTTGCAACCCGTTGGACTCCAAAAGAATTAATTCTTGCATCTGCCCTTCAAGTCTCACATAATTCATATTAGGCCAAGTCTAAGTTTCTATTATTTTTTCATAATGCTCCAAACACAAGCCCAAGGCCCTAAACTCTTCAAGCCTCAAGCCTACTACATTTGACAAGCCTACTTTGAACTTCTTAGTCTTGGACCTAGTACTCGGACCTCCAAGCCTTAGCCCACCATCATCAATCTCTCCATCTCCATCTGATCCATGCACAACTTTCAATGAAGACAAATTTGATTCTTTACCCGTCATGTCCACATCACTATGTAAGGCCCAACAACAAGATGTTTGAAAGAGGTAGACCTGAGAAAAGGAGCGAAGCACAACATGTTCCAAAATTTACTCCAGACTTCGGCAGGTTCAAGAAGGACAAGGGGAAAACTTCTGCACCATAAGCTTCAGAGGATAAGAGAGTTTGTTTCAAGTATAAGGGTTATGAGCGTGTGCAACATGACTGTCCTAGTAATAGGGTCATGACCTTGCATGATATTGAGGAAATTGAAGGAGCCTATGGTTCCATGGAGTTAGAAACAATTGAAGAAAATGAATAAGGCATGTGCAAAGAAGACGATGAGGAGTATGAGGCTAACTCCGAGGTAGAACCTGAAACACAGGGTTCATAACTGATTGTTAAAAGAATTTTGTAAGCAAAACCAATTCCCTTAGTAGCTGATCAAAGAGACAAGATCTTCATGACCAGGGTTTTGGTGAAGTATAAATCGTGCAACATGATCATAGACATAGGAAGTTGCACGAATATGGTATCCACAACCTTAATTGACAAACTCAGCTAGCCTACAACAACACATCGTAGGATCTACAAACTACATTGGCTGAGTGATGGAGGTGAAGTTAAGGACACAAAACAAACATTGATCTTTTTTGAAATTCAAAAATTTAAAGTTCAAGTGTTGTGTGATGTTTGTGCTATGGATCTGTGTCACATTCTGTTGGGTAGACCATGGCAATATGATAGGTTTGTCAAGTTTGATGGGAGAACCAATGTCTACATTGCTAAGGTAGGGAATTAAAGAATAGCTTAGAAACCTTTAGCTTCACTTAGTATACACAAGGAGAATTTACTCGTGACTGAGAAACAATTTGAGTATGAACTAAAACAAGAGGGTCGAGGCTTTTTCTTGATTGTTGTTTGATTCCTATTTGAGCAAACACCTAGGAAATCATCTGAAGCCTTAGAAGATGTATTGATTGAATTAAAAGATGTTTTCCCAGAAGACTTATCACCTGGCTTACCACCTGTTTAAGGAATTGAACATCAAATTGATTTAATTTCGGGAGCTCCATTGCCTAATAAGGCAGCCTATAGGTGTAATCCTTAAGAGTCCAATGAAATTCAAAGACAAATTAAAGAATTGATGAAAAAAGGTTATGTTAGGGAAAGCATGAGTCTTTGTGTTGTGCCAACTTTGGTGGTACCTAAGAAAGATGGTACTTGGTGAATGTGTATTGATAGCAGAGTAGTAAACAACATCACCATCAAGTATAGGTTTTCAATGCTAAAGATTGGATGATTTACTTGATGAATTACATGGCTCTAGAGTGTTTTCAAAGGTTGATCTTTGAACTGGATATCACAAAATTGGAATAAGGGAAGGTGATAAATGGAAGATTGCATTCGCCTAAGGTGAGTTTGTATGAATGGCTGGTCATGCCTTTTGGCCTTACAAATGCACCTAGTACATTCATGAGACTTATGAATGAGGTCTAGAAACCTTTCCTGGGTAAGTTTGTGGTGGTTTACATGTATGATATCCTAATTTACAGCAAGAGTGTTGAAGAGAACCTTGAACACCTGAGATTAATTTTTGAAGTGTTGAGGAAGCAAAAGCTTTATGCTAAGTTAGAAAAGTGTTACGTTTTGGAGCCACGTGTGACTTTTTTAGCCTACATAATTTCAGGGGATGGAGTTTCAGTGTTTTTGTGTTAGGAATTATAGTATTTGATGATGATTTATAAACACTTAGAATTGTTAGATTTTGTTGTTGTACAAGTACCCGTAGTAGTGTTCTATCAGAGACTACAAAGACTGCATTTGGAAAGTTCAACAAAATTGAACATTGGTCAAGAAAAATTTGTTCATCGGAGACTAAGTTTTTGTTCATTAGAGACTAAGTTTTTGTTCATTGGAGACTAAGTTTTTGTTCATCGGAGACTAAGTTTTTGTTCATTAAAGACTAAGTTTTTGTTCATCGGAGACTAAGTTTTTGTTCTTCAGAGACTAAGTTTTTGTTCATCGGAGACTAAGTTTTTGTTCTTCAGAGACTAAGTTTTTGTTCATCAGAGACTAAGTCTTTCAAAGACTAAGTGTTTGCTCATTGGAGATTAATGTTGAAGCTATCAGAGACTAAGGTAAAGACATTTCAATGCATTAAAGTAGCCTTGAGAAGATTTGACCGTCAGCAAAGTTATTTGTCTAACGCCAAACTCAATATTACTCAACACCAAATTCATTTTGACTATTGCTAAAGTCATTTGCCTATCGCCAAAGTCATTTGCCTATCGCCAAAGTCATCGGGCAAATCAAACAACAACGCCAAACTCAAAATGACTATCGCCAAAGTCATCGGGCAAATCAACAACATCGCCAAACTCAAAATGACTATCGCCAAAGTCATTGGGAAAATTTCTATCACTGAAGAACAAGTGCTTAAGCATCAGGGGAAGAATATCCACTGATGAACAAATAGCGCATCAGGGGATGAATATCCACCAATGAACAAAACAACTCATCAGGGGATGAATATCCACTGTTCAGCTCGTCAGCGGATAAATATCCACTGATGAACAGAGACAATCCATCAATGGATAAAATAATCAGAGAATAAAAATGACTTATGGGATGAAACATGGTTGAGTTCATAATTTCAGTAACTCAAGATTAAAGGCGGTGAAATTAAAATATAGATGGTGGTCCAATAAGGGGAGATTGGCTACCAAAGAAGCTTCAAGGAGATAAGTTATACACTGCAGGTGTGAACAGTGATATAGTAAAATATGGAGATAAGTCATACTTATACACTAGCATGCGTATATAGCTGCTCGTGTGAAAACTGCAGAGATAACTTATAGAAACTTGAAGGAGGAAAAAGTGGAAGCTGGTCCAATCAAAAATCAGGAAGCTCATAGAGATAAGTTATTTACTACAGAGATAACTTATCATGGGAACTCCAAGAAAAAAATAAGTGAGCTGGTGTGCTGATACACCAAAGATGTTACATAACATGTTGGCATGCAAGGAAGGTCATGCAAAAAGAAAAAGTTATGTGACAGAGCTGTAATTACCAAAGAATATCAGAGATATTTTGTGAGAACCCAAAAATTTTAAATGTATTTTATGATAAGAAATAATTTTATTTTGTATTATTATATTTTTGCATGGAAGATTGCCTTTTTAAATATGAATGATAAATTCATATCTACAATGAAAATTTTTATGATGATGTGATACCCATGGTTATGAAGGTGAGTTCCTTAAAAAGGTATTAAAAAGGGGATTAGCAAATTCCATATGGGATTATATTAAACAACATGGACGAAGAGGAGAGGGTTACGTAAGATTGGTGATTACGTGTTTAATTAGGAACTATTTAGGTGGCTTAGTCTTCATGCATGTAGGACAACAGCTATTTGCTGTCAAAAAGTCATGATGAACAGCCGTTTTACCGTCCTAATTAACCAATCATTTTATCCTAAAGCTTAACCTTAGCTTACTGCTCTTGAACTCTATAAATAACTCATTTGAGATTAAATTTTAATTCCTTGACCAAAATTTCTCTTTTAACAGTTTTGTTTAAACTTATCATCTCCATAAATTTCCAAGTTCTTCTTTTGGAAAATTATTGTCAGACCAGCTTTGATTTCACCCTTAAGAACGAAGAGGTAAGAACCTGGTACCCTACTTAGTTTCTTTCATGCATAACATCAAAGATTTATGCTAAGTTTATACTCTTTTGCATCTCCATGAATCATCTTAGGCTAAGTTTGCTCATGATAAGCCTTCCATGGTAGTAGAGACAAGCTCTAATGTGATGAGATGTTGTTAATCTCTGATGAGATATTGTTAGTCTCTAACGAGATATTCTTAGTCTCTGATGAGATATGTTGTTAATCTCTGATGATGACGTCAGCTTTAGTCTCCGACAGGCTAAAGTTTAGTCCCCGATGACGTCATTAGTCTCCGACGGGTTATTTACTCTCAGATGACATCAGCTTTAGTCTCTGATAGGCTAAAGTTTAGTCCCTGATGATGTCATCAGTCTCTGATGAGTAGTTTAGTCCCCGATGACGTTATCCTTAGTCTCTGACAGGCTAACGTTTAGTCCCCGATGACGTCATTAGTCTCCGACGAGTTATTTACTCTCAGATGACGTCAGCTTTAGTCTCCGATAGGCTAAAGTTTAGTCCCTGATGACGTCATCCATAGTCTCTGACAGGCAAAATTTCTTAGTCTTCGATGGAGGAATTTCCTAGTCTCCGATGAGAAAAATACGTTAGTCTCTGATGGTTAAGGATATCAATCCCTGACGAGTTTGATAATAAGAAGATTTTTCCTCGATATCAAGACTATAAAACATAACTTTCTTAAAATGATTTCATGATGTTATTATGTCAGATTTAGGACATTCTAAGGACATCACATACACATTTTCCTTCATAAATTCTTATGGAGGTATTAAAATATTACTTGCATAATTTACAGAATCTTTCACTCACCAGTAAGTTGAATTTGAATCTTTGTTGCAAAGGACCGAGGCAAGTATATTCTTACTTTTATGCTTAATTCAGCTAAGCGCATGATCAATTGATTCGATATGCGTACAAAATTATGACACTTATATTCAAATTTCCTTGTGAAACAAAATGCTATGCTTTAATTTCTGCTAGCATGATATGAATGAAAATGCATGGATGTGAAGAAGCTTTGCTCTATTAGTTATTTTTTTCAATATTATATCTGTGCTATAAATGAGAATGCTATGTTCCTTAAATGGTTACGCCACATGAATGGCTAGAGGAAAGGAAAGGTGCTGATTTGTTCTTCACCTGACCTAGAGGAATTTTATGTGACTATATACGTTCACACAAGGAGGGATCATGCGGGCACAGTTAGGCCAGCTGTATACCATATGGTTAGCAGATACAGCGGGTTTAGCCCCCGACGGATATTTTTACTTCAAGGAAGTTATGCTTTGTTTTAAGAAGGATTACACAATTGTTTATCATCAGTAATCCTAAAGATTCTTAAAGATCTCTGAGGCATTAGTATTGATTCACCAAGCCTCTCAACAGAATTGAATCCTTTGAAACAATCTAGATTTGTTTCTCAAATTGTTTATATACTTGCTAGGCGTAAATCGCTCATTCTTGTTGAATTTTAATGTCTTGCAGGGCAGAATATAAAGGCTGAGCCCTCAAACAAGGGGAAGGCAAAAATGATCGATTACTGAGGTTGGCTAACCCTTTGTAGTACCGATAAGGAAGGAAGAAAGGAAGATGACCTAAGAAGATATATTTTGCATTATAGTATAGTGATAGAATAGCTTCCACTGAAAATGTAATATTTTAGGTTGTAATAACTCTTTAATATTGTTTCTTTCAATTATTATATGAATGGATGTGTGGTTATCTTTTCCTTCTCTTGACGAAACCCTAATCCAGTGAGGGATTATGGGGTCGTCACATATTTTTGGAGGCAACTCACTGTGGAAGCTTGGAGGACAAGGGAACTATGTCTATAAATAGAGACATGGAGTAGCTGAGATAAGATATACAAAAATAACAAGAAGATATCACTGAGATACACAAAAACACAATTATTCTTATTATTTCAGAGAGAAGCAAGTTTTTCATAACTGAGAGAAGCAAGTTTGCATAAACTTGAGATAAGCTAGAAATCATATTCTAGAGTGCATATATTATTTTCATCAAAGTTGTTAGAAGCTGGTCATTCACACCAGTGAGCTTTTGTAATATTTCATTAATTTATAAAACTTCAAAAACACTTGTGATATATTGTTTTCTTTCAATTCCGCAACTTTTAATACAATATATTCACTAAACTCACAAAATTCGAAAGAATTTTGTGGTTTGTATTGAATGCCCCCCCCCCCCCCCCAAACCATCTTGTGGGACAAATAAGTGGATCCTTCAATAGTGGAAGCTATCAAGTCTTGGCCAATTCCCACTACTGTTATAGAGGTAAGATATTTTCATGGCCTTACTTCATTCTATAGAAGGTTTGTCAAGAATGTTAGTAGTGTCGTGGCCCCTATCACTGAGTGCATCGAGAAGGGAAAGTTTGAGTGGACTGAAGTTGCTTAAAGAGCTTTTGAAGATGTGAAGAAGCTGTTATGTGACACTCCTATTCTAGCTCTAACAGACTTTTCAAGTCCTTTTGAGGTGGAATATGATGCTAGTGGTGTTGGGATGGGAGTTATTCTAGTGTAGAAAAAGAGCCTTATTGCTTACTTCAGTGAAAAGTTGAATGGAGTCAAACTTAATTATTCTACATATGATAAGGAGTTCTATGTCATACTAAGGGCACTTGATCATTGGAGTCATTATTTGAGGTCTAGTCATTTTTATATTGCACTCGAATCATGAAGCACTAAAATACATCCATGGACAAAAAAAGCTTAGTCCTTGACATGCAAAATTGGTAGAGTTCCTCCAATCTTTCAATTTTTCTTCAAGACATAAGCAAGGCAAGATAATGTGGTGGTTGATGCTCTGTCTCGGAGATATACATTGCTAGGTGTTTTGAATTCTATATTGTTTGGTTTTGAATTGATTAAAGAATACTATAATCAAGATGTGGACTTTCAACCAATTATTGAGGAATGTTCCAAGGGTGTGGTGGGTAACTATGTATTGCAACATGGATTTTTTTTTTAATGGAAATTGTTTGTGCATTCCTTCTTGCTCGATTTGAGAACTTTTGGTAAAGGAAGCACATGGAGGAGGCCTTACTGGATATTTTGGAATTACTAAAACATTGGCTATTTTACAAGAGCATTTCTTTTGGTCAAACGACAAGGAGTACCTTTCATTAAAGGTTGTATATTCCTTTGCTTGTGCCAGAATATCCTTGGGAAGTTGTTTCCATGGATTTATAGTTAGATTACCTCTCACTCAAAGTGGTAATGATTCAATCATGGTGGTGGTGGATAGGTTTTCTAAGATGACACATTTTACTCCTTACCACAAAACTGATGATGCATTGTCATTGATTTGTACTTTAAGGAAGTGGTGAGACTACATGGTGTTCCTCGAACCATTGCCAGTGATAGAAACACAAAATTTATGAGCTATTTTTGGAAGGCTTTGTGGAAATTACTTGGAACTAAATTGTGTTTTAGTACTTCACATCATCCATAAACAGATGGGCAAACTAAGGTGACCAATCGAACTGTGGGAGTTTTGCTAAGGGGCTTCGTGAGTAAAAGAACTAAGGATTGGGATGTGAAGCTCTCACATCTCAAATTTGCATATAGCCGATCTCCTACCTATGCAACTAAACATTCTCCATTTTAGGTTGTGCATGGGCAAAATCCAAGACTACCTATTGATCTGATTCCTTTTCCTAAGGGTGAGTATGTCCATTTGAGGTTGGTATAGGCAAAAGCCATGTTGAAATTGCATGCCCAAGTTCAGGCAAGGATTGAGAAGGTAAATGAGAAGTACAGGACTTTAGCCAAAAAACATCACAAACAACATAGCTTCAAAGTGGGTGATCTTGTTTGGCTTCGTTTATGGAAAGAGAGATTTCCTAACATGCGCAAAAATAAGCTCATGCCTAGGTCTAAGAGTACTTTCAGAGTTGTGGAAAAGATCAACAACAACGAATTCAAGCTGGATTTTTCAGGGGAATTTGGGGTAAGTGACACATTCAATGTTGGGGATTTGGCTCCTTATGTGCATGATAACGATATTTCTTAATTGAGGACAATTGTTTTCGAAGAAGAGGAGGATAATCCATAGGGTGATGGTACTGCTGATGCATTTGTGGTAGCCATGGCAACTCATAGTGTGATTAGTCTAACAGTGAAGGATGTGACATTAGATTTATTTTTCATTGATACATATGTTGGACATTGGTTAGGAAATTCTACGAGGGCTGTTGTGACTTTAATCATAAATGACATGTTAAAAGCTTAAGGCATAGCGAAGTTATACTAGGAAGCATCATGGGATAAACTGCGTCAAGGGATAAAATGATGTCAAGGGGTAATTTAAGCCATCAGAGGATAATTAACCCATCAGGGCATAATTATCCTCCAATGACTATTTAACCCATCAACGGATAATTATCTTTTGATGACTGTTTAACCCATCAACGGATAATTATCCACCAATGACCTGCAGTTTAGTTATTTTTATATATGTTGTTTCCTAATTGAAACAGGTTTGTTTTTTCTTTCCTAGTTGGATTAGATTTCTTTCCATAGTTTAATATGTTTTCTTTCCATAGGTGGATTAGGTTAAGTTGTCTTGAACTTATAAATAGTGGCAATCTTGTATGTTGTAAAAAGAGTTTTGAGAATTAATATACAGAATTCGTGAGTTTTTCACAACTTACATCTTTCTTGAAAGTTGGTGGTTAATTCTTTTATACTTTCACAACCATATTTGTTTTAGCTTGTGGGTGATTAAATTCTTTAAGCAAACTAATCAAATCAATCGTTTATTCTTGTTTCTTGGTGATTCAATTATTTATAGAATCAAGCTAAAGTTATTTTTCGCAACTTATTAGATCTTCCCTAGATCAATTACATCATTTCAACTTTGTGAATTGGAAGTGCATAATAGATTCTTTGCACCTCTTTGTCTATCTTTATCAGTTTATTAACTGGATCTGGGGTTGCATTACCACAACTATGTACTCGATGAAGTTAAATGGATATTTATGCGAATATTTCCCAGGGAAACAAGGAATTAGGCAAGGGGATGCTTTATCCCCTTACCTTTTTGTCATTGTTATGGAGCTCTTGAGTTGCATCCTTTAAACTGAAACCTCTAAACCTCCCTTTCAGCACCATTGGAAAGGTAAGCAATGTAACATCACCCATTTATCCTTTGCGGATGACCTCTTTCTATTTTTCATGGCGATCCCCTCTTGCTCAACACACTAGGAAATTGCCTAGACATCTTCTCCAAAATCTCTGGGCTCAATATCAATAAGATCAAAAGCCTATGTTTCCCTCTAACACCCTTGATAGCCTTCTTTCTTCAATTCACTACTTGTAAATCCCCATCGGAACCCTCCCTGTGACTTTTCTAGGGGTCCCTCTTATCTCCTCTAAATTAACCTCCAATGATAGTGTAACCCTTATAAGTAAGCTCATAGGTCGAATCTCCTCATGAACTAACAAGTTTCTCTCTTATTTTATTTTATTTTTTGCTAAAATTGCTTAAATTAATAAAAGAAAATAGAGGTACAAAAATTACGAGAGGCATCACTCTCAGTCTAGTGGAACAAACTCTAGCTAGGAAGAAGAAAACAAACCAAAAGGAAAAACAAACAATAAAAGCATAGCCCTATATACTAGAAATAGGGGAATGAACCATTAATTTTCCACTGATTAAAATGACTGAAATATCCATTGACGGCTATCCACTATAGGATAAGGCTGATGAGATATCCCCTGATGGACAAGGCTGATTAAATATCCACTGACAATGCTGATAAAAAATAGCCACTAATGAAATATCCCCTAACAGACAAGGCTGATAAAATATCCACTTATGGACAATGCTGATGAAAGATCCACTGACGAAAGAAATGTCCCCTGATGAAATGGAATGTCCAGCTGATGATATATCCCATGACGGACAAGGGTGATAAAATATCCACTAAAGACTATCCACTAACAGGCAAGGAAAAAATATCCATTGACGGCTATCCACTGACGTCCAATGCTGATGAAATATCCCTTGACGAGTTGATAAGAAATATCCATTGATGAAATATCCCCTGATGGACAAGGCTGATAAAATATACTCCAATGATATATGCATCGATTAACCTCTGAAGGGAAAATTTTCCTTTGGGGGGAATTTATCCTCTGGTGTGAATGATATCCTGTATAGGGGAAGATCCTCGTAAGGTTTGAAAATGTTGTCTAAAGGCTCAAATTATCCTCTGGTGATGAAGATCCTATGATAGTGAAATAACCTTTGGAACGTAATATCCTCAGATGGCTCAAAAATACCCACTGGAAGGCATTATCTTTTGATGTGACCAAAATCCTCTAATGGGGAATAACATCTGAAGGCTTAAAGTAAACCCTGGTGGTAGAAATCCTCTAAAGAAGAAAAAACCTCTGGAAGGAGAGATCCTCTAATGGCTCGAAAAGATTATTCAAGCCATGAAAGAAGGCTGAGATGTTTGTGTGCATAATTTAAGAATTTTTTGTTTGCACCCAAGATACTATGAATGTAGTCCAAATCTATCTAACAAGGAGCTGGGTTGACATGTTCTTCTGCTAAAAAATTCTTCTATTACATTCCCTCCAAATGTTGTAGAGGGTAGCCAAAAGACTTAGGCTATAAACTTGTGGAATAAGAGGGGAGATCGTGGAGCTTGTGGACAAGAGGGTGATGATGCGTTCTAGGCTCCAAGTGTTGGGATTGAAACCAGAGAATGAAAAAACTTGCTCTAGTATTAGCTTTGAGTATTGATAGTTGAAAAAGATGTGGTCAAGCGTCTCATCAAAACTATCACAAAGGGAACAAGTAGCATTCAACATATAACCCAGCCTTTGGAGACCGTCTTTAGTGCACAATTTCTGGTGACAAGCCATCCAGAAAAGGAAAGATAATTGGGGCACTTGCAGAGATTGCTAGACCAAGTGATGCCAGGAAATAAAAGGTTTCCTTTGTCAAATAGAGTTCCAAATAGTGGATGCTTTAAGTGAGCTCCCAACTTTGTCCTCCCACAAGATATTGTTTGAATTGGACCCAAAGGGTATGCCATAATTGAATTTGGAGCAGAACATAATAACTTCATGATGGTTGGAAGTGGGTAGACTCCAAGCACAATTACGAAAGATAGTGGACACAATGGCATTAGAGGGGATGCCAGAGTGAGAAATTAGCTTAGGGGGAAAGGGGATAGTGGATCATGCAATAAGAGTATACGGACACCAGTACCCACCTTGTAGTGTATATATTTTTTGTCTTTATCTCTAAGCTTGAGCACTTTGCGCCATATCCATGAGCATGAAGAGGGGATAGGCATGGCCAACCTCTAAGCTTGTCGTATGTATGAATCCATTTACACCAAAGGGAGGAGGGGCTGAATTGAATTATTTTCCATAGTTGCAGAAAAATAAAGGAATGGTTCCAATCTTCCAAGTTCTTCAAGCCAAGGCCAACCTCATTCAAAATATAGGATATAACCAAGCAATTTTTGCTCCATAGTTGCGCAGAAAGGGGCCTATCCAGAGGAATTTGCAACAAATGTTCCTGATGTCATTTAGAACAGCTTTATGGAGGAGCAAATGTTGTGCCCAATAAGTTTGCATGGCATGGATGACAGATTTAATAAGCTAAAGTCTACCTACATAAGATAAGAAAATGTTAGTCGAGGAGGTTAATCTTAGAGTGATCTAATCAATGAGGGGCTTTCACTCTAGGATAGAGAGCCTAGAGGAGATGATGGGAAGCCCTAGAAGTTTCATGGGGAGAGTGACAAGGGGAAACTGCGTAGCATTTAGGATTTGAGATTTTGTATAGGTATGGATATTAGAAAGAAAGCAATGACTCTTTAAAGGGTTGACGGATAGGCCAGAAAGGAGAGAGAATGTATCTAAAGCAGCCAGTAAGATATTTACAGAGTTGTTATCCCCATGGCAGAAGAGGAGGAGATCGTCAGCGAAGCAGATATGGTTCAGACAAAGGGTTTTTGCTTTGACATGAAATTTAAAATTTGGTTGTTTTGAGTCTGTCTTAAGAAAAATGTTAAGGCTTCTATGACAATGACAAAGAGGTAGGGGGAAAGGGGGTCCCCATGCCTTAAGCCTTTATGCCCTTTAAAGAACCCCTCCAAGGAGCCATTCACTTTGACAGAAGACATAGGCGAGGAGATGCATGACTTAACCCAGGTAATGAAAGGGGGGAAATCCAAAAGATTGGAGGAGATCAAGAAGGAATTCCCATCTAATGGAATCAAGAGATTCAGATAAATCAATTTTGAGAGATCATCTTGGGGGGCCACAGTTTGAATTATAGTTACAGAAAAGCTCTTGACTAATAAAAATATTATTAGAGATAGTTCTATTAGGTACAAAGGTTGATTGAGTTGGGGAGATGATGATAGGGAGCACATGTTTGAGTTGAATGGCTAGAATTTTTGTGATGCATTTATATAATCTGTTACAACAGGAAATAGTGTTAGGTTTTATTAACATTTGATGATGATTGTCTTTAGAATACTTAGGAATACAAATGTATAGAAAAGTGTTGGTTTGTAACACTTTAGTTTTGTAGCTAGCAGTAGTATCTCTTGGTTGTAATTTAGTCATTTTAATAAAGAGATAGATTCATTTTACTTGTATGTACTGCTGGAATACTTGTTGAGTCTGTTCAACAAGTTGTTTTAAGTTAATTAGTCTTTCGGAGATTAAATTTGGCTTGTCGGAGATTAAGGGAAAAAGTCCATCAGAGATTAAAGTTTTGTTCATCAGAGATTGGACTTTGCCCATCGGAGATTGAAGAAATCCTTCATCGGAGATTAAAGATTTGTTCATAGGAGATTGAAGGATTGGTCATCGGAGATTAAAGCTTACGTCATCGGAGATTGTAATTAAAGAGTCAGAGATTAAAGCTGACGTCATCAGAGAATAACACAATACTTCGGAGATTAAAAGCTGACGTCACCAGAGACTAAAGCCAAAGCATCGGAGATTACTCGAAGTAATCAGAGACTAATTAAAGAAGCTATCGGAGATTAGTCGAGGACTTAATCGCTGATGGAGTTAGAGTTCAAATCAAAGAAGGAAAGTCTTCCATGAACACGTAGACTTTATTGAAGACGTAGCTGACAAGGAAACTTGTTAGAAATCTTTCAATTGGAAAGATTGTATTTGATTTGAATTAGGAAGCTAGGTTTTTTTTTGTAAACTTAGTTTTAGAAGCTGTAATTATAAATTACAGAATTGTAATTCGAAGAAAAAAAAAGGTGTGTGTCTGTATAGCATAGAGAATTGAAAGGGTTGTATTATCTCTAAATATACAGAATAGAAGCTGACGATCAAAAGCTTGTTTTGATTGTTAGAAAACTTGTAATCAATTGTTAAGTCAATAAAAGTAATTGTTTATAAAGTTTTGATCTTGTTCTTTATATTCCGCAGAAAGTCAATTTCTTAAAGAACAGGAATTTGAAAAAGTTGTAAGAACTTGTATTCAACCCCCCTTCTACAAGTTCTAGGCCATCTTACTGGGAAAACAAATAGGCTAAAAGTCATTCATAGTGGTCGAGCTTGGAACTTTGGAAACGAGGCCAATAGTTGTGGCATTGAGCTTTTGAGGCTTACAAGAGGAGGAGAAAAAGAATTAGATAGCATTAAGTAAGTCATCTCCAATGATGTGCCAAACATTAAGGAAGAAGTCAACAGTAAAGCCATCAGGGTCGGGTGCCCTGTGTTTTTTCATATGCTTGAGTGCAGAGTACATCTCTTCATGAGTGATAGGCTCAGCAAGCATGCTTGATTCCTGCGTAGGAATTTTCCTGAGGATTAAGTCCTTCATCACACAAGAGCCAGGGTAATTGTGACAGCCTCAAAAATCCAATACGGGACTTTGGGAATCGTCAAGATTGATAACAGTAATAACAACATCCAAGCATACTTAACATATAGTAGAAGAAATATAATCTCCTACTACAATGTTTCAAAATAATACTTAGCAGTAGAAGTCTATGAGAGTGCCATCTGGCCTTACAATCTAAACATTTCTACAATAGCTTCTCGCTTTACTTTTCCTTTAAAGACTAGCCATAGGAGAGAGATCAAGAAACTCTCGCTATGCCATTTTTGCCTTTCCTTTATTAGACGGCTCGACTTTCTTGTTATAACCTATAAATATTTAAATAGTAGTAACATGAGAGATTTATGCTCGCAAGTATATAGTCAAGCATTAGGAAACTCTTGAAGATGGATAAATAATTTATAGGCTTAAGTGTTTGTGAGGTTGGTGGAAAACAATGTCGATACCTCTTGATAGACTTGGAACAACATAGCTTACAGGGTTCCCAAATGATAGTGAGGGATTTAACCCTTTACTTGAAGAATCTTGAATATTATACATGCACCTTACATATATGTCCATTTGGCACGCATGCCCTTAGGACTTTCTTCATCAAACGATCCATCAGTTGGCCAGCCTGACCATCATTTAACTTCATCATAATGACATACATAGTTAATGCAAAAATCTTTTATTTGTGAGGATCCGATTACCAATGCCTCAGTTCTCATTCCCTTTAATCTTAGGTTAGGGTGCTAGGCGGATGCAATCCACTAGCCTTTAGTTACTCACATGGATATACTTTACAAGTATGGGGTAAGAAATAAGTCTTTTATATCCATGTGAGATTTATTTTGGCATGTTAGTGAATTGAAATAGCTAGCAACTGTCCAAAGAACACTTGGTTCTAATACAACATCTTTCACATACATCGGATCAATGAATCGTACGTCACTTATTCATGAAAACATTGAACTTGCATAAGATAAAGTATAGCATTGGTTACCTATGTATATCGAATGAATGATAATACATATTCAATGAAAAATATAGAGTGAGTATATACTTGCCTTTGCCCTTAGTTACTCTTAAATCAAATTACTTGTGAACGAGAGCACTCTATAAAACATGTACATTGACCTCATTATGGATAATTCATGTCTAGGATATAGGTGTGAAGAGGCACACATGTGATGTCCTTATATTTTAAATATTTTAATTGGACATCTAAGATAATGAACCTGCCTTTAAACTTCTATCCAAGTCCAAGAGATTTTTCAGATTGGTATTTAGCTAATTGCAGACTCCTATATAACTCATTTTGAGTTTCTGGAGATTATAGGTTAATTATCTATTAATTAAACATGGATTAGATGAATTTATACATTACTTGCTATTATTTGAATTTTATCAATTATTTTTTATTACCTTAAGGAATAACATTTTTCACTTTAAAGATAAACTGCACATTAGTGGATAGTCATTGGAGTATAAAAGTAGTCATTAGGGACTAAAATGACCATCAGGGGATGAATCCTTAGCCATCAAGGGATAACATTTGACCCATCAGGGGATACACAATGGCCATCAGGGGATAAAATTTGTTCATCGCCTAACTCATCAAGCCAACGCCAAACTCTACATAAAGCGCCAAACTCGTCAGTAATGCTTTAATGCCTAACTCTTGGACAGTGTTACCAAACTCATCGTCAAACTATTTGACTGCCGCCAAAGTTACTTGACTAGCGCCAAACTCATTGGTAATCTATTTGATTACTGCCAAAGTCATTTGACTAGTGCCAAACTTGTCGCTAAACTATACAAGTCACCACCATACTATACAAGCCAACGCTAAACTTGTCACCAAATTATACAAGCCAGCGCTAAACTCGTTGCCAAACTAAGCAAGTCAGTGCTAAACTTGTTGCCTAATTATACAAGCCAACACCAAACTCATCGCTAAACTATACAAATCAGCACCAAACTCGTTGCCAAACTTTACCCCCGTTAGGGTATAAAATTTTCGGACGTCAAGGAATAATTTTACTTATCAGTGGATAACTTTATCCATCAGGAGATAATTTTACTCATCAATGGATAAATTTTACCCGTCAAGGGATAATTTTAGTTAAGCCTATCAGGGACTGAAAATTTGCCCATCGAAGACTAACAATTTTGTCTCTCGGAGACTAAGCATCTTTACCTGTCAGAGACTAACATTTTTGTCTCTCCGAGACTAAGTAGTTTTGCCTGTCGAAGACTAACATTTTTGTCTCTCGAAGGCTAAGCATTTTTGCCTATCGGAGACTAACATTTTTGTCTCTTGGAGACTAAGCATCTTTGACTATTGGAGACTAACTTGTTTTGTTTGCTTCTTATCAAATAATTACAAAGAATCAAGGATACCACTGCTAGAGGGGCTTGCCAATTTAGGTAGAACACCAAAGTTGTTAAACCTGTTCACATCATCCAAGGTCCAACTAGAGCTAGCAAACATGTTCACATCAATTTTGGTAAGCAAAATTGTTGCTTAGAAAGCTTCTCTACAGCCTAGAGCAAACAAACTAGAGACAAACTCTCCCTCTTCATCATTAGAGCAGACAGAGGATTCAAGAGTTTCTATCAGAGTGGGAGTGTAGTAGGATCAGAACCATCATCAGGATAACTTCATCCACGGAGGGGGCAAGGTTCTCCATAGCGAATCCAGAATGAGTAGCAAAAAAAATAAGGTGGAAGAAAGTAGGGGGTGAGGGAGAAGGGAAACGGGGGTGAAGAAGGGCAACAACAATGGAGGGCGGGAAAGGGGTTGTAGGATAGGGCTTTAGGTGAGAAGGAGAGAAGGAGGAGAAAAAAACTAGAGAGAGAAACATTTTGATCACATTCGATTATGTATAATCACAAGGAATCCATTAGGTGATGGTACTGCTGATGCATCCATGGCAACCAGAGCAATTGATAGTGTGATTAGTCTAGCAGTGAAGGATGTGACATTGGACTTATTTGCTATTGATAGATATGCCTGACATTGGTTAGAAAATTCTATGAGAGCTGATGTGACTTTAACCACAAACGATGTGTCAAAAACTTAAGGCACGACAAAGCTGCATTAGGGAGCATCAGGGGATAAACTAGACTAGCGTCAGGGGATAAACTGGCATCAGGGGCTAAAATGGCATCAAGGGATAATTAACCCATCAGTGGATAATTATCCTCTAATGATTGTTTAGGCCATCAGGGGATAATTTAACTTGTCAGGGGATAATTATCCACTGATGACCTGCAATGTAATTATTTTGTTTCCTGTTTATAATAGGTTTGTTTTTTTCTTTCCTAGTTAGATTAGATTCCTTTCCATAGTTAAATTAGTTTTCTTCCCATAGATGGATTAGGCTAAGTTGTCTTCAACTTATAAATAGTTGTAATCTTGTACATTGTAAGTAGAGTTTTTTTGATAAACATAATTTGTGAGTTTTCACAACTTGCACCTATCTTGAAAGTTGGTGGTTAATTCCTTTATACATCAGATTTGTTTTAGTTTATGGATGATTAATTTTTTTAAGAAAACTAATCAAATCGATCCTTTAGTCTTGTTTCTTAGTGATTAAAATTCTTTATAGAATCAAGCTAAGGTTATTTTTTGCAATATATTGGATCTTTCCTAGATCAAATGCATCGTCTTTGTATAAGAGCTTTGGTTGGAGATTTATTCCAATGTTAATTCTATAATATGAAATCTAGATGGCTAGTGAAAAAGAACACGGTATTCCATGAGGTTTGACCATAGAGCAAGCCCAAAACTTGTACCGTGATGGGCAAATCAATGAGCTGAGTGATAGACTAAACGAGATCCTAACAAGATTAGATCAGAGAAATCCCTTTCCCAGTCCATGTAGGAGTGCTAGATGTGCTTAAACATCAGATTCAGAGGAGGAAGAAATTGTTAGACCTGTAAACTGGCGAGTCAGAGAAAATAATGTTGATGACAAGGGTTTACGGTTGGATATCCTAGACTTTGATGGAAGCATGAAACCAGAGAAATTCCTTGAATGGTTGCAACGTATTAAACAAGTCTTTGATTATAAGGACTATAATAATCGTAAGAGATTTAAGGTGGCTGTTCTGAAATTCACAGGTTATGCAAACTTGTGGTATGAGAATTTGAGAGCCAAGAGGAGAAAAGAAGGCAAGGCATGATCGAGTCTTGGGAAGCACTGAGAACCAGAATGAAAAGGCGTTTCCTTCTTACTAAATTCATACAAGATATATTCCTAAAATTGTAAAGTTTTAGACAAGGGGCACTCTCGGTTGAGGAGTACTCTATGGAATTTGAAAGACTAACCATGTTTTGTGACTTGGAGAGAATGGAGCACAAAATTGATCACTTTCTAATTGGTCTCAATTCCAATATTGTAGAAATGGTTGAGCTTCAACCTTATTGGTCTTTTGAAGAAGTTTGTAAAATGACCATACACGTGGAGAAACATGTAAAAGCTAAAGTAGCTATGTAAGGCCCAACAATAAGACGTTTGAAAGGGGTAGGCCTAAGAAAAGAAACAAGGCACAACTAGTTGCCAAATTTACTCCAAACTTTGACAAATTTAAGAAGGATTAGGGGAAGATTTTTGTACCTTTAGCCTCAAAGGATAAGAGGATTTGTTTCAAGTGCAAGGGTTATGGACTTATGCAACGTGTCTATCCTAACAAGAGGGTCATGACCTTGCATGACATTAAGGAAATTGAAGTAGCCTATGCCTCCTGGGAGTTAGCAAAAACTGAAGAAGAGGAGCACGGTGTGTGCAAAGAAGATGATGAAGAGTTTAAAGCTAATTCTGAGGAGGAATCTGAAACACATGATTCACAATTGATTGTTAGGAGAATTTTGCAAGCAAAACCAGTTCCTTTGGAAGCTGATCAAAGGGACATGATATTCATGACTAGGGTTTTGGTTAGGGATAAACTGTGCAACATGATCATAGACACAGGAAGCTACACGAATGTGGTATCCACAACCTTAATTGACAAACTCAGTTGTCCTACAACAACACATCCTAGGCCCTACAAATTGCATTGCCTGAGTGATGGAGATGAAGTTAAGGTAAAAAAACAAGCACTGATCTTTTTTGAAATTAGAAAATTTAAAGATCAAGTTTTGTGTGATGTCTGTGTCATGGATGTATGTCACATTTTGTTGGGTAAACCATAGCAATATGATAGATTAGTCAAGTTTGATGGGAGAACAAATGACTACATTTCCAAGGTGGGGAATAAAAGGACAACTTTAAAACCTTTAGCATCATTTACTACATGGAAGAAGAATTTGCTCGTGACTGAGAAATAATTTGAGCATCAATTAGAATAAGAAGGTCATGGTCTTCGCTTGATTGTTGTTGGGTTCCAATTTGAGCAAACACTTGGGAAATCATTTGAAGCCTTAGAATAAGTACTAACTGAATTCAAAGATGTTTTCCCTGAAGACTTACGACTTGGCTTTACCACCTATTCGAGAAATTGGACATCAAATTGATTTAATTCTAGGAGGTCCACTGCGTAATAAGGCAGCATATAGGTGTAATCCTCAAGAGTCCAATGAAATTCAAAGACAAATTGAAGAATTGATGAAAAGAGGTTATGTTAGGTAGAGCATGAGTCCTTGTGTTGTACCAAATTTGGTGGTACTTAAGAAAGATGGTACTTGGTGAATGTGTATAGATAGCAGAGCAGTAAATAACATCACCATCAATTACAGGTTTTCAATGCCAAAATTGGATGATTTACTTGATGAATTACACGGCTCTAGAGTGTTTTCAAAGGGTGATCTTCAAACTGGATATCACCAAATCATAATGAGGGAAGGTGTTGAATGGAAGACTGTATTCAAGACTAAGGTGGGTTTGTTTGAGTGGCTGGTCATGCCTTTTGGCCTTAGAAATGTGCCTAGTTCATTCATGAGACTTGTGAACGAGGTCTTCAATCCTTTCCTAGGTAAGTTCGTGGTGGTTGATATCCTAATTTACAACAAGAGTGTTGAAGAGCACACTTAACACTTGAGATCAGTTTTTGAAGTGTTGAGGAAGCAAAAGCGTTATGCTAAGCTAGAAAGTGTTACTTTTTGGTGCCAAGTGTGACTTTTTCAAGGCTACATAGATTAAGTGGATGGAGTTTCAGTGGATCCTTCAAAAGTGGAAGCTATCAAGTCTTAGCCTATTCCTACTACTGTTACAGAAGTAAGATCTTTTCATGGCCTTGCTTCATTTTATAGAAGGTTTGTTAAGAATTTTAGTAGTGTCGTAGCCCCTATCACTGAGTGTATCAAGAAGGAAAAGTTTGAGTAGACTGAAGTTACTCAAAGAGCTTTTTAAGATGTGAAAAAGCTGTTATGTGACACTCATATTCTAGCTCTACCATATTTTTCAAGCCCTTTTGAGGTAGAATGTTATGCTAGTGGTGTTGGCATAAGAGCTATGTTAGTGCAAAAAAAGAGGCCTATTGCTTACTTCAGTGAGAAGTTGAATGGAAGTAAGCTTAATTATTCTACATATGATAAAGAGTTCTCTACCATAATGAGGGGACTTAATAATTGGAGTCATTATCTGAGGTCGAGACATTTCATATTTGGCGCTGAACAATTATCTACCAATGAGTTTGGCGCTGAACAATTATCCACCGATGAGTTTGGCACTGACTTAATGACCTTGGTGCTGAACAATTATCCACCAATGAGTTTGGCACTAACTCTCGCTTACCAATGTTTCAACTTAGAATTAACTAAGGACCAAGGAAAGTATATACTCACTCCTTTTTCATTTAATACATATTATCATTCATTCGATATACGTAAATATCCAGTATTATGTGAATATTTATGATTTAAATTTTCCAAAGATAAGTAACGTACAATTTTTTGATCTGACGTACGTGAAAGATATTGTCCTAGAATCAAGCATTCTTTAGGCGGATGTTAGCTTTCCGAATTTGCTAAGACGCCAAGGTAAATCCTGTATAGATATATCAAGATTTAATTTTTCTCATCCCCTTCTTGTAAAGTATATCCGCATGGGTAACTAAAGACTAAGGCATCGGTGACCGAACCCTCGCAAATAAAAGATTTCTATTTGACTACTTATGTTCTACAGGTTATGAAATGTTCTACAGGTTATGGAGAGAAGGCCAACCTGATTAATAAAGGCAAAGCAAGGATGACGTGATGAACGTTTTCTAATTGGTCTTCTATGGATGGCTTATAGAGGAAGGTGAAGCATGAGAATATTATAGAAATGTATAGATTGTAAAGCCTATGGGCCTTCATGGACATCTGCTGTAAAAAAATTATTTTTGATATGTAATAGAGATTATCTTTCTCTTTTCCATGATATACATGCTTGGTTAATGATGTTTTTCTGTTGTCAATTTTTGATGGTGCCCGAAGTCCAATTCGGGATTTTCGGGGTTATCATAGTTGGTATCAGAGACAAGCATCGGTTATGAGACATGGTCTCTATCAGAGTGTAGAATATGGTTTTATAACAAAATGACTTCATAGATTTCAACACATAATCCAGCAAACCCGTATCGCCAATGTGCAGGCGAGCTGCATCTCTAGCTTCCTGCCTAGTCATCCCACTGTGACTAGTCTTAGTCGAGTTCGTGCCACTCCATTTTCAAGCAGGCCACGTGGATTGGCCAGGGTCTTCATCGCAGCTACCATGATCATAGCTGTCCCCACTGGAATCAAAATCTTTAGTTGGATCGCTACCATGTGGGGGGGTTTGGTTTGGCTTGCTTCCATGAGAAGGGGGAAGAAGCGGGGTAGAGGAATGGTCAACTGGGAGATCCCGTCCTTGCTTGATTGAAGTATCAGTTGCGACACGGATGGGAATGCATGCTACGAAAGATAGGGTCGAGTCTGATATCAGTGCTTCCTCCCCTAAGCGTGGTAGCTATTAGATTTGAGCTTAGCAGCAGGAGATCGAGCAATTTTAGGCGCAATAGAAAGGAATGCTGTAACCGGGTTTTTTCCTGGAAGTTTCAACCTTGTTGACAGAATTATGCTGCTTGCTGGGCCCTGATGGTGGAACTGGGAGAAATGACTAAAGATAAGAATAGCATAATAAAAGATAAGGAGAAAGGGGCGATAAGTGTCAAATTGTTCCTCGCCATTTCTTAAGACTATGAGATTTTATGGGATATAAGTTTCCGAGATAGAACCACACCATGCCATTGCCCCAGTATTCATGTCAAACTCTTATAAGGAACCCTATGATGGTATTGATATAAGTTATGTTTTCCTTGTAGATGACTTCGAGAGGTGATAATAGGGGCAAGGCACTCCTGATCAAAAGCTTAGATGAAGAGTATATCCTTGATGACACTACTACTCCACTCACGGGACACTCTAGTAAGCGAGTCCCCACTATTGATATTGATACCGCAAGGAAGGCATCCTCTGAACAAGCTCTTGTTGTTGCACCGGCTCCAAGTGATGTCACATGTTCTTCAAATCCCCGTAGACACCTTCATTCAGATGTCATCCGCGGACCCTTAGCATTGTCCGATACGTGATTCTGACGACCCCAAAATCCCTCACTGGACAACAGCTTCGTCAAAAGAAGGAAAAGATCACCACACATCCATTCATAGAATAATTACTGAAAGAAACGGTAATAAAGAGTTATTACAACCCAAAATATTACATATACAGCGGAAGCTATTCTATCTGTATACTATAATTCAAAACATCACTTTACAGGCCGTTTTCTTTTCTTCCCTCCTTATTAGTATTACAAAGGCTAGCCAACCTCAATAACCGATCATTTTTGTTTTTCCCTTGTCCGAGGGCTCAACCTTTATATTCTGTCCTGCAAGGCATTAAAATTCAACAAGAATGAGCGATTTACACTTAGCAAGTATATATAAAAAATTTGGGAAAAATAATTCTGGAATGTTTCAAAAAAATTCAATTCTGCTAAGAGGCTTAGTGAATCAATACTGATACCTCAGAAATCTTTAAGGAATCTTTAGGACTACTGATGATAAACAATTGTGTAATCCTTCTTAAAACAAAGCATAACTTCCTTGAAGTAAAAATATCCATCGGGGGCTAAAACCGCTGGATCTGCTAACCATACGGTATACAGCTGGCCTAACTGTGCCCGTATGATCCCTCTTTGTGTGAACGTACGTAGTCACATAAAATTCCTCTTGGTCAGGTGAAGAACAAATCAGCACCTTTCCTTTCCTCCAACCATCCATGTGGCATCATCATTCAAGGAACATAGCATTCTCATTTATTGCACAGATATAACATTGAAAAATAGCTGAATGAGCAAAGCTTCTTTATATCCATGCACTTTTATTCATATCATGCTAGCGGAATTGTAAAGCATAGCATTCTATTTCACAAGGAAATTTAAATATAAATATCATAATTTTGTACGCATGTCGAATCAATTGATCATGCGCTTAACTGAAATAAGCATAAGAGTAAGAATATACTTGCCTCGGTCCTTTGCAACAAAGTTTCAAATACAACTTACTTGTGAGAGAGAGATTCTGTAAATTATGCAAGTAATATTTTAATACTTTAATAAGAATTTACGAAAGAAAACATGTATGTGATGTCCTTAAACTTTTACTATTTTAAGAATAACAACATAAAATAATTTTATGAAAATAATATTTTATAGTCTTGATAACAGACTATGCATCGGGAAATAATTTTCTCATTAACAAACTCGTCAGGGACTGATATCTTTAGCCATCAGAGACTAACATATTTTGCCCATCAGAGACTAGGAATTTCCTCTATCAGAGACTATGAATGACGTCATCAAGGACAGAACTTAGCCCATCGGAGACTAAGGAATGACGTCATCAGGGACTAGTAACTCATCAGGGACTGATGACGTCATCTTAATTCTATCGCAGACTAAGAGTGACGTCATCAGAGACTAACTTCTCATCAGAGACTAATGACGTCATCAGGGACTAAACTTTAGCCTGTTTGAGACTAAAGCTGACGTCATCCGAGAGTAAATAACCCGTCGGAGACTAATGACGTCATCGGGGACTAAACTTTAGCCTGTCGGAGACTAAAGCTGATGTCATCAACAGAGATAAACAGAATATCTCATCAGAGACTACGAATATCTCATCAGAGACTACGAATATCTCATCAGAGATTAACAACATCTCATCAGAGATTAACATTAGAACTTGCTTCTGCTACAATGGAGGATCTATCATGCTCGAACTCAACCTATGATGTCTTATGAAGATGCAAAAGAATAAGAACTTAGCATAAATCTTTGTTGCTATGCACGAAAGAAACTAAGTAGGGTTCCAGGTTCTTACCTCTTTGTTCTTAAGGGTGAGATCAAAGTTGGTCTGAAAATAATTTCCGAAAAAAGAGCTTGGAAATTTATGGAGATGATATATTTAAACGAAACTCTTTAAAAGAGAAACTTTAGTAAAAGAGTTAAAATTTCATCTCGAATGAGGTATTTATAGAGTTCAAGAGCAGTAAACTAAGGTTACGCATTGGAATAAAACGATTGGTTAATTTGGACATTAAAACGGCTATTCATCATGACTTCTTGGTAGCAACCAGCTGCTGTCCTACATGCATGAAAACTTAGCCACCTAAACAGTTTCTAATCAAACACGTAATCACAAATGTTACGTAACCCTCTCGTCTTCCTCCATGTTGTTCAATATAAACTTATATGGGATTTGCTAATCCCCTTTTTGATACCTTTTTAAGGAACTTAACCTCATCATCATGGATATCACATCATCATAAAATTTTCATTGTAGATATAAATTTATCATTCACATTTTAAAAGGCTAACTTCATGCAAAAAATATAATAACACAAAATAAAATTATTTCTTACCGTAAAATACATTTAAAATTTTTCGGTTTCTCATAGCGATGGTGAGTGACCCCTTGCAAAAGAGTGAATAGACCAATTCAGGTCTTTTGATTTGAGATACCTCGGATCTCAAATAAAAATATTAAGGATTCCACTGACCCGGAAGAAGATGCACATGATCCCATTGAAGAAAATGAACAGGACCTGACCGACCCATCTGAAGGGTCAAACTCTTCAGTTCGCATAAGGAGTCCTTCTTCTCCTCATAATCAAATGGGTTTTTTGCCCCTGGCTCCATTTCAGGAAGAGTCTCCTCATGTCTCTGTACACACAATATCTGTTGCACCAGCATCACCATTTATTGTTTCATCACCAACTTCTCTATCAGATGTCCTACTCGCCGCACCATCATTATAAATTCCAACACCCATGCTATTACCAGATGGATTCTGTCACTACCTGCAATGCAGAATTTGCATGGTTCAAGCAGAGATGGCAATATGCAACACCACCATGATACGTCAATCGTTTTCTCACTAAAGGACTAGTAGACAAAAACCTTTGGAGGGTTTCATTCCAGGATGTGTCCTTGGCCTTCACTGAGACATTGATTGAGATTTTGATCTCAGTCAACAATTATCTCAAGCTTGTGCAGCCTACTATGACAGACCAGGACCATTTGATACACAACCTTGTAGAAAAGGTCGAAGGAGCATGTCGTTTTGCATGCATGATAATGGATGAACTTAATTCCCAGCCCCTGTAGTAGGCCATCATTTTAGTAAATATTGTTGTTACTGTAGCTATAAAAATATTTTGGCATAACTCCTATAGTTTTCATGGCTCTGTAGCAAGAAGTTCTTTTGTATAAATTTGTTCGGATGTAACCTTTTGATACTAAATAGGTTTTGATGGCTTTATTTGGAAATTTTCTTTCTCTCATATCATATATCATTCTCTACTACGACGTTAATCTATGAAAATTGTTTTATCATATAATAGATCTTTGTAAAAAAAAAAATTAAATATTATTCCTTATTTCTTTCCAACTTGTAGAAAATGGCCCCAGTGGGAAGACCCCGACTTTGCCAAAATAGAAACGCTAATCATAACACAAATGATCGAGGCGACCAAGAAAGTAGTAACCCAAACGATAATCGGGGAAACAATGATAATAATAACAATCAAGATAATCCTATTACCCTGTTAATGAACATGATTAGGGAAGCTGCCCAACCAAACAATAACCTGCCACCCCCACCACAAGTACAACCTAGGAGGGTGACATTTAAAGACTTCACAATTAGTTGCCCACCTACTTTCAATGGTGACGGAGGTCCTATTACGGTTCAAACTTGGATTAAGGAAGTAGAAAAAGCTTTCTGTATCTCTGGGGTAACAAATGACCTCAAAATGGAATATGTCACCTATCTACTCAGAGGAGAATCCAACTTCTAGTGGGAAAATACTATATGATTAGAAATGACTAGGAGGTTAACAGTAAGAGATGAGCAAGCAACAAATAATATTGATCAAGTTTTCACTTGACCCCAATTCAAAGAGTTTTTCAATAATCAATATTTTCCAATTAGTGTTGTTGACGAGCTAGAAAGGCAATTCTTAGAACTAAGACAAGGAAATATGATGGTGGAAGAATATGAGAAGAAGTTTAATAAACTCCAAAGGTACACCCCATATTTGGTGGATACCGAGAGGAGGAAGACAAGAAGGTTTGAGCATGGCTTGAATCTATGGTTGCATGACAAAATTGCTATCTTATGCTTGGACACCTATGCTGAGGTCGTTCAGAGGACAAAAGTAGTTGAGAAAAGTGGCAAAATACTTCGAGATTTTAATCGGGAAAACCAGAAGGAAAGAAAAAGGAGGGGAAACCACCCTAATAACAATAACTACAATAATAAAGGAAATGAAGGACATGGAAGACCACATACCAATTCGGTTATTGTAAAACAAGAAGAATAAAGCACACCACGTAACAACGATAAAAGAAAAGGGAATTTCATTGTCAATACTAGTGATAACAAAAGGAGGATCACTGTTTGTAACAAGCGTGGGAGGAATCATGGGACTTCCCCATGTTTAAGAGGAATAAACATATGTTATAAATGCCATCAACCAAGACACATCTCACTTAACTGTCCAAATTAAGCACCCACCATTACCCAACCTCTATATCATCCACAGTAGTAACAACATCAACCTCAAGGCACTAGTCGCACTTTGGCGATTGTGAAAACATGCTACACTTGCAGTGTAGAGGGCCACATCTCCACCACTTGCCCTCAGAAAAAGAGTCAAGACAAGTTGCCATTGACAAGAGCTAACACTATACCAGTTCATCCTCAAGCTAGGACCTATAATATGACTGTTCAGGACGCACTTACGTCCGACGATGTAATTACAGGTACGCTACTGGTCAACTCAGTTCAAGTACGTGCTTTATTTGATTCTGGCATGACCAGATCCTTTATATTTGAGAGTCTGCTTAAGGATATGAACATTGCTCCTAAACGCTTAGAAGTACCTTTAGAGGTCATGGTAGCTAACCAAGAGGTATACATTGTCATTAGTGTACTACCTAATTGAGGTATAAGGATAGGAAAACATGACTTCTCTACAAATTTAATACCTTTCCCATTGGGAGAATTTGACATGATAATAGGCATGGATTGGTTGCACAAGTACCAAGCTAACATAGATTGCAGAAAGAAGAAGGTTTCCTTAAGAACACTTTCAAACGATAAAGTGTTATTCCATGGATATAAGACCATCAAACCGTCTCATTTCCTTACAACGATGCAAGCCAAGATGATGATATGCAAAGGATGCGAGGCATTTGTTAGGTTTTATTAACATTTGATGATGATTGTCTTTAGAATACTTAGGAATACAAATGTATAGAAAAGTGTTGGTTTGTAACACTTTAGTTTTGTAGCTAGCAGTAGTATCTCTTGGTTGTAATTTAGTCATTTTAATAAAGAGATAGATTCATTTTACTTGTATGTACTGCTGGAATACTTGTTGAGTCTGTTCAACAAGTTGTTTTAAGTTAATTAGTCTTTCGGAGATTAAATTTGGCTTGTCGGAGATTAAGGGAAAAAGTCCATCAGAGATTAAAGTTTTGTTCATCAGAGATTGGACTTTGCCCATCGGAGATTGAAGAAATCCTTCATCGGAGATTAAAGATTTGTTCATAGGAGATTGAAGGATTGGTCATCGGAGATTAAAGCTTACGTCATCGGAGATTGTAATTAAAGAGTCAGAGATTAAAGCTGACGTCATCAGAGAATAACACAATACTTCGGAGATTAAAAGCTGACGTCACCAGAGACTAAAGCCAGAGCATCGGAGATTACTCGAGGTAATCAGAGATTAATTTATTAAAGCATCGGAGATTACTCGAAGTGATCAGAGACTAATTAAAGAAGCTATCGGAGATTAGTCGAGGACTTAATCGCTGATGGAGTTAGAGTTCAAATCAAAGAAGGAAAGTCTTCCATGAACACGTAGACTTTATTGAAGACGTAGCTGACAAGGAAACTTGTTAGAAATCTTTCAATTGGAAAGATTGTATTTGATTTGAATTAGGAAGCTAGGTTTTTTGTAAACTTAGTTTTAGAAGCTGTAATTATAAATTACAGAATTGTAATTCGGAAAAAAGTGTGTGTCTGTATAGCATAGAGAATTGAAAGGGTTGTATTATCTCTAAATATACAGAATAGAAGCTGACGATCAAAAGCTTGTTTTGATTGTTAGAAAACTTGTAATCAATTGTTAAATCAATAAAAGCAATTGTTTATAAAGTTTTGATCTTGTTCTTTATATTCCGCAGAAAGTCAATTTCTTAAAGAACAGGAATTCGAAAAAGTTGCAAGAACTTGTATTCAACCCCCCTTCTACAAGTTCTAGGCCATCTTACTGGGAAAACAATTGGTATCAGAGCCACTAATTGAAAATACTCAATTAACAAGATTCTGAGATGGCTAACAACGAAGAAGCAAGCAGCTCTAACATGATTGCGTATAATGGAGGACGTGATGGTGGAACCAGGATTCCTATTCTAAAAAGGGATGAATATCCAATGTGGAAACAAAAGATGTATATGCACTTGAGAGCAACAGATCCAGATTACATAGATAGGATTGAGAAGGGTCCTTATCTACCCAGGAAGTTTATTCCTGCAAAAACTGTCGAAGGATCTATTGTCGCAGAGCACTTTGTACTTGCACCAGAAAGTGATTATACCAACGAGGACAAGTTACAAGTGTTGAAAGATGCTAAAGTTATGAACATACTCTATAATGGAATAGACAAACATATGTTCAATAGCATCATCAATTGCACGACATCTAAACAAGTCTGGGACACTATCAAGGTCCTATGTGAGGGGACTGATCAAGTCAGAAAGAACAGACGTTCACTGTTGACTCAACAGTATGAATTCTTTCAAGCAAAGCCTAATGAACCAATCACGTCAATCTATGACAGGTTCAATTCTTTGCTTAATGACTTGACCATACTTGGTAAGACATATGATAATGAAGATATCAATACCAAGTTCATGAGAGCTCTCCCTCCTAGCTGGGATCCAAAGACTACTGCAGTTAGGGAGGCTCATGATATGGAAACCCTCACATTGGATAGGCTCTACGGAAACTTAAAGACGTATGAACTTGAAGTAGAGCAAAGACAGCGCATGCATGGAAGAGAGAAAGGAGCTGCGTTGATGGTTGAGACAAACAAGTCTCAAGAGAAGCTTGATGATGAATCCTCTAATGCTAGCTCGACTGATAATGAGGATGAACTGGATACCGATGATGACATGGAGGAATTCATGGCATTCATGGTTAAACAGTTTAAGAAATTTAGGGCTAGCAGAAAAGGAAGGAAGTCATCAAGGAAGCCTAACCCTAAGCGTGAAGGTCAAAAAGTCACCTTCGACTTAAAGAAGATTCGATGCTATAATTGCGATGGGTTAGGGCACTTTGCCAATGAGTGCAAGAAGCCTAGATCTAATGATAGATCTAAGGATGAAAAATCAAGGAAGGACTTTGCTGACAAGAAGGTCAAATCCAAGAGCAAAGCCTTGATTACTGAGGGAAAAGATTGGATTGACAGCGATTCTGATGAAGAAGTTGTCAACTTTGCCCTAATGGCTCGTAGTGACGAGTCCAGTGATTCTACAAAGGTATGCAATGCAAATCTGAATTTTAACGTGCTTAGTTTACTTGATACATCTAGCATTGAAAGCATGCAAAAAGACATATCTGATTTGCATGTCAGTTTTAGATCCTTAACTATAGAGCATACCAATGTGAAAGAGTCACGTGATAGTCTCTTAAAAAGAAACAATTTTCTTGAAGAAAGACTATCACAGTTTGACACTATCAAGTCTGACTTAAACAAAGCACATCATATGATTGATGCTTTGAAAAAGAGGGAATATTACTTAGTAGAGCAACTTGAAATTGCTCAAGCTAAGATTAAACAGTGGAATACTTCCTCTAAAAAGTTATCTGACTTGGTAGGGTATCAAACAATAGGTCAAAAATCTGGACTAGGTTATGATGAAAATCTTGATAGTAGTTCAGATTTAATTGATCATATTGAAGCTGTTGAGTCCACAACTGAAAAGCCTAAAGCTGCTAGAAAAATTAACTTTGTATCTCCTGTCCATGAACCCAAATTTATAAACATTCAAGATCAACAAAACACTGAAAAAACTAGTTTTAATCAAAAGACAGTGAATATTGTTGAGAAGAATGAAAGCAAACATTTAAATATTGGGTTTATGACAAAGAAACAGTTAATAAAGAAATTGGAAACTGTTCCAATACAAAAGGCTGAAAAAGCTGTGGAATCAAACAGAAGCAAGAAAAATAGGAATGGCAAGTTAGGCATTAACAAATATACCAACTATGCTTCAATGCCTGATGCTCCTAGAAAAACATGTCATGTATGTGGTAATCCAAACCACATAGCTATGCACTGTAGGAGCAGAAATAAAATTCCTATGGTTGAGACTGCTAACTCAAAGACAATAAAAGATAAATCACCTGTAAAAAGGTCAAGTAATCTTTGCATAAAAAATAATAGATCAAAGTCAAGTAGTCTCACAAACACCAGTAGCAAGACTGTACATTGCCCAATTAAAATCAAACATGGAAAAAGGCAATCGACTTATTCTGAGTCAAGTCTTGAAACTGCAGCTAGTGAGAAAGGACTCAAGAAGATTTGGGTCCCAAAAATCTCAAACTAGTTCTCTCTACTGTGCAGGGCAAAAAGAAGAAATCATGGTACTTGGACAGTGGTTGTTCAAGGCACATGACTGGAGATAAGTCCCTGCTAAAACAGTATGAAGAGAGAAGTGGCCCAAGAGTCACTTTTGGAGATGACAGCAAAGGCCATACAAGAGGATATGGATCTGTTGAACATGGTGATGTCATCTTCACAGAAGTAGCACTGGTTGACGGCTTAAAGCACAATCTACTAAGTGTGAGTCAACTATGTGATAAAGGATTCAATGTCACTTTTAAAGAAGATCAATGCTTAGTGAGTGACAAAGAATCAGGGACTGTGATTTTGACAGGAAAAAGAAAAGGGAATTTGTACATTGCAAATCTCATTTCTTCAACTGATCAAATCACATGTCTATATAGCAAAGCTTCAACTGATGAGAGTTGGCTTTGGCATAAGAAGCTTTCCCACTTGAATTTCAAGAATATCAATAGTCTTGTGAGGAAAGGATTGGTAGCTGGCATTCCACAATTGGAATTTACACAAGATGGATTGTGTGATGCATGCCAGAAAGGAAAGCAAAGAAGTGTATCATTCAAAAACAAACCAGCAACATCAATCACTGACCCTTTACAACTTCTCCATATGGATTTGTTTGGTCAAGTGAATGTGATGTCTATCTTAAGGAATAGATATGCACTGGTAATTGTTGATGATCACACAAGGTATACTTGGGTAAAATACCTCTTTGCAAAAGATGAAGCTGCTCAGTTAATTATTGATCATGTCAAGAAAATAGAAACTGAGTCAGGTAAAACAGTGAGGGTAATAAGAAGTGACAGAGGAACAGAATTCAAAAATTCCCAAGTAATTGAATTCTGCACTGAGAAAGGAATTACTCATCAATTCTCTGCACCTAGAACCCCTCAACAAAATGGAGTTGTTGAGAGGAAAAATAGAACCCTCATTGAAGCAGCAAGGACCATGTTGCAAGAGGCTAAGCTTCCCACCTATTTTTGGGAGGAAGCTATAAGCACTGCATGTTTTACACAAAACAGGTCCTTGATAAACAAAGCATACAACAAAACACCTTATGAATTGATGACTGGGAGAAAACCAACTCTCAAGTTTTTACATGTGTTTGGTTGTAAGTGCTTTGTACTGAGAGATTCATCAGAGACAAGAGGAAAATTTGACAATAAGTCTGATGAAGCAATCTTCTTAGGTTATTCTCTGTCAAGCAAAGCATACAGAGTTTATAACTTAAGAACCAAGGTCATTGTGGAATCCATTCAAGTTGCATTTGATGATAGAAAGATTCCAGGAATGCTTGGTCAAGGATTGCATGAACCTCTCAGTTTTGAGAATGAATTGGATGCATGGGAATATCCAACAGAGAATGCTGAAAATCCCCAAAATAACAGTGATTCCTCTTTAATTGAGGGGGAGTTGACTGTTGTGCATGAAGTACCAAGGACTGATGTATTATCAGAGACTAGAGTACTGGAACAAAATGGAACACAAGTCACTGATGACATTAATTCTCCATCGGAGACTAATGATACATCAGAGACTAGTATCCCTGATGCACACACAGAGACTATTGAGATATCTAACTCAGGGGGAGTTAATGAAGAAGAGATCAATAGTTTAGGGGGAGCAAACTCTGCTAATGAAGCTGGATTGAATATTATCAATCTAGAAAATGAAGCCTCTAGTTCAAGATCAAATCTGCCAAAAACTAGACCATGGTTGAGAGACCACACAACAGATTTGATCATTGGAAATATTGAGGATGGAGTTAGGACTAGAAGTGCAACACAAAATGAATGTTTGTACCTCAGTTTTCTATCAAAGATTGAACCAAAGAGAATTGAGGAAGCACTTCAAGATCCTGATTGGATTATTGCCCTGCAAGAAGAATTAAACCAATTTGTTAGAAACAAAGTCTGGAGACTGGTACCCAAACCAAGGAACAGATCTATAATAGGTGCCAAGTGGGTCTTCAGAAACAAATTGGATGAAACTGGTACAATTACAAGGAATAAGGCAAGACTGGTTGCAAAGGGATACTCTCGAGAGGAAGGAATTGACTATAATGAGACCTTTGCACCAGTGGCTAGACTTGAAGCTATCAGAATTTTTCTTGCTTTTGCATCCTACAAGAACTTCAAAGTGTACCAGATGGATGTCAAGAGTGCTTTCCTTAATGGAAAATTGGAAGAAGAAGTCTATGTTCAACAACCCCCAGGTTTTGTAGACTCCAAATTTCCTAATCATGTTTACAAGTTAGACAAAGCACTCTATGGCTTAAAACAAGCACCAAGAGCCTGGTATGATACTCTTTCTCAGTTTTTAATAGAAAATAAATTTGTAAGAGGTATCATAGATAAAACATTGTTTTATAGAATTTAAGGCTCTGATGTTATACTTGTGCAAATACATGTTGATGATATTATTTTTGGGTCTACTAATGAAAAACTGTGTGCAAAATTTTCAAAACTTATGCAGTCTAGATATGAAATGAGCATGATGGGTGAATTAACATTTTTCTTAGGATTGCAAATTAAACAGTCAACTGAGGGAATTTTCATCAGTCAGTCTAAATACATTAAGGACTTACTGAGAAAATATGATTTGGTTGATTGTACTTCTGCAAAAACACCTATGCCCACAGCCACTAAGCTAGATAAGGATTTAAAAGGAAAGAAAGTAGACATTACTAGCTATAGAGGCATGATAGGCTCACTTTTGTATCTAACTGCAAGTAGACCTGATATAATGTTTTCAACATGTCTATGTGCTAGATTTCAAGCTGACCCTAGAGAGTCACATTTGATTGCTGTAAAAAGAATACTCAGATATCTAAAGGGTACCCCAAATCTTGGATTATGGTATCCCAAAGAATCTGATTTTAAACTAATTGGTTATTCAGATGCTGATTATGCAGGGTGTAAGCTTGACAGGAAAAGCACAAGTGGAAGCTGCCAACTTCTTGGAGGCAGACTTGTTTCTTGGTTTAGCAAGAAACAAAATTCAGTTTCTACTTCAACAGCAGAAGCTGAATACATCGCAGCTGGGAGTTGCTGTGCTCAAATCTTATGGATTAAGAATCAACTCCTAGATTATGGTATGACACTATCCAAAATCCCAATTTATTGTGATAACACTAGTGCCATAGCCATAACTGAAAATCCAGTGCAACACTCAAGAACTAAACACATAGATATAAGATATCACTTCATTAGGGAACATGTTAGTGAAGGAAATATTGAATTGCACTGGGTTGCAACTGATAAACAACTTGCAGATATTTTTACAAAACCATTGGATGAATCTACATTCAACAGACTAGTTTCTGAACTAGGAATGTTGAATTATGGTTCTAAAAATTAAGTTTAAAACTTTCAAGTTGTTTAACAGTTGCATGAAGCTAGAATTAAATTCCTAGATTGCAGCTGTTCTTGTGAACAGATTTTTAGAAGCTAGAATTAAATTTCTGGATTGTAGCTGTTTTTAATTAAACAGATTTTTGATGAAGCTAGAATAATTAATTCTGGAAAAAGAAGCTGTTTTTAATTTGATAAAACAGAAAAATGTAGCTAATAATCATTAATATGATTGTTGGAAAAGTTTTTCAAAGATAAAACTGAAGCAGGGATTAAGTCCCTGAGAAAAAGAGTGATAAGAGATTAAAGGACTTATTCCCCGATGTGTAGTTTAACTAATCCCCGATCGGTTAAAATTACTTCATCGGAGACTCGATTAATCCCCGATGAGTAGTTTAACTAATCCCCGATCAGTTAAAATTACTTCATCGGAGACTCGATTATTCCCCGATGTGTATTTTAATTAATCCCCGATAGATCAAAATTACAACATCGGAGAATGTACTAATCCCCGATGCGTACATTTATAACATCGGAGACTATCTTAGTCCCTGATGAGTTATTTCATCGGAGACTCGACTAATCCCCGATGCGTTCATTTATAACATCAGAGATTATCTTAGTCCCCGATGAGTAATTACTACATCGGAGACTAATCGGGTCAATCTCTTATCACAAGGGGCAATCAGAGATTAGGGCAATCTCTGAAAGAGGGTAAATTGTTAGTTACCCTTGATGCTTGAATAGCAAACGTTTCTCATATTTTAATAAAAGTAATTTCAAAAACCGTTTGTAATCACAAGTATCAAAATCTGCAATTAGATTTCTCTCTGCACATTCTCTGCAATTGAACCTCTTTTTGAGTTTTCTTCACAAAGTTTACAGATCTCTTCAATGGCGGCCAAAACAGTGTGCTTCACAGTTGGTGAGTTCGTTTTCATAAAGACTAACCATGCAGGGGTGGCTAACAAGTATGAATTTGAAGCAAAGTACTACCCTGTTGTGGATTTCCTAAAGAACTCTCCACTACAACACGCCATCTATGACACTCCCATCCAAGCTGCAGAAGTCATTACAACCATGTGGAGCACTGCATCAATCACTGATGAAAGTGATGACTCTCCACAGGTAAGTTTCAGGTATGAAAACACTGACTATACTATTACTCATGCCACAGTTAATAATGCACTTCATTTACCCGTAAGGGAAAACCATGATCCTCTTGCCTCTGATGAAGAACTTATAGGTATGTTTAAGGAATTAAACTATAATACCGAAATAAGTTCTGTTGGGACCATCACACGTCCCCATCTTAGGCCAGAGTGGTCATTGTTCTTTGACATTATAACTAAAGCTTTTACTTCTAAATGCAGTGGATATGATGCCATCACCACTATTTCACAACAAATTGCATATAGTGTATTGTATGATAGGCATATAAACGTAGGGCTTTTGATTTTGCAAAACTTGATGGACAAACTTAAAACTGGTGATAAAAATAAAATTTATTATGCTAGGTTTTTGATGATGATTGCATATCATTTAATTCCTAACCTTAATATCACTGGTATGCAAGTTGTGCCTCCTGTTTTGCAGACAAAACGAGTAGTAAGTGATTTAAAGAAATATGCGGCAAAGGTAAATGTACCTTTATTCTATCCTACTGTCATGAGAAACACTCTCATTGACACTCTACCAACCACATATTCTTTACAATTCTTTGGGGATACCACACAAACACCATCTAATCCCCCAACAACTGCACAATCACAATCTAAAGCCCCCTCCACAGTCTCCCAAAAGACTGTGGTTGTAAAAACCAGAAAAGTCACAAAGCTCCCAATAAAAAGAAAAATAATTGAGGGAGTAAGTGAGGATGAGGGAGAACCAGAAGCTGAAGTTCCACTTCAGAGAAAGAAGAGAGTTATAACCCAAAGCCAAAAGCAATCCATTACTTCCCAAAAGGCAATGGAGGTTATAAGGAAAGACAGTAATCTGTCTATGTCCTCCCAAAAGGACATTGACATTGAAGAAAGTCCTCAACCAGGGACACCTGTTACAGAGTCTGCACAAACTCTTGGTCACAACCAAGAGGAACCAAATAGAGAGAATACAAAACAAACGAGTGACACAAGGAGTGCACCCACAGAGTCATCTATTGATGTTCCTCAAATTTTTGCCCTTGAGGAACAGCTAACACTCCACACTGTACATTCTTCTCCTTTTTCTCCCATTCTTGATTCTTTTAATGTAAATATAATTGATTCTCTTGATTTTTCCAAAGAGGAGCCAATACTCGAGACAAGCTCTCACACATTTTCCATGGATAGATCCCTAGCCCAAGATACACAAAGGGAACCCCCTGTCCATGCTGTCCCAAGCACTTCTCAAACTCCCACTTCTGTAGGAAAGAGTGACATCATCAAAATGAGTGAGGTTGTGAGAATACATAGTGAGAGTCAGGCTCCTGACCTGGAAAAAGGAGAGCACATACACATAAAAGAGAGTCAAGCTTTAGCAAGCTTGGAAAAAGGAGAGCATGAGAAGCTGGGTGCCCAACCCCAGGCAAAAGGAGAGGGTGTGAGCAAGGATGAGATCCTTGAACAAAATAAAAGAGAGAAATTCTCAGCAGGTGATTTTTTGAAACCTGTTGAGACCACTAGCTCACAAGAAGCTCTGGTTTCTGTTGCTCCCTCCACTAATATCCAAACAGCAGCACCAGAGAACAGTTCAAGCACAGGGGATGCTGCCTTAAACATCATTTCAGAGATGTCAAACGAAGATTTTGAAATATTATATGGTCTACAACAGAGGCAAGACCATATCTCTGCTTTAAAGACAAGGCTTGCAGATGAACCTGTCCATGAAGAACCTGAAGCTGAGAATGTGGATGAATGGCTTGATGCCAAATTCACCAATTCTCTAGCAGATGCAGCTGCTGTGTACAGACAGGATTATGTGACCACTATAGGGTCAACAGCAGCTGCCCCCTCTACAAAGGATGTGGCAGAAGAAGTGACTAAAGTGGATCGGAAAAATGCCAAATTCCATCACTTCTTGGCTACTGGGATCAATAAAGCAATCCAGGAACTAAAGCAACACATGGAACTAGAAAATGATAAACTCAAGAGGCACTATGAAGGCCACTTGCCTAGAAAGACTATCCAAGCAATTGATCAAATTATCAAGGATAAGTCCAGATATGACAGTCGCCTGAGTCTTCTTGAGGTTAAAGTTGATCAAATCCACCAATTCCTCCAACAGATTGCCGCACAATTACCCAACTCTGCCCCCTCCAAGGATGATAATGTCAAAAAGGGGGAGAGTGATCCAGCTCTTACAACATCAACACCAACACAGCCAACAGCTTATGCCAATATTAATGCAGAGCTCAAGGCAACACTAGCAAGACTTGAATCCAAAGTTCAACAATTGCCCATATCATCCAAACCATCGAGCCTTCCTCAAATCCCAAAACCTCAAAGTCAAACTTCCTCTTCTACCCAACAAATTGAAGCAGGCCCCCCAAGCGCTTTCAGAGACAAAGGCAAAGGTGTTATGGTCTCAGAACCAAAAATTCAACCAGCACAGCCTAGACTAATGGGGGATGCTATAAAAGCTGGGAGGATTTACAAGCCAGTGGAATTGGAAGTTGAAGGGGGAGTTATTCAAGTTGCTCCTCAAGATCCAAGGATAATAGAATCTGATTTCTTGGTTGCTCAACAACTTCAAGAACAGATTGACAAAGAATTAGCCAAAGAGGAGAAAGAGAATGAGGAAAAGAAAAGGGCTGCAATAAAGAAACCTCCTGTCAAGTTGACTTCTGCAAAGAAGGCAGCTTTGACAAGGAAAAGGAATAAGGAGATGGAACAGGATGAAAAACACTCAAGAAGGAAGCCTTTAGCTCAGAATCCTGCAAAAGAAAATACTATAATTCCTGTATCAGAAATTCTTAAACCTCAACCAATTTCTTCAGTGAAACCTCCCATGGTCAGTGCTTCAAGTAAAATATCTGCAGTACGAGAACCACCATTGAGCTTCAAAGGAAAATTATATTTGGTGGAATCTGAACCTCTCGGAATGTGGTATGAAAATATCCATGACCAGAAGATCTTTGTTCAATATGAGAGAGATATAGAAAAATTAACAGAGAAGAATCTTGAAGATTTTATCAGATTATTAAGAAAAGCAGAGGGACCAAGTGAGGTGGAGTTGAAGAGATTGTTTGAAGAAAGGTTGAAGTATTTCAGGAACTTGAAAAAGAAGAAATAAACAGATATAAGGTGTGGTGTGGATGTTGGAGTAAAGTTTTTAATTGAAGCCGAGACAAAGTCTTGGGTAGCCAGGGTTATTTAAATCTTGGAGAATTGAAGCCAGACATAGTCTTGGGTAGCCAGAGTTACTCTTGGAGCAGCTGAATGTATTATTCAGTGTAGCCAAGGTTTGTTTAAATCTTGGAGAAGCTGGGTAAATTATCCAGGGGGAGAGAAGCTGAATGATAGATCAAAGATCTTGAATTCAGGTACATTTGTAATTTTATTATTCTTTATTCTTTTTCTAAGTAAATTTTGATAGTTGAGTTTTGACATCATCATCAACCTTGAAATTATGCTTATCATTCTGATATTCATAATTAGGGGGAGATTGTTAGGTTTTATTAACATTTGATGATGATTGTCTTTAGAATACTTAGGAATACAAATGTATAGAAAAGTGTTGGTTTGTAACACTTTAGTTTTGTAGCTAGCAGTAGTATCTCTTGGTTGTAATTTAGTCATTTTAATAAAGAGATAGATTCATTTTACTTGTATGTACTGCTGGAATACTTGTTGAGTCTGTTCAACAAGTTGTTTTAAGTTAATTAGTCTTTCGGAGATTAAATTTGGCTTGTCGGAGATTAAGGGAAAAAGTCCATCAGAGATTAAAGTTTTGTTCATCAGAGATTGGACTTTGCCCATCGGAGATTGAAGAAATCCTTCATCGGAGATTAAAGATTTGTTCATAGGAGATTGAAGGATTGGTCATCGGAGATTAAAGCTTACGTCATCGGAGATTGTAATTAAAGAGTCAGAGATTAAAGCTGACGTCATCAGAGAATAACACAATACTTCGGAGATTAAAAGCTGACGTCACCAGAGACTAAAGCCAAAGCATCGGAGATTACTCGAAGTAATCAGAGACTAATTAAAGAAGCTATCGGAGATTAGTCGAGGACTTAATCGCTGATGGAGTTAGAGTTCAAATCAAAGAAGGAAAGTCTTCCATGAACACGTAGACTTTATTGAAGACGTAGCTGACAAGGAAACTTGTTAGAAATCTTTCAATTGGAAAGATTGTATTTGATTTGAATTAGGAAGCTAGGTTTTTTTTTTGTAAACTTAGTTTTAGAAGCTGTAATTATAAATTACAGAATTGTAATTCGAAGAAAAAAAAAGGTGTGTGTCTGTATAGCATAGAGAATTGAAAGGGTTGTATTATCTCTAAATATACAGAATAGAAGCTGACGATCAAAAGCTTGTTTTGATTGTTAGAAAACTTGTAATCAATTGTTAAGTCAATAAAAGCAATTGTTTATAAAGTTTTGATCTTGTTCTTTATATTCCGCAGAAAGTCAATTTCTTAAAGAACAGGAATTTGAAAAAGTTGTAAGAACTTGTATTCAACCCCCCTTCTACAAGTTCTAGGCCATCTTACTGGGAAAACAATTGGTATCAGAGCCTTTAATTGAAAATACTCAATTAACAAGATTCTGAGATGGCCAACAACGAAGAAGCAAGCAGCTCTAACATGATTGCGTATAATGGAGGACGTGATGGTGGAACTAGGATCCCTATTCTAAAAAGGGATGAATATCCAATGTGGAAACAAAAGATGTATATGCACTTGAGAGCAACAGATCCAGATTACATAGATAGGATTGAGAAGGGTCCTTATCTACCCAGGAAGTTTATTCCTGCAAAAACTGTCGAAGGATCTATTGTCGCAGAGCACTTTGTACTTGCACCAGAAAGTGATTATACCAACGAGGACAAGTTACAAGTGTTGAAAGATGCTAAAGTTATGAACATACTCTATAATGGAATAGACAAACATATGTTCAATAGCATCATCAATTGCACGACATCTAAACAAGTCTGGGACACTATCAAGGTCCTATGTGAGGGGACTGATCAAGTCAGAAAGAACAGACGTTCACTGTTGACTCAACAGTATGAATTCTTTCAAGCAAAGCCTAATGAACCAATCACGTCAATCTATGACAGGTTCAATTCTTTGCTTAATGACTTGACCATACTTGGTAAGACATATGATAATGAAGATATCAATACCAAGTTCATGAGAGCCCTCCCTCCTAGCTGGGATCCAAAGACTACTGCAGTTAGGGAGGCTCATGATATGGAAACCCTCACATTGGATAGGCTCTACGGAAACTTAAAGACGTATGAACTTGAAGTAGAGCAAAGACAGCGCATGCATGGAAGAGAGAAAGGAGCTGCGTTAATGGTTGAGACAAACAAGTCTCAAGAGAAGCTTGATGATGAATCCTCTAATGCTAGCTCGACTGATAATGAGGATGAATTGGATACCGATGATGACATGGAGGAATTCATGGCATTCATGGTTAAACAGTTTAAGAAATTTAGGGCTAGCAGAAAAGGAAGGAAGTCATCAAGGAAGCCTAACCCTAAGCGTGAAGGTCAAAAAGTCACCTTCGACTTAAAGAAGATTCGATGCTATAATTGCGATGGGTTAGGGCACTTTGCCAATGAGTGCAAGAAGCCTAGATCTAATGATAGATCTAAGGATGAAAAATCAAGGAAGGACTTTGCTGACAAGAAGGTCAAATCCAAGAGCAAAGCCTTGATTACTGAGGGAAAAGATTGGATTGACAGCGATTCTGATGAAGAAGTTGTCAACTTTGCCCTAATGGCTCGTAGTGACGAGTCCAGTGACTCTACAAAGGTATGCAATGCAAATCAGAATTTTAACGTGCTTAATTTACTTGATACATCTAGCATTGAAAGCATGCAAAAAGACATATCTGATTTGCATGTCAGTTTTAGATCTTTAACTATAGAGCATACCAGTGTGAAAGAGTCACGTGATAGTCTCTCAAAAAGAAACAATTTCCTTGAAGAAAGACTATCACAGTTTGACACTATCAAGTCTGATTTAAACAAAGCACATCATATGATTGATGCTTTGAAAAAGAGGGAATATTACTTAGTAGAGCAACTTGAAATTGCTCAAGCTAAGATTAAACTGTGGAATACTTCCTCTAAAAATTTAAAAGACTTGGTAGATAGTCAAACAATAGGTCATAAATCTGGATTAGGCTATGATGCTTGGATAAACAAAAATTCAGAATTAGAAGACCTAGTTGAAGCTGTTGAGTCCACAACTGAAAAGCCTAAAGCTGCTAGAAAAATTAACTTTGTATCTCCTGTCCATGAACCCAAATTTATAAACATTCAAGATCAACAAAACACTGAAAAAACAAGTTTTAATCAAAAGACAGTGAATATTGTTGAGAAGAATGAAAGCAAACATTTAAATATTGGGTTTATGACAAAGAAACAGTTAATAAAGAAATTGGAAACTGTTCCAATACAAAAGGCTGAAAAAGCTGTGGAATCAAACAGAAGCAAGAAAAATAGGAATGGCAAGTTAGGCATTAACAAATATACCAACTATGCTTCAATGCCTGATGCTCCTAGAAAAACATGTCATGTATGTGGTAATCCAAACCACATAGCTATGCACTGTAGGAGCAGAAATCAAATTCCTATGGTCGAGACTGCTAACTCAAAGACAATAAAAGATAAATCACCTGTAAAAAGGTCAAGTAATCTTTGCATAAAAAATAATAAATCAAAATCAAGTAGTCTCACAAACACCAGTAGCAAGACTGTACATTGCCCAATTAAAATCAAACATGGAAAAAGGCAATCGACTTATTCTGAGTCAAGTCTTGAAACTGCAGCTAGTGAGAAAGGACTCAAGAAGATTTGGGTCCCAAAAATCTCAAACTAGTTCTCTCTACTGTGCAGGGCAAAAAGAAGAAATCATGGTACTTGGACAGTGGTTGTTCAAGGCACATGACTGGAGATAAGTCCCTGCTAAAACAGTATGAAGAGAGAAGTGGCCCAAGAGTCACTTTTGGAGATGACAGCAAAGGCCATACAAGAGGATATGGATCTGTTGAACATGGAGATGTCATCTTCACAGAAGTAGCACTGGTTGACGGCTTAAAGCACAATCTACTAAGTGTGAGTCAACTATGTGATAAAGGATTCAATGTCACTTTTAAAGAAGATCAATGCTTAGTGAGTGACAAAGAATCAGGGACTGTGATTTTGACAGGAAAAAGAAAAGGGAATTTGTACATTGCAAATCTCATTTCTTCAACTGATCAAATCACATGTCTATATAGCAAAGCTTCAACTGATGAGAGTTGGCTTTGGCATAAGAAGCTTTCCCACTTGAATTTCAAGAATATCAATAGTCTTGTGAGGAAAGGATTGGTAGCTGGCATTCCACAATTGGAATTTACACAAGATGGATTGTGTGATGCATGCCAGAAAGGAAAGCAAAGAAGTGTATCATTCAAAAACAAACCAGCAACATCAATCACTGACCCTTTACAACTTCTCCATATGGATTTGTTTGGTCAAGTGAATGTGATGTCTATCTTAAGGAATAGATATGCACTGGTAATTGTTGATGATCACACAAGGTATACTTGGGTAAAATACCTCTTTGCAAAGAATGAAGCTGCTCAGTTAATTATTGATCATGTCAAGAAAATAGAAACTGAGTCAGGTAAAACAGTGAGGGTAATAAGAAGTGACAGAGGAACAGAATTCAAAAATTCCCAAGTAATTGAATTCTGCACTGAGAAAGGAATTACTCATCAATTCTCTGCACCTAGAACCCCTCAACAAAATGGAGTTGTTGAGAGGAAAAATAGAACCCTCATTGAAGCAGCAAGGACCATGTTGCAAGAGGCTAAGCTTCCCACCTATTTTTGGGAGGAAGCTATAAGCACTGCATGTTTTACACAAAACAGGTCCTTGATAAACAAAGCATACAACAAAACACCTTATGAATTGATGACTGGGAGAAAACCAACTCTCAAGTTTTTACATGTGTTTGGTTGTAAGTGCTTTGTACTGAGAGATTCATCAGAGACAAGAGGAAAATTTGACAATAAGTCTGATGAAGCAATCTTCTTAGGTTATTCTCTGTCAAGCAAAGCATACAGAGTTTATAACTTAAGAACCAAGGTCATTGTGGAATCCATTCAAGTTGCATTTGATGATAGAAAGATTCCAGGAATGCTTGGTCAAGGATTGCATGAACCTCTCAGTTTTGAGAATGAATTGGATGCATGGGAATATCCAACAGAGAATGCTGAAAATCCCCAAAATAACAGTGATTCCTCTTTAATTGAGGGGGAGTTGACTGTTGTGCATGAAGTACCAAGGACTGATGTATTATCAGAGACTAGAGTACTGGAACAAAATGGAACACAAGTCACTGATGACATTAATTCTCCATCGGAGACTAATGATACATCAGAGACTAGTATCCCTGATGCACACACAGAGACTATTGAGATATCTAACTCAGGGGGAGTTAATGAAGAAGAGATCAATAGTTTAGGGGGAGCAAACTCTGCTCATGAAGCTGGATTGAATCTTATCAATCTAGAAAATGAAGCCTCTAGTTCAAGATCAAATCTACCAAAACCTAGACCATGGTTGAGAGACCACACAACAGATTTGATCATTGGAAATATTGAGGATGGAGTTAGGACTAGAAGTGCAACACAAAATGAATGTTTGTACCTCAGTTTTCTATCAAAGATTGAACCAAAGAAAATTGAGGAAGCACTTCAAGATCCTGATTGGATAATTGCCATGCAAGAAGAATTAAACCAATTCACTCGAAACAAAGTCTGGAGACTGGTACCCAAACCAAGGAATAGATCAATCATTGGTGCCAAGTGGGTCTTCAGAAACAAATTAGATGAAGCTGGTACAATAACAAGGAACAAAGCAAGACTGGTTGCAAAAGGATATTCTCAAGAAGAAGGAATAGATTATGATGAAACTTTTGCACCAGTAGCAAGACTTGAAGCAATCAGAATATTCCTGGCATATGCAGCCTACAAGAACTTCAAGGTGTACCAGATGGATGTCAAAAGTGCTTTCTTAAATGGAAAATTGGAAGAGGAAGTCTATGTTTGCCAACCCCCAGGTTTCATAGATTCCAAATTTCCAAATCATGTCTACAAATTAGACAAAGCACTTTATGGCTTGAAACAAGCACCAAGAGCCTGGTATGATACTCTATCCCAGTTTTTACTTGAAAAGAAATTTAATAGAGGTATCATAGATAAAACTTTATTTTATAGAAAGCAAGGCTCTGATATTATTTTGGTGCAAATATATGTAGATGATATTATATTTGGGTCTACGAATGAGAAACTTTGTGAAAAATTCTCAAAACTTATGCAGTCTAGATATGAAATGAGTATGATGGGAGAATTAACATTTTTCTTAGGTTTGCAAATAAAACAATCAACTGATGGAATATTTATCAGTCAGTCCAAGTATGTCAAGGACTTATTGAGAAAATATGACTTAGTTGATTGTGCATCTGCAAAAACACCCATGCCTACTTCCACTAAACTAGATAAGGATTTAAAAGGAAAGAAAATTGATATTACTAGTTATAGAGGAATGATAGGCTCTCTTTTATATCTAACTGCAAGTAGACCTGATATAATGTTTGCTACATCCTTGTGTGCTAGATTTCAAGCTGACCCTAGAGAGTCACATTTGATTGCTGTAAAAAGAATACTCAGATATCTAAAGGGTACCCCAAACCTTGGATTGTGGTATCCTAAAGAATCTGACTTTAAACTAATTGGCTATTCAGATGCTGATTATGCAGGGTGTAAGCTTGACAGAAAAAGCACAAGTGGAAGCTGCCAACTTCTTGGAGGCAGACTTGTTTCTTGGTTTAGCAAGAAACAAAATTCAGTTTCTACTTCAACAGCAGAAGCTGAATACATCGCAGCTGGGAGTTGCTGTGCTCAAATCTTATGGATTAAGAATCAACTCCTAGATTATGGTATGACACTATCCAAAATCCCAATTTATTGTGATAACACTAGTGCCATAGCCATAACTGAAAATCCAGTGCAACACTCAAGAACTAAACACATAGATATAAGATATCACTTCATTAGGGAACATGTTAGTGAAGGAAATATTGAATTGCACTGGGTTGCAACTGATAAACAACTTGCAGATATTTTTACAAAACCATTGGATGAATCTACATTCAACAGACTAGTTTCTGAACTAGGAATGTTGAATTATGGTTCTAAAAATTAAGTTTAAAACTTTCAAGTTGTTTAACAGTTGCATGAAGCTAGAATTAAATTCCTAGATTGCAGCTGTTCTTGTGAACAGATTTTTAGAAGCTAGAATTAAATTTCTGGATTGTAGCTGTTTTTAATTAAACAGATTTTTGATGAAGCTAGAATAATTAATTCTGGAAAAAGAAGCTGTTTTTAATTTGATAAAACAGAAAAATGTAGCTAATAATCATTAATATGATTGTTGGAAAAGTTTTTCAAAGATAAAACTGAAGCAGGGATTAAGTCCCTGAGAAAAAGAGTGATAAGAGATTAAAGGACTTATTCCTCGATGTGTAGTTTAACTAATCCCCGATCGGTTAAAATTACTTCATCAGAGACTCGATTAATCCCCGATGAGTAGTTTAACTAATCCCCGATCAGTTAAAATTAATTCATCGGAGACTCGATTATTCCCCGATGTGTATTTTAATTAATCCCCGATCGGTTAAAATTACTTCATCGGAGACTCGATTAATCCCCGATGAGTAGTTTAACTAATCCCCGATCAGTTAAAATTAATTCATCGGAGACTCGATTATTCCCCGATGTGTATTTTAATTAATCCCCGATAGATCAAAATTACAGCATCGGAGAATGTACTAATCCCCGATGCGTACATTTATAACATCGGAGACTATCTTAGTCCCTGATGAGTTATTTCATCGGAGACTCGACTAATCCCCGATGCGTTCATTTATAACATCAGAGATTATCTTAGTCCCCGATGAGTAATTACTACATCGGAGACTAATCGGGTCAATCTCTTATCACACGGGTTAATCAGAGATTAGGGCAATCTCTGAAAAAGGGTAAATTGGTAGTTACCCATGATCTTTGAATAGCAAACGTTTCTCATACTTTAATAAACGTAAGTTCAAAAACGTTTGCAATTACAAGTATCAAACTCTGCAAATTAGATTTCTCTCTGTACATTCTCTGCGATTTAACCTCTCTTTGAGCTTTCTTCACAAAGTTTACAGATCTCTTCAATGGCGGCCAAAACAGTGTGCTTCACAGTTGGTGAGTTCGTTTTCATAAAGACTAACCATGCAGGGGTGGCTAACAAGTATGAATTTGAAGCAAAGTACTACCCTGTTGTGGATTTCCTAAAGAACTCTCCACTACAACACGCCATCTATGACACTCCCATCCAAGCTGCAGAAGTCATTACAACCATGTGGAGCACTGCATCAATCACTGATGAAAGTGATGACTCTCCACAGGTAAGTTTCAGGTATGAAAACACCGACTATACTATTACTCATGCCACAGTTAATAATGCACTTCGCTTACCCGTAAGGGAAAACTATGATCCTCTTGCCTCTAATGAAGAACTTATAGGTATGTTTAAGGAATTAAACTATAATACTGAAATAAGTTCTGTTGGGACCATCACACGTCCCCATCTTAG
>CM025783.1:44346850-44380758 GCA_014636745.2 Centella asiatica | reverse complement strand
TACATTAAGGACTTACTGAGAAAATATGATTTGGTTGATTGTACTTCTGCAAAAACACCTATGCCCACAGCCACTAAGCTAGATAAGGATTTAAAAGGAAAGAAAGTAGACATTACTAGCTATAGAGGCATGATAGGCTCACTTTTGTATCTAACTGCAAGTAGACCTGATATAATGTTTTCAACATGTCTATGTGCTAGATTTCAAGCTGACCCTAGAGAGTCACATTTGATTGCTGTAAAAAGAATACTCAGATATCTAAAGGGTACCCCAAATCTTGGATTATGGTATCCCAAAGAATCTGATTTTAAACTAATTGGTTATTCAGATGCTGATTATGCAGGGTGTAAGCTTGACAGGAAAAGCACAAGTGGAAGCTGCCAACTTCTTGGAGGCAGACTTGTTTCTTGGTTTAGCAAGAAACAAAATTCAGTTTCTACTTCAACAGCAGAAGCTGAATACATCGCAGCTGGGAGTTGCTGTGCACAGATCTTGTGGATCAAAAATCAACTCCTAGATTATGGTATGACACTAACCAAAATTCCAATTTATTGTTATAATACGAGTGCCATAGCCATAACTGAAAATCCAGTGCAACATTCAAGAACCAAACACATAGATATTCGATATCACTTCATTAGGGAACATGTTAGTGAAGGAAATATTGAATTGCACTGGGTTGCAACTGATAAACAACTTGCAGATATTTTTACAAAATCATTGGATGAATCTACATTCAACAGACTAGTTTCTGAACTAGGAATGTTGAATTATGGTTCTAAAAATTAAGTTTTAAACTTTCAAGTTGTTTAACAGTTGCATGAAGCTAGAATAATTAATTCTGGAAAAAGAAGCTGTTTTAACTAAACAGATTTTAGAAGCTAGAATTAAATTTCTGGGTTGTAGCTGTTTTTAATTAAACAGATTTTTTTGATGCAGCTAGAATAATTAATTCTGAAAAAAAAAAAAAAAAGAAGCTGTTTTAAATTTGATAAAACAGAAAAATGCAGCTAATAATCATTAATATGATTGTTGGAAAAGTTTTTCAAAGATAAAACTGAAGCAGGGATTAAGTCCCTGAGAAAAAGAGTGATAAGAGATTAAAGGACTTATTCCCCGATGTGTAGTTTAACTAATCCCCGATCGGTTAAAATTACTTCATCGGAGACTCGATTAATCCCCGATGAGTAGTTTAACTAATCCCCGATCAGTTAAAATTACTTCATCGGAGACTCGATTATTCCCCGATGTGTATTTTAATTAATCCCCGATAGATCAAAATTACAACATCGGAGAATGTACTAATCCCCGATGCGTACATTTATAACATCGGAGACTATCTTAGTCCCTGATGAGTTATTTCATCGGAGACTCGACTAATCCCCGATGCGTTCATTTATAACATCAGAGATTATCTTAGTCCCCGATGAGTAATTACTACATCGGAGACTAATCGGGTCAATCTCTTATCACAAGGGGCAATCAGAGATTAGGGCAATCTCTGAAAGAGGGTAAATTGTTAGTTACCCTTGATGCTTGAATAGCAAACGTTTCTCATATTTTAATAAAAGTAATTTCAAAAACCGTTTGTAATCACAAGTATCAAAATCTGCAATTAGATTTCTCTCTGCACATTCTCTGCAATTGAACCTCTTTTTGAGTTTTCTTCACAAAGTTTACAGATCTCTTCAATGGCGGCCAAAACAGTGTGCTTCACAGTTGGTGAGTTCGTTTTCATAAAGACTAACCATGCAGGGGTGGCTAACAAGTATGAATTTGAAGCAAAGTACTACCCTGTTGTGGATTTCCTAAAGAACTCTCCATTACAACACGCCATCTATGACACTCCCATCCAAGCTGCAGAAGTAATCACAACCATGTGGAGCACTGCATCAATCACTAATGAAAGTGATGACTCTCCACAGGTAAGTTTCAGGTATGAAAACACTGACTATACTATTACTCATGCCACAGTTAATAATGCACTTCATTTACCCGTAAGGGAAAACTATGATCCTCTTGCCTCTGATGAAGAACTTATAGGTATGTTTAAGGAATTAAACTATAATACTGAAATAAGTTCTGTTGGGACCATCACACGTCCCCATCTTAGGCCAGAGTGGTCATTGTTCTTTGACATTATAACTAAAGCTTTTACTTCTAAATGCAGTGGATATGATGCCATCACCACTATTTCACAACAAATTGCATATAGTGTATTGTATGATAGGCATATAAACGTAGGGCTTTTGATTTTGCAAAACTTGATGGACAAACTTAAAACTGGTGATAAAAATAAAATTTATTATGCTAGGTTTTTGATGATGATTGCATATCATTTAATTCCTAACCTTAATATCACTGGTATGCAAGTTGTGCCTCCTGTTTTGCAGACAAAACGAGTTGTTAGTGATTTAAAGAAATATGCGGCAAAGGTAAATGTACCTTTATTCTATCCTACTGTCATGAGAAACACTCTCATTGACACTCTACCAACCACATATTCTTTACAATTCTTTGGGGATACCACACAAACACCATCTAATCCCCCAACAACTTCACAATCACAATCTAAAGCCCCCTCCACAGTCTCCCAAAAGACTGTGGTTGTAAAAACCAGAAAAGTCACAAAGCTCCCAATAAAAAGAAAAATAATTGAGGGAGTAAGTGAGGATGAGGGAGAACCAGAAGCTGAAGTTCCACTTCAGAGAAAGAAGAGAGTTATAACCCAAAGCCAAAAGCAATCCATTACTTCCCAAAAGGCAATGGAGGTTATAAGGAAAGACAGTAATCTGTCTATGTCCTCCCAAAAGGACATTGACATTGAAGAAAGTCCTCAACCAGGGACACCTGTTACAGAGTCTGCACAAACTCTTGGTCACAACCAAGAGGAACCAAATAGAGAGAATACAAAACAAACGAGTGACACAAGGAGTGCACCCACAGAGTCATCTATTGATGTTCCTCAAATTTTTGCCCTTGAGGAACAGCCAACACTCCACACTGTACATTCTTCTCCTTTTTCTCCCATTCTTGATTCTTTTAATGTAAATATAATTGATTCTCTTGATTTTTCCAAAGAGGAGCCAATACTCGAGACAAGCTCTCACACATTTTCCATGGATAGATCCCTAGCCCAAGATACACAAAGGGAACCCCCTGTCCATGCTGTCACAAGCACTTCTCAAACTCCCACTTCTGTAGGAAAGAGTGACACCATCAAAATGAGTGAGGTTGTGAGAATACATAGTGAGAGTCAGGCTCCTGACCTGGAAAAAGGAGAGCACATACACATAAAAGAGAGTCAAGCTTTAGCAAGCTTGGAAAAAGGAGAGCATGAGAAGCTGGGTGCCCAACCCCAGGCAAAAGGTGAGGGTGTGAGCAAGGATGAGATCCTTGAAGACAATAAAAGAGAGAAATTCTCAGCAGGTGATTTTTTGAAACCTGTTGAGACCACTAGCTCACAAGAAGCTCTGGGTTCTGTTGCTCCCTCCACCGATATCCAAACAGCAGCACCAGAGAACAGTTCAAGCACAGGGGATGCTGCCTTAAACATCATTTCAGAGATGTCAAACGAAGATTTTGAACTATTATATGGTCTACAACAGAGGCAAGACCATATCTCTGCTTTAAAGACAAGGCTTGCAGATGAACCTGTTCTTGAAGAACCTGAAGCTGAGAATGTGGATGAATGGCTTGATGCCAAATTCACCAATTCTCTAGAAGTTGCAGCTGCTGTGTACAGACAGGATTATGTGACCAATATAGGGTCAACAGCAGCTGCCCCCTCTACAAAGGATGTGGCAGAAGAAGTGACTAAAGTGGATCGGAAAAATGCCAAATTCCATCACTTCTTGGCTACTGGGATCAATAAAGCAATCCAGGAACTAAAGCAACACATGGAACTAGAAAATGATAAACTCAAGAGGCACTATGAAGGCCACTTGCCTAGAAAGACTATCCAAGCAATTGATCAAATTATCAAGGATAAGTCCAGATATGACAGTCGCCTGAGTCTTCTTGAGGTTAAAGTTGATCAAATCCACCAATTCCTCCAACAGATTGCCGCACAATTACCCAACTCTGCCCCCTCCAAGGATGATAATGTCAAAAAGGGGGAGAGTGATCTAGTTCTTCCAACATCAACACCAACACAGCCAACAGCTTATGCCAATATTAATGCAGAGCTCAAGGCAACACTAGCAAGACTTGAATCCAAAGTTCAACAATTGCCCATATCATCCAAACCATCGAGCCTTCCTCAAATCCCAAAACCTCAAAGTCAAACTTCCTCTTCTACCCAACAAATTGAAGCAGGCCCCCCAAGCGCTTTCAGAGACAAAGGCAAAGGTGTTATGGTCTCAAAACCAAAAATTCAACCAGCACAGCCTAGACTAATGGGGGATGCTATAAAAGCTGGGAGGATTTACAAGCCAGTGGAATTGGAAGTTGAAGGGGGAGTTATTCAAGTTGCTCCTCAAGATCCAAGGATAATAGAATCTGATTTCTTGGTTGCTCAACAACTTCAAGAACAGATTGACAAAGAATTAGCCAAAGAGGAGAAAGAGAATGAGGAAAAGAAAAGGGCTGCAATAAAGAAACCTCCTGTCAAGTTGACTTCTGCAAAGAAGGCAGCTTTGACAAGGAAAAGGAATAAGGAGATGGAACAGGATGAAAAACACTCAAGAAGGAAGCCTTTAGCTCAGAATCCTGCAAAAGAAAATACTATAATTCCTGTATCAGAAATTCTTAAACCTCAACCAATTTCTTCAGTGAAACCTCCCATGGTCAGTGCTTCAAGTAAAATATCTGCAGTACGAGAACCACCATTGAGCTTCAAAGGAAAATTATATTTGGTGGAATCTGAACCTCTCGGAATGTGGTATGAAAATATCCATGACCAGAAGATCTTTGTTCAATATGAGAGAGATATAGAAAAATTAACAGAGAAGAATCTTGAAGATTTTATCAGATTATTAAGAAAAGCAGAGGGACCAAGTGAGGTGGAGTTGAAGAGATTGTTTGAAGAAAGGTTGAAGTATTTCAGGAACTTGAAAAAGAAGAAATAAACAGATATAAGGTGTGGTGTGGATGTTGGAGTAAAGTTTTTAATTGAAGCCGAGACAAAGTCTTGGGTAGCCAGGGTTATTTAAATCTTGGAGATTTGAAGCCAGTCATAGACTTGGAGAAGCTGAATAAAATATTCAGGTAGCCAGGATTTATTCTTGGAGTAGCTGAGTGTAATACTCAGAGAAGCTGGGTAAATTATCCAGGGGGAGAGAAGCTGAATGATAGATCGAAGATCTAAAGTTCAGGTACATTTGTATCATTTATTATTCTTTATTCTTTTTCTAAGTATTTGTAATAGTTGAGTTTTGACATCATCATCAACCTTGAAATTATGCTTATCATTCTGATATTCATAATTAGGGGGAGATTGTTAGGTTTTATTAACATTTGATGATGATTGTCTTTAGAATACTTAGGAATACAAATGTATAGAAAAGTGTTGGTTTGTAACACTTTAGTTTTGTAGCTAGCAGTAGTATCTCTTGGTTGTAATTTAGTCATTTTAATAAAGAGATAGATTCATTTTACTTGTATGTACTGCTGGAATACTTGTTGAGTCTGTTCAACAAGTTGTTTTAAGTTAATTAGTCTTTCGGAGATTAAATTTGGCTTGTCGGAGATTAAGGGAAAAAGTCCATCAGAGATTAAAGTTTTGTTCATCAGAGATTGGACTTTGCCCATCGGAGATTGAAGAAATCCTTCATCGGAGATTAAAGATTTGTTCATAGGAGATTGAAGGATTGGTCATCGGAGATTAAAGCTTACGTCATCGGAGATTGTAGTTAAAGAGTCAGAGATTAAAGCTGACGTCATCAGAGAATAACACAATACTTCAGAGATTAAAAGCTGACGTCACTAGAGACTAAAGCCAGAGCATCGGAGATTACTCGAGGTAATCAGAGATTAATTTATTAAAGCATCGGAGATTACTCAAAGTGATCAGAGACTAATTAAAGAAGCTATCGGAGATTAGTCGAGGACTTAATCGCTGATGGAGTTAGAGTTCAAATCAAAGAAGGAAAGTCTTCCATGAACACGTAGACTTTATTGAAGACGTAGCTGACAAGGAAACTTGTTAGAAATCTTTCAATTGGAAAGATTGTATTTGATTTGAATTAGGAAGCTAGGTTTTTTGTAAACTTAGTTTTAGAAGCTGTAATTATAAATTACAGAATTGTAATTCGGAAAAAAGTGTGTGTCTGTATAGCATAGAGAATTGAAAGGGTTGTATTATCTCTAAATATACAGAATAGAAGCTGACGATCAAAAGCTTGTTTTGATTGTTAGAAAACTTGTAATCAATTGTTAAATCAATAAAAGCAATTGTTTATAAAGTTTTGATCTTGTTCTTTATATTCCGCAGAAAGTCAATTTCTTAAAGAACAGGAATTCGAAAAAGTTGCAAGAACTTGTATTCAACCCCCCTTCTACAAGTTCTAGGCCATCTTACTGGGAAAACAGCATTCTTGTCTTACGTGCATGTAACAAAAAGGGAGGAACTAAAAATGGAAGACATTCCCATTGTGCGGGAATTTGGAGATGTATTCCCGGAAGAACTACCAGGTATACCTCCAGATAGACAAGTAAAGTGTGGAATGGAGCTAGTACCAAGGACTACTCCAATTTCCAAGGCTCCATATAGGATGGCCCCTTTGGAGTTAAAAGAGCTTATCATACAGTTACAAGGATTATTGGATCAAGGATTCATCAGACCAAGTGTCTCACCTTGGGGAGCACTTGCATTTTTTGTGAAAAAGAAAGATGGATCAATGAGATTATGCATTGATTATAAAGAATTGAACAAGGTAATGGTGAAGAACCGATATCCTTTACCTAGGATCGACGACTTGTTCGATTAACCCAAGGATGGAAAATATGTTTCAAAGATCGACTTGAGGTCAAGATATCACCAATTAAAGATTAAGACTGAAGATATCTCTAAGTCGGCATTTAGAATCTGATATGGTCATTATGAATTTTTAGTGAGCCATTCAGACTCACTAATGCCCTAGCTACTTTTATGGATCTGATGAACCGAGTTTTTAAGTCACAACTAGATAAGTTCATCATTATATTCATCGACGACATTCTCATCTACTCCAAGTCGGAAGAGGAACATGTCGAACATTTAAGAATGGTGTTGGAAACGCTGAGACAAGAGAAACTCTATGCCAAATTCTCAAAGTTTGAATTATGGCTAAGAGAAATAAAATTCTTGGGACACGTAATTAACGAGCATGGCGTGTCAGTAGAACCCGCAAAGATTGAAGCCATCACCAATTGGCCGCAATTGAAAACGCCTATAGAAGTGCGGAGCTTCTTAGGATTAGCAGGATATCATCGCAGATTCGTCCAAGATTTTTCCAAGTTAGTAGTCCCACTGACGAATCTAACGAAAAAGATAGTAAAGTACACATGGACTCTAGAATATGAGAAAAGTTTCCAAGAATTGCAGAAAAGATTAACAACTGCACCAATATTAAGCTTGTCAGATAACAAAAGAGATTTTGTAATCTACAGTGATGCCTCAATGAATGGAATAGGAGCTATTTTGATGCAACATGGCAAAGTCATTGCCTATGCATCTCGATAACTCAAGGACTATGAAAAATGATATCCAGCGTACAACTTAGAGTTAGTTGTTATCGTATTCGCGTTAAAGATTTGGAGACATTACTTGTACAGAGAGAAATGTGAGATTTATACTGACCACAAGAGTTTAAAATACATCTTCACACAAAAAGAGTTAAACATGAGGCAAAAACGGCGATAGGAATTAATCAAAGACTATGACTATTCAATCAATTTTCACCCTGGTAAGGCGAATGTAGTAGCTGATGCACTGAATAGACATGAAAAATTGAACGAGATAACAATTCAAGAGGAAATAAGGATGGATTTGGAACGACTACAATTGAATGTTATCACAACTCGATAAAGAAAGGAGAAAGAACAGGAAGTCAGTGTAAAACCAAGTTTACTGGATATTATCAAAGAGGCTCAAGAAGAATTTACAAAAGAAAGGGAAAGGCTGCTAAAGGGAGGAAATGGAAAATGTTGAATTGACGACGATGGATTAATGAGATTCGAAGATAGAGTCTGGATTCTGACAAAGTTGGGGTTGAGGAAAAATTTATTACAAGAGGCCCATAGTTCCAAATTTTTGATACATCCAGGAGGGACAAAAATGTATAAAGATATGAAACAAAATTTTTGGTGGCCTAACATGAAGAGAGAAATAGCTTAATGGGTCAGCACGTGTCTCACTTGTCAGCAAGTGAAAGAAGAATACCAGAACCCAAGTGGACTACTACAATCTTTAGACATCCCAAAATGGAAATGGGAATACATCACAATGGACTTCATGATTAGATTACCGACAACTCGGAAGGGAATGAATGCAATTTGGGTAATCGTGGACAAGTTAACCAAATCTACACACTTTATACTTATCAAGGACACCTACAAAATGGACCAATTGGTCATATTTTATGTAAAAGGAATCCTCAGCCGACATGGAGTACCAGTCTTAATCGTGTCAAATCGTGATCCGCGCTTCACGTCTAGATTTTGGCATAACTTTCAAGATTATTTAGGAACAAGATTGGACATGAGTATTGCATTTCACCCGCAGACCGATGGGCAATCAGAAAGAACAATCCAAACCCTGAAAGACATGTTTAAAACATGTTTTTTGGATTTTAGAGGACATTGGGATGAACACTTACCACTTATTGAGTTCACTTATAGCAATAGCTTTCATGCAAGCATAGGAATGTCCCCATTTGAAGCTTTATATGGTAGAAAGTGTAAAACACCATTATATTGGAATGAAGTTGGAGAAAGAAAACTAGAGGGACTAAAAATAGTTCAACAGATTGAGGATGCAATCCAAGTCATCAAAAATAGAATGAGGGCAGCATAGGACCGACAAAAACAATATGAGAATCAGCATCGAAAAGACCAAACACTAGAAATAGGAGGTTATGCATTGCTTCTCGCCTTGGAATGGCATCATTCGTTTTGGGCATAAAGGAAAACTAAGTCCCTGCTATATCGGACCATTTGAAATACTCCGCCGCATTGGCAGAGTGGCTTATCAACTGGCACTACCCCTAGCTCTAGGACATATTCATGATGTTTTCCATATATCAATGCTACGACCTTATAAAGGGGACCACATTGGCATCATTTACTATCAGCCTACTGAACTTCAATCGAATTTGCATTATGAAGAAATTTCAATGCAAATTCTGGATCGTTACGTGAAGATTCTAAGAAATAAAGAGATTGCCTTCGTGAAAGTTTTATGGAGGAATCACAACGTGGAAGAAGCAACATGGGAACAGGAAGAAATGATGGTGCAAAAGTACACCCATCTTTTTCCTTAGTTAAGTTTCGAGGACGAAACTTATTTTAAAGGGGGGAGGATGTGAGAACCCAAAAATAAAAATAGGAATATGATGAATGGATGATTTGTTCATTCATATTTTGTTTGAAGGATTAATTCACATTTTGTATGAATAATCAATTCATATCTTGAATGAGAATTTCTATGTTAATATGATGCCCAAAATTCAATAATTTCAATTCCTTTGTAAAACCATCAAAGAGATATGAATATGATAATCTCAAATTTCATATGAGATTAAATTAATCAAGCATGTATAGAGATAAGTTAAGGATTACATGTATTTAAAGAGACTGTTGTGGGATTATGTGTATTAGTGTTTGATTAGTAAGCTACATATGTGTCAAACAGTTGATTAAGATTAAGTTGCATGTATGCGAGCAACTGCTTGGTATTAGACTAGCTATTGAAAGCGATATGATGAGCAGCCATTACACTGGCCAAGCTGGCCAATCATATCACCCCAAGGACATAATTTTAGCTTGCTACTCTAATTGATTTATGAACACTATAAAAACTTCATTAGAGGTATAAATCCTAACCTCTCTTCTAAAACTTCTCTTTAGCTTACCACCCAGATAAAATTCCACATTCATTTTCTAAAAGCAATAGTCCTTTTCTTGAGTAGCCAAGCTTTTAATTTTTTCCTTAGAGACGAAGAGGTAAGAGCTTTATACCAATAGTATACTCTGCTCTGTTCTGTTTCATTCTTTCATGCACATAACATTTGAAAGCATTAGTTGTGCATGCTAAAAGTTATCCAAGAAAAGAATAAAGCTTCAAAAGCTGCAGTAGTATTCTTTTGCATATGTGGGTATGTGTATTATGTAATGTAATGATACACATAGCAGGTAGGATAATGATGCACCCTAAGTTGGGTTTCTCCATTGATAGGCATCATCCATGATCATATAAAAGGTCCTCCATTGTAGCAGAGACGAGTTCTAACTTAGTCTCTAACAGCATGAAATTAGTCTCTGAAAGTATCTAATAGTCCCCGAGAGATTATATGTTAGTTTCCGATGACTAACAATGTTAGTCTCCGATGAACAAACCATGTTAGTCTCTGAGAGACAAAAATACTAGTCTCCGAAGAGTTTGGCGCTCACTTAATGAGTTTGGCGCTGAACAATTATCCACCGATGAGTTTGGCACTGACTTAATGACTTTAGCACTGAATAATTATCCACTGATAAGTTTAGTGCTGAACAATTATCCACCGATGGGTTTGGCACTGAGTTTGGTGTTGTTTAAACAATTGGCGACTAGTTTGGCAACAACCAAAAGAGTTTGGCGGTAGTCAAACGAATTACCGACGAGTCTGACGATGAACAAAATTATCCCCTGATGGGTAAGTCATCCCCTAATGACTATCCTTTGATGGGTGAATCATCCCTTGATGACCAAGGACCATCCCCTGATGGTCAGAGATCATTCCCCAGATGACCAAGGATCATCCCTTGATGATCAAAGATCATCCCCTGATGACCAAGGACCGTCCTTTGATGGTCGAATGATTTATTCACTGATGACACACTATCCCCTGACGGGTGAACCATCCCCTGATGGCCATCCCATGATCATGCACACCCCCTGATGATCATTTCTCTACTTCAGTAGCTACCCACTGATGCGCAATCTGGCTTTAAGGTGCGAAATAATATTTTCTCCATTTTCTTAAGATTAATTGATGAACCTTAACATTTCAGAAGTCATATTAAAACATTAAAATTCTAAAGACATCACATATGCGCATTCTCCTATTTATTTTCCAAGGCGTAGATTTCTCATGTCATATTGACAATCATGTGTTACAGAATCTATCGCTCACTAGTGTTTTGACTTAGAATTAACTAAAGATGAAGGCAAGTATATATTCACTCCTTCTTTTTCATTTAATACATGTTATCATTCATTCAATATAAGTAAATATCCAATATTATGTCAATATTTTTGATTTAAATTTTTCAAAGATAAGTAACGTACGATCTTTTGATCCAATGTACGTGAAAGATATTGTCCTAGAATCAAGCGTTCTTTGGGCGGATGTTAGCTTTTCCAATTCGCTAACATGCCAAGGTAAATCCTATATGGATATATCAAGATTTAATTTTTCTCATCCCCTACTTGTAATGTGGCGGCCTCGGAAATCCCCCAAAGCCGGGCTTTGGGCACTGTCAACAATTTGGGTGACAGACCCCTAAGGTCCCCAAGTTGGAACCCCGGGCTCTGCCAAGAAACACAAAACAACAACACAATAGCGATAGATACATCATAGCCAAGCATTAACATAAGTAGAACGAGAAATATATTCTCAGATACATCATGTTCAAAACTTAGAAGTTTACAACCTCTTACAAAACCTCAAAATTTAATAAACGGACTACAGCGGAAACAAAATTTTAGATGGCCCATCTGGCCCTACAATCTAAACATTTCTATAATGACCTCTTGTTTCACTTTCCCTCTAAAGGCCATCCATAGGAGAGAGATTAAGAAGCTCTCACTATGCCATTTCCTCTTTTCCTTTATTAGGCGACTCAGCCTTCTTGACATAACCTGTAAAATATTTCATAACATTCCACATGAACGTTTACGCTCATCAAGTATATATTCATAAGTAAGAAGAACAGATACTTCAAAAGTTTTAATATTCATTGAGGATGGGTGAAACAATGCCAACACCTCCTGATAAATCAATAAGCATGTATCATTTAGGGTTCCTGAGTGATATCAAGGGGTTAACCCTCTTTTAAATAAATCTTTGATTCGCCCTCTCTTCACCAGATAATGCATCATCTAACCAACATGATCACTATCTAACTTCCTTTACAATCAAATTTCATCCCAACTAGTCAACCTGGTCGTTTGACTTCATCATATGACATATGTAGTCAACGCATAAAACATTGGTCTGCGAGGGTCTGATTACCAATTCCTCGGCCTCTCATTCCCTATCATCATTGGCGGGAATGTCAGGCGAAAGCACTCATTAGCCCCTTTACTACCCATATGGATATACCTTGAAAACATTTTCTTGCTATAAAACTTTGGCATGCTCAGCCAATTAATAGTGGCGACTACCAAAAACTTTGGTGTGCTCAACTAATTAAGAGCGGCGACAACCAATAACTTTTGTATATATATCCATATGGGACATGCTCGGGTACGCATACAAGTTAATGGCCTGCAACACCCTTACATCATCTTTTGGTAAGCTAGCAAATTTTAAACAGCTAGTAACCACCCAATAATACATAGCTCAAACATCAACATCTTTTCACGTACATCGGATCAATGATCATACGTTACTTAATCATAGAAAGAAATCATTATCTTGCATGGGCATTAACATCATTCATTTACGTAAATCGAAACAATGATTTAACGTAATTAGTAAGAAAGGAAGTGGAATGAGTATATACTTGCCTTGGTCCTTAGCTAGTTTCTAATCTCAAAATACCGGTGTGTGGGAAGTTCTGTAAAATATGATTGTTGGTAGAACGTGAGAAATCCATCTTTTGAAAGATAATATAAAATTGTGCAAAAATAGGTAATGATCATCAGGGACTGAATTAACCATCAGGGGATTAATCATCCGTCAGGGGATGGTCTTTGATCATCAGGGGATGATTTCTCGGCTATCAGGGAATAGCTTTCGACCATCAGGGGATAATTCACTCATCAAGGAATAGTCATCAAGGGATGACTTACCTATTAGGGGATAATCTTGTTCTTCGCCAAACTCGTCGGGTGTTCACTTATTCAGCGCCGAACTTCCCTAGTCATTGCTGAACTCATTAAAGACTAACTTTTACCTATTGGAGACTAAGGCTGACATCATCAGAGACTAAACTTAGCCTGTCGAAGACTAAGGCTGACGTCATCAAAGACTAAACTTAGCCTGTCAAAGACTAACTTTATCTCATCAGAGACCAATGTTATCTCGTCAGACACTAACATTAACTCATCAGAGACTAATGTTATCTCATCAGAGACTAGTCTTAACTCATCAGAGACTAACATTAACTCATCAGATACTAATGTTATCTCGTCAGAGACTAACATTAGAACTTGTCTCCATTTTGATGGAAGGCCTTACATGAATAAACTCAACCTAGGATGCCTTATGAACATGAATATGCAAATGGACACAGCCTTTCCTTTAAAGCTTTATTCTTTTTTGAAACTTAGCATACACGGCTAATACTCTCGGATGTTATGCAAAAAAAAAAAAAGAACAGAGGAGAACATAAGATTCTTACCTCTTGACTTGACGAAAGGGATTAAAGCTTGCCTGAAAGTAATTGTTCGAAAGAAAGAACTTGAAATTATATGAAGATGGTAAGTTTAGAGAAGAACTTTAGAAGAGAAATTTTTAGAAAAGAGATTAAAATTTTACCTCTGAATGAGGTATTTATAGCAGACTAAGATTACGCCTTGAGATAAGATGATTGGTTAGTCTGGACGGTAAAACGACTGCTTATCATAACTCTTTAACAGCTAACAACATAATAAGCAGTTGCTGTCATACATGCACATAAGCTTCATCAACTAATGACACACAAGCAACTTACTAATCAAAACAACATACGTACTAATGAGGTAGTTACTCTTACGTAAGCCATTCAAGCTGCTCTGAACGAAACTTGCTAATCTTCATACTTGCATTCCTTTAAGCAATTTACAAACACCACTAACACATGCATTGATTTCCCTATCTAAGACATCAAAATCATAATATTAACTATACACGTAAATAAAACATTAATTTACTAATACAAATATGAGTGGAAAAATTAATTGTAGACAAACTAATTTTCAGGTCGTCACATGTAAAATATATCCGTGTGGGTAACTAAAGACTAAGGAATGATAGGGGACGAAAACCGAGTCATCGGTGACCGAACCCTCGCAGATAAAAGATTTTTTCTTGACTACGTATGTCATTATGATGAAGTCAGACGGTGGTCAGGTTGGCCAGTTGATACACTGTCTGATATGAAGTTCCTAAGGGCACGTGCGCCAAACAAACATGATTATAAGGCGCATGTGAATGAATCAAGATTTCCTTCAACAAAAGGGTCGAATCCCTCGTTATCATTTGGGGACCTTGAAAGCTATATATTTATCAAATTATCAGGATGTGCCAGTATTGTTTTTGCCCAACTTGACAAACACTTAAGCCCTATAAATGATCTACTTTTTTTTTTTCAAGGCTTACCCAACGTATGAGTATATACTTAAGGAGCGTAAGTCACACATTTGGATTGTTGTGAAATGTTCTACAGGTTATGAGGAGAAGGCCAACTTGATTAATAAAGGCAAAGCAAGGATGGCGTGATGAACGTTTTCTAATTGCCCTCTTATGGATGGCTTATAGAGGAAGGGTGAAGCGTGAGGATATTATATAAATGTTTAGATTGTAAAGCCTATAGGCCCTCATGGACTTCCGCTGTAAAACAATTATTTTTGGATATGTAATAGAGATTATCTTTCTCTTTTCCATGATATACATGCGTGGTTAATGATGTTTTTCTATTATCAATTTTTGGCGATGCCCGAAGTCCAGTACAGGATTTTTGGGGCTGTCATAGTTGGTATCAAAGCCAAGCACCGGTTATGAGACATGGTCTCTACGGAAGTGTAGAATATGGTTTTAGAAAAGAAGAAAAATGACTAAGGACAAGAATAGCAGAATAAAAGATAGGGAGAAAGGGGCAATAAATGTCAAATTTTTCCTCGCCATTTCTTAAGACTATGAGATTTTATGGGATATAAGTTTCCGAGATAGAAGACACGCACCATGCCACTACACAAGTATTCATGTCAAACTCTTATAGTGAACCCTATGATGGTATTAATATAAGGTAAGTTTTCCTTGTAGATGAATTCAAGACGTGATAATAGGGGCAAGGCACTCCTGATCAAAAGCTTAGATGAAGAGTATATCCCTGATAACACTACTACTCCGCTCATGGGACACTCTAGTAAGCAAGTCCCCACTATAGAGAATAGATTACTGACATGTTTAGTGATGGTCGAGAATCAACCCCTGATGGTCGAGAATCACCCCTTGATGACCGAGAGTCATTCCCTGATGACCGAGAGTCGTCCCTGAAGAGTAAATTATCCCCTAACAGGTAGTTGTCCCTTGATGAATAAATTACTCCTTGACGGGTAGTTATTGCCTGATAAGTAAATTATCCCCCGATGAGTAGTTATCCCCTAATGGCTATCCCCTGATAGCCTAAAGCTTAGACCCTGACAAGTATAATTCATCCTCTGATGCAGACTTAACATAATCTAAATAGTAAGAACCCTATTACCTAAATATAGCTATAATTTTAATTTTCTTTAATCAGGTCTTGCAGGAACACATAAACCTGTCATACATTTTCATTCCGAACAAGGCAAGTAATATATTTGTTATTCTCCCAATGTATAACTCAGTTGTTCCGTTATATCTAATTTTGTAAGTAATGTATTTACTATTTTTCAGCATATAACAAAGCTGTTTATGCAGGCATACATATGATATGATGCTTATTGCAATTAAATGTCTGATCCATTAACTCGGTCAGCGTTAAGACATGTTGTGCAAATACTTGAATTTTTCTTACGTATATATAGTTGCTTCGTATACGTACTGATTGAGAATGATTGTTACTCGTTCAACTTGAGCTAAATCTTATTGTTAAATGCTTGACTACTTGTATCTGACTTACAAGTATTCTATCTCTTTCATGTCAACACCTGACATTTGAAACTATTCAAATCAGTATTAACTTATCTAATGTCTTCTACAAGGTTAGCTGTGTGAATACCTTGTGACCCTTATTGAAAATTACAGGGTCAACTGTATGAATACCTTGGTAATCTTCACTAAGGCATCAGGATTTATCCACTTAATTAGCAAGAAAAAGGAACCAACCCGAATGTGAGAATAGGATACTTTATTCTATCGGGCCCTAGAGATTGTAGATGTAATTAAATCTATTAAATGTCTTACATAAGTACATAACAAACCACATTGAGATAACCCTGGCCTACTATTGTCAAGTGATAAAATATACTCTCAGTAGGCCCTAGTGCTGAACAGAGTTAAGGCGATTAAGTAAGTCATGGTACTGAAAGACATCAAAAGAGCTTATGTGGATTTATTTCAGAAGCATTATGTTGCCAATTTCCTTCTATCTGAAAATATGGATTTTCTTTCCCATATGGAACGTAAATCCAATAGTTTGAATTCTTAATATTTTAACAATGTCTTGAAAATTGTATTTCAAAACTAATTGCAAATCCTTATTTCATTCACCTATTCTATAATATATTACTTGTTGAGCTTTTATCTCTCATACTTGCTTGATTCTCTTTCATTTAAACACAAGAAATGAGAAAATTCCAAGGGTAACGAAGGGATGTTTTAGTATCAGTAGGACTGGCTATTATGGGCTCAAAAATATGACTTTCAGTTTGGTTTGATCTTGTTTTTAAGAAAAAAGTTATGTTATTGCGTTGCTAGAACCTTTCAAAACAATGTTTGTAATAATCACTGCGTAAACTCTATTTTAAATATTATTATGAAAAGAAACGTTATTGTATGACAGCTCTTTTGTTCCCTTTGACAGCCCAAATTTTCGCTGAAGAACTTAATCAGGGCAGTTAATATTAAACTCATGACTCTGGCTTACGGTGGGGGAAATCGGGGCCGTCACAGCTTGGTATCAGAGCGCCTAATCGGAAAGATTATTTATGAGCCAAATTTAAAAGGTCGGGATAAATAGAGTATTGGACAAGCCAATCCTGAAATAAGACGTTAAGATTTAAGTGTTAAGAATATCATAAGAATACGTAACATTAGAAGTCCTATTAAGAAGTATTTTTTGTGAGAACCCGAAAAATAAAATAAGATTTGTTGTAAACTATGATTAATTTATTTTATGACGGAGGTTTGATTTTATGGGGTATGAATAATGAATTCATATCTTAAATGAATGTTTTTATGGCAATATGATGTCCAAAGGATTTAAAGATATTTTGAACTAAAATCTTTAAATGATTATTTTATTCAAGTATTATTAAGAGTTAGTGATTTGTATGCACGTGGGAAGGCAATCACACGGGTGTGAGGTATAGTATTCATGTTTGAGCTACAGTACCGTGAGACAAGTGAGATAATTACTATTTCAGGGAAAGCTTGTTGCCTAAGACACCAACAAGGGAAGGATTATTGTCCAATAGATTGTTGGCTTTAATAGGTGATTAGTTGATATTTTTGGCAGCCGCAACACCGACCTTTCAAACCAATCGTTCCATTTCAAAACTTGTTACTTCTTTTTCCAACCAACGGCTGAAATCAAATCTCAAACAATCCAACAGCTCTTGTTTCTCGGCAAGTGGTATAAATATATCAATTGGAGTACAACCCTAGCCCCACTTTCATAAAATTTTCTATATAGATAACCACCAAATCCAGGTTCATTTTCAGAGCCACTGTCCTTCTCAAAGAACAACCCAAACTTTTAACTCCTTCTTTGCAGCCAAAAAGGTAAGAGCACGATATTGAAGCTCTGCTCTGTTCCTGCACTATTTTGTTATGTTATGCACAAAATTCTTTGTTTATTCACCTCCAAAAGTATGATTTAATGCATGTTTTTAACATCTGGAGTTACTACCATTTATTTCAAAAAGCTATCTAAGATGAGAGTAAAAATTGTTGACAACCATCTAGTAGACAAACCTTTAATTTCCAAATACTTCTTTTTATCAGTAAACACCATGCTTGAATCTTGTCAACCAGGTTCTTGAAGTCTAGCAGTGTTATTAAGTGTTAGTAAACCATAAGAGGTGTTACACACTACAGAAAAGATTATGAGAGTTGACCTTTGTATGATTATCTGCTAAGAACACCACCCAGGGAGGAGTGAGGAAGTCACCGTTGTATCGGAGATAAGTCCTAGCATAGTCTCCGACAGCGTGAAGATAGTCTCTGACCGTATAAAAAAGTCCCTAGGAGATTCCAAGTTAGTCTCCGACAGTGTAAAAATTAGTCTTCGATAGTATTATATTAGTCTCTGGTAGGCTAAAAATATTAGTCTCTGATTGTGACGACCCAAAATTTTAAATAGGAAATAAAATAGGGTTAATTCCTATGAGTTTTGAATAATAAATGCATGAGTTTTAGGTCAACATGATGTCCAAAAATTTGATGATCTAAATTCCTTTGCAAAACCCATCAAAGGGATTTGAAAATATTAATCTCAAATCTTATATGAGATTAATTTAATCAAACATGAACATAGATTGATTTAATAAACAAAGATATTATTAATCTATGTAATAGTAATATGAATTACGAGAAGAAGGCCAAGTAATGACCCTGTGTAATGGATAAGCATTACAAGTGTTGAAATTGTTTTCAATGAGTAAGAATTGCAAGAGCTGTGTCATTAGTAAGATGTGCTACCATTTGACACCTCTTGGTAATATACACCTACGTGTAATAGTAATAACTAAGGTTATTGTAGTAATTTAGTAGATTTCACATTTGAGACTAATCCTAAGTAAGAAATATCTCAGTTATTTTCTTTTCCTAGCGCCTATATAAGGAGACTCCTACTACTCGTTTTCTTCACAACACTCTCCTATACATAAACTCCTTAAACCCATGATAATATTCCTCTAGCTTGTTCTGCAGTATCGGAAGCTTACCAGGTAAATACTAAGAGCTTTTATTAAGTTATTTATTTTCATTATTTAATCATTTAGCTTGAATAAGTAACCTGCATGAAACTTTGAACTATATCGTCCCTGTAGAGATAAACCACTTGGATAATCCGTATATTGTTAGTCTCTGATGAATAAAACATGTTAGTCTCCGATGAATAAATTGTTAATCTTTGATGAATAATATATGTTAGTCTCCGATGAATAAACTGTTAGACTCCGCTGAATAACTTATCCACTGATGAATTATTTTAATCTACCGAGAAGTTTGGCACTAGCTTGTTGAGTTAGGCACTGAACAACTTTTCCCCAAAGAGTTTGGTGACGAATAGATCATCCCCTGATAGCCAAGAGAGTTTGGAGATAGTCAAGTTTAATACCGATGAGTTCGGCGATGACCAAATCATCCCATGACAAATAATGTCCATTGATAGGTAATTTATCCTCTAATGAGAAAATCATCCCCTGGTGAGTAAATCATCCCCTGATGAGTAAATCATCCCCTGACAACTATCCCCTGATGACTGTTAAGCTATCCCCTGATGACCAAAAATTCATCCCTGATAAATAATATGGATATTTAACAGTCTGAAAAATCCCTCAGACTTGTTTAAATTAAAAGTCTCAATTTCCAACACACCAAACGATTAAAAATAAAACACCAAGAGATAAGAAATATATCACATATGTACATACTCACATTTATCATTCAAGTTTAGATTCTTATGCTAAGTAAACATATATATGTTTTACAAAAGTTTGACACACAGCAAGTGAATTGGATTAACTGCTAAGGACAAAGGCAAGTATTTTCTCACCCTTATGCTTATTTCAGTTAAACGCATGATCATTTGTGTGATGGCCCCAAAATTTCTTACCGAACTAGGGCTCCGTCAAAAGAGAAATAAAATAACATCACGTCCATTTATAATATCAATAAGGTGTAAAGTAAAATAGTAACGAGTTATTACAACCCAAAATAGTACAATTCCAGCGAAAGCTAAGCTATCTCTATATTATAGCCCATAACATCACAACTTCAAAACATCTTCCTTCCTTCCTTAGCGGCCACCCAAAAGGGGATTCACAAAATTTAGTAGCCAAACATCTTTACTTTCCCCTTGTCAGAGGGTTCAGCCCTTGTACCATGCCCTGCAAGACATTGACTTCAACAAGAATGAGCGATTTACGCTCAACAAGTATATAAACAAAACAGAGGAACAAATCTGGAACATTAATAGAGATTCAATTCTGTTTGGGAGGTTCAGCGAAACAATACCAATGCCTCTAAAATATTTGAAGAACTTTGAGGATCACTGATGATAAACAGAGTGTAACCCTCCTTGAAGAAAGACAGGTATACACTTGTGCATATCTTTCTCAAAATATCCATCGGGGGATAAACCCATTGGATCTGCTAACCATACAATATACAGTTAGCCTAACTATGACCGCATGATCCCTCCTTGTGTGAACATACGTAGTCACTTATAATTCCTCTAGGTCCGGTGACAGAACAAATTAGAACCTTTCCTTTCCTCTCGCCAACCATGTGGCATATCCCAATTAAGGGACATAGCATTCTTATTTGTTTCACGGATATAGCATTAAAGAATACTAATAAATTAGAGTGTAGTTATATCCATGCACATTATTCAACTCATACTAGCAAAATTTAAAGCATAGCATCCTCATTCATAAAAACAATTGAAATGTATGAATCATGCCTTGCACGCATATTGAATCAAAAGATAATGCGTTGAAATGAAATAAGCATCAAATTGAATATGTACTTACCTCGGTCCTCAGTTAAATCTAATTCAATTCACTTGTGAGCGAAAGACTCTGTAAAACACGCATATCACATGAGATGAAAGAAAAAGCATGTGTGATATCCTTAAAATTTTAATGTCTTAAGTCTGATGTAAGAACCGTTGAGGTTAATTAACTAAAACATCTTAAAAATTAATTAAGAAAATATTATTTATAATTTCAAAGACAAACTACGCATCAGTGGATAAACATTTAAGCATAAAAGTGGTCGTCATGGTTTAGGAATGACCATCAGAAGGTAATCTAACCATCAGTGGATAATCTTCTACGTCAGGGAATAATTAGTCATCAAGGGATAATTTTCCACGTCAGGGGATCATTAGTCATCAGGGGATGACTGGTTATCGGTGGGTAAACTACCCGTCAGGGGATGTCTCGCCCGTCAGGGATGGTCTTCGGTCATCAGGGGATGATCTCTCGGGCATCAGGGGATAACCTTCGACCATCAGGGTATCATTCACTCGTAAGGGGCTAGTCATCATGGGATGAATTACCCATCAGAAGATAATTTGTTCACCGCCAAACTCGTCGGGTGAAAGCTTTGACTATCGCCAAACTCTCTCGGCTGTCAGGGGATGATTTGTTCATCGCCACACTCGATAAGTCATCACTGAACTTCATTAATGGATAATTTGTTCAGCGCCAAACTCCTCAGAGAAAAGTTGTTCAGCGCTGAACTCGATAAGTCATCGCTGAACTCCTCGGCGACTAAGAAAATTTACTCATTAGAGACTAAAGAAATTTCTTTCATCAGAGACTAAGAAATTTCCTTCATCAGAGACTAGCATCACTCTTAGCCCATCAGAGACTAACTTATATACTGTCGGAGACTAACTTGGAATCTCCCAGGGACTATTTCATAGGGTCAGAGACTAACTCCAAACCGTCGGAGGCTAAGTAAGAACTTGTCTCGGATACAGTGGTGTCTTCCTCACTCCTCCATGGGTGGTGTTCTCAACCATGACCATACATAGGTCAACTCCCATCATCCTCTCAGTAATATATAACATCTCTTATGGTATACTAGCTTTTATAGATACTGATTAGGCTTTAAAACTTAGGTTGACAAAGGCTCAAGCACAGTGTTTTAACTACTGATGAAAAGAAATATTCGGGAGTTAAAGGTTGTCAACATTTCTTACGCTCATCTTGGATAACTTTATGAAATAAATAGTATTAACTCCAAGTGTTAAAAGCATGCATTAAATCATACTTTTGGAAATGAATGAACGAAATATTTAAAGATAGCATGCATAACAGAACAAAAGTGCAAAAAATAGAGCATGACTTTAATGTAATGCTCTTACCTCTTTGGCTTCAAAGAAGAAGTGAAAAGTTAAGGTTGTTCTTCGAAAAGGATAGTTGCTCTGAAAGTGAACCTGGATTTGGTGGTATACTAAATAGAAAATTTATGAAAGTGGGGCTAGGGTTGTACCCAAATGATATATATATCTCACTTGCCGAACAACAAGAGCTGTTGGATTGTTTGATATTTGATTTCAACCGTTGGCCGAAAAAAGGCAGTAACAAGTTTTAGAATGAAGTGATTGGTTTGAAAAGGCGGTGTTACGGCTGTTAATAGTCAGTCGGTCATCTATCATAGCCCACTCTAGTGTACTGTTGGAGATGATATGTACTTGACGAGTCACGTGCACAACTCTGAGATACATTAATTACTTCTTGTCCCACAGCAGTCTTTGGTTCAAAGTGAGTACTGCAGTTCACACTTGTGTGCTTCTGCCCAAGTGAATACATACACATACACAAGATAAAACTTGAATAAAATAATCTTTTAAATACTTGTGCTCAAAATACATTTAAAACCTTTTGAACATCACATTGTTATTGAACTTTCATTTAAGATATGAATTCATCATTCATACCGAGAAGAGAAATTAAACTTTCATGCAAGAAATAAATTAGTCTCCAAAATGAAATAATCATATAACAAAACTCATTTAAAATTTTTGGGTTCTCACAATTTGATTCGACATGCGTACAAGGTTATGACTTTTATGTCTTGATTTCTTTGTGAATCAAAATGTTATGCTTTAATATCTGCTAGCATGATATTGTTGGTCTCTGTAGAGATAAACCACTTGGATAATCCATATATTGTTAGTCTCTGATGAATAAAACATGTTAGTCTTCGATGAATAAATTGTTAGTCTCTGATGAATAAAACATGTTAGTCTCCGATGAATAAACTGTTAATCTCTGATGAATAACTTATCCACTGATGAGTTATTTTAATTTACCGAGAAGTTTGGCACTAGCTTGTTGAGTTAGGCGCTGAACAACTTTTCCCCGAATAGTTTGGTGCAGAATAGATCATCCCCTGATAGCCAAGAGAGTTTGGCGATAGTCAAGTTTAATACCGACGAGTTCGGCGATGACCAAATCATTCCCTGACAAATAATGTCCATTGATAGTTAATTTATCCCCTGATGAGTAAATCATCCCCTAACAGCTATCCCCTGATGGCTGTTAAACTATCCCCTGATGACTAACAATTTATCCCCAGATAAATAACATGGATATTTACCAGTTTGAAAAATCCCTTAGGCTTGTTTAAATTAAAAGTTTTAATTTCCAACAAACCAAATGATCAAAAATAAAACACCAAGAGATAAGAAATACATCACATATGTACCTCACATTTATTATTCAAGTTAGATTCTCATGCTAAGCAAACATATATATGTTTTACAGAAGTTTGACACACAACAAGTGAATTAGATTAGCTGCTAAGGACAAAGGCAAGTATATTCTCACCCTTATGCTTATTTTAGTTAAACACATGATCATTTGATTCGACATGCGTACAAGGTTATGACTTTTATGTCCTGATTTATTTGTGAATCAAAATGCTATGCTTTAATTTATGCTAGCATGATATGAATGAAAGTGCATGGATATAACTGAGTTTTGATTTGTCAATTATTTTTTTCAGTCCTATATCTGTGTGAATGTATGAGGTTGTTTTCAATTGAGAAAATGCTTATGTTAGTCTTGAAAGGGTAAGATGGTTATCGTATGTAGTTACGAACCTCCTCTAAGCTAAATAAGATAATTGAGCAAGTCCTTATGTTAGTCTTAAGAGGAAGGATGTCGTACGTAGTTTATGAGAACCTCATTTAAGCTAAATAAGACTTGTAAGATAGTTAAGTAAGGATCGAAGATTTCAAAACCTCATAGTCATAGATAAATTCCTAAAGTGCTAGAGGTTTTGACATTGAATCCGTCATACCTCACAAATAGTTTAAACCCATGTTGAGCTTCAAACCCACCATACATAAGTATATGCTTGCTGAGCATAAATCGCTCATCCTTGTTGTTGTTAAATGTTTTACAAGTATTAAAAGTAAAGATTATGATAAGTTAACTGAGGTTTAAGATGAAGAGAAACAAAGGATAGAAGATTTAAGAGCACGATTGAAGAATTAAGACCTACAGACCACAACTTCATGTAAGGATAATGATGAAAGCTATTGTAATAGCTTAGTTTTCACTGCAAGATTTATACTCTGAATTTTATAAGGATGTACTATAAATCACTTTAGTACATTAGTGTTATATGGATGTGTTGTTGACTGTTTTCCTTCTATTGACGGAGCCCGAGTCCCGTGTGGGATTTTGGTGATTTCACAGTTGGTATCAGAGTAGTGTCCAGTCAGAAGTGTTCCGTGAGAAACATCACTCGGAAAGAAACTTCCATACTTTGGAAGGTGCCACGAAACTTTTTGGACCTTACAAACAAAAGATTTTAGGAACAAAGGATATTTTGGAATGAAGGAATAGATGATATTTTTGGGATTAGAAAAAATAAATAAATAAGGGAAATAAAGGATATGTTTGGGAATAGAAAAAGGACACTTTTTAGAATAGAAGAAGGATACATTTTGGAATAAAGGAATAGAGGATACTTTTGGGTCTAATTTTGGGATTTTACAGATATTAGAAAATTGCTCTAAGGCTTGAAGTGTTGAGGATACTAGAGAATAATAAGGTAATACTAAAGGATATTGGAGCAATATAGAAGTAAGAAAGGAAGTGAAGAGTTAGAATTCCTCTACCTATAAGCATGAGAAAATGATGTTAGTTTTTTAGCATAGTAAAAGGATAATCTGATAGCTTGGAGAAAAATGCTCCATAGAAATTAGATGACATGATGATATAAAGATCTTGATGATCTTGTTAGCTTTTCCAATAGACAAGTTTCGAGGATGAAACTTATTTAAAGGGGGGAAGAATGTGACGACCCAAAATTTCTAAAGTGCTAGAGGTTTTGACATTGAATCCGTTATACCTCACAAATAGTTTAAACCCTTCTTGAGCTTCAAACCCACCATACATGATTATATGCTTGCTGAGCATAAATCGCTCATCCTTGTTGTTGTTAAATGTTTTACAGGTATTAAAAGTAAAGATTATGATAAGTTAACTAAGGTTTAAGATGAAGAGAAATAGAGGATAGAAGATTTAAGAGCACGATTTAAGAATTAAGACCTACAGACCACAACTTCATGTAAGGATGATGATGAAAGCTATTGTAATAGCTTAGTTTCCGCTACAAGATTTATACTTTGAATTTTGTAAGGATGTACTATTAATCAATTTAGTACATTAGTGTTGTATGGATGTGTTGTTGACTGTTTTCTTTCTACTGACGGCGACCCGAGTCCCGTGTGGGATTTTGGGGCTGTCACACTGATAGTACAAAAATACTAGTCTCTGATGAAGGAAAATGTTGTTAGTCTCTGATGGGAAAAGTATGTTAGTCTTTGATGACTAAAGATATTAGTTCCCGAAGAGATTGGCGTTGACTTATAGAGTTTGGCGCTAAGTTTGGCACTAAACAATCATCCACCAAAAGTTCAGCGATGACTTATTATGTTTGGCACTGAACAAAATTACCACCCGACGAGTTTGACGATGAACAAATTCATCCCCTGACCGGAAGATTATTCCCAGGAATGTAAATTGTCCACTGATGAGAAAATATTCCCCGATGGCCATCCCCTGACGGCCATTTCGCATCCCCTGATGGATCAAAATTTATGCCCTGACGACCACTTTTATGTCGTGATGACTACCCACTGATGCATAGCTTGTCTTTGAAAAAATAAAATATTATTTTCTTAAATTATTTTAAGTTGTTTTATTTATTTATTAAACCTCAACGGTTCTTATGTCAAATTTAAGACATTAAAAGTTTGAAGGACATCACATTTGCATTTTTCTCATATCTTTATCAAAGGTATAAATTTCTCATGTTATATACATGTTTTACAAAGTATTTCTCATACAAAGTAATTTGAGTTAGATTTAACTGAGGACAAAGACAAGTATATTCTCACTCTTATGCTTATTTCAATTAAAAGTATGATCAATTGATTCGACATGCGTACAAGTTATGACTTATATGTCTCAATTGCTTTTATGAATGAGAATCCTATGCTTTAATGTTCGCTAGCATGATATGAATAAATGTGCATAGATATAGCTGAACTTTGATTTATCAGTTATTCTTTAAATGATATATTTGTGCAAATAAATGAAATTGTTATGTTTCAAGCGAGGAGACTATTATGTTCCTTAAAATGTGGAACATGTCATGTAGTTGGCAAGAGGAAAGGGAAGGTGCTGATGTGTTCTGTCACCTGACTTAGAGGAAATTATGGTGACTACGTACGTTCACACACTGAGGGATCATACTGTTACAGTTCGGCCAATTGTGTACAGTATGGTTAGCAGATCCTACGGGTTTAGCCCTCGATGGATATTATCTAGAGAAAGTGATACACAAGTGGATACCTGTCTTTCTTTAAGAAGGGTTACACATTGTTTATCATCACTGACCCACAAGGTTCTTCAAAGTTTTCGAGGCATCATTATAGCTTCACCGAGCCTCAAAAACAAAATTGAATTTCTTTTAGCATTCTAGAGCTATCTTCCCTTGTGTTTATATACTTGTTGAGCGTAAATCATTCATTCTATTTGAACTTAATATTTTCAAGGTATGGTGCAAAGGCTGAACCCTTCGACAAGGGAAAAGCAAAGATGTTTGATTTTTTAGCTATGTTGACCCTGTGGGTGGTCACCAAGGAAGGAAGATGTTTGGAAAAATTGAAATGTTATGGACTGAAATTTAGAAATAAATTAGCTTCCGTTGTATATACTATTTGGGTCTGTAATAACTTACTACTGTTATTTCGACTTCATTAATGCAATGAATGGATGTGCGTTATATTGTATTTCTCTTTTGAAGGAGCCCGAGTTCGATAGGGAATTTTGGGGCCGTCACATTTTTGTACCACGTATTATATACATTGGAAGGTAAAAATTTTAGTACTCAAATACTGCCTGGTAAGGTACTATTCTATTGGCTATAATTATATATTATGAATTGAAATTTATTCTCCTTATCTTAGTAAGACTGATCAAGATACTTATGACCTTGTAGATGTCTGGCATACATTAACTCGGTAGTACCCTGAATGTTTTATCAACTGTAGAGCCAAATAAGTGGGTCCCAGAGGATATTCTGTTACACCGACCTATGTTTGTCAAAATTGAAGTCCCTAAGCCTATTACTAATAATCCAATGTCAGAGGATGAAGATGATCCCACTGAGGATGCTAGCAATAATGACATAAATGGACAAAGGGTAGAAGATCATGAGTGTTTAGGGGAGGTGACCCTAACACAGGTCACATCTTTAGTCTTTCTACCAACTATTGTACCAGATATTCTTTCTAGTTCGCATATTACTTAGAAGTTGGTTCCCACAGATTTCCATACTTTCAGTTTCACCATATCTGCTTCTGAGTCAGCTTTTACACCCCCACCTGTACCAGTTCCAACATTGGTACTAGCACTTGTAGTACCAATTCTGACTATAGATGCTTTGGAAACAGAGCAAAGGCTCCAAAACCAGCTTATATATTATGAAGTAGATTTACGGGATAGGGAGGAGGTGACTTTTCGCTATGTTAAGGAGGCTTATGATTGTAGGCGCATGTTGGAGCGATGGCATTTTTCAAAGGGCCGTGTAGAAGCCCAGTATAGAATGGAAATGCAGGCTGTTAATCAGCGAATATCTGAAACAAGACATTCTGCACCAGTCTCTGAGGCATCAATGGAAGCCCATATGGCCTTTTCTGACTATCAACTAAGGTTAGTCCATTCCTTTGAGAATGTTACGATAAGCTGGGTTTATTCAGGACTCAATGAGGAGTATCTGATTTGAGGATCATAAGGTAATTTTGGAAAGTTTAGATATGTAAATATGTGCAATTAGTAATCATTACAATGGATTTTGGAATAGGGAGTTACATTTTGTTAAGACATAAACTAACAGATGATAAAGTGCTTTTGTAATATCATCTTAACCTATGGTTGGCCTAGGCTTGTAAGCCAACCTTGGGAAGGAGACTTAACATATCTCCAATTTTGCATCTTGTATAAAATGATGATGAATGTAAGTTTATGATTTTCACTTACTATTTTGCATGATATACTCTATTTTTATGTAGTAATTGACTGATAAAAATAGGGTAATTTCAAATTTAACAAAATGAATAGGGGAAACCATAGCAGACGTGGAAGGCCCTTCTTACAAGAAAACCAAACTGGTGTTAGCACTACTAACCCTATGCAAGACCTTGTGAATCTATTGAAAGAAGCATTTGGGAATTCCCAACCAATTCCTCAACCTAATAACCCAATGCGCAGGGTTATTTTCAAGGATTTTAAGGATCTGAAACCATCTATATTTACTAGAAAGGAAGGTCCAATAGCAGCCCGTGAGTGTGTCAAAGAAGTAGAAAATGCCTTTAGGATTTGTGAGATTGCAAATTTTCAAAAAACCACCTTTGTCGCTTACCTGTTAACAGGAGAAGCAACTTCTGGTGGGATAATGCAGAACGGCTAAAGTTAACTCAACAAGTTACTCACGATAGCAATAGGAAATTTTCATGGGAAAGATTCACTGAAATATTCCTTGCAAAGTATCTCCCTTTAAGTATGTCTGATGAAATGAAAATCAACTTCCTTAATTTAAAATAAGGAAGTATGACAATAGCCGAGTATGAAGCAAAATTTATGGAATTGTCCCGCTTCGCTCCACATCAAGTGGACACCAAACGGAGGAAGGCGAGATGCTTTGAGTAAGGACTAAATCCTTGGCTCTACAATAAAGTAGCGATCTTGGAACTAAATGATTTTTATGCTATCGTAGAGAAAGCCAAAATAGTAGAACGAAGGATTGAAATCCTCGCAAAGTATAATCGTGATAAAGGAAAGAAGGATGACATCACTTGGAGGAGGAATAGGCCTCAAGGAAATCCACAGGTTAAACAAGTGCCTGGAATGGAAATTTTTCCTAGCATCAATTCTAATAAGAATAAACGTCATTGCAACGTAGATCCATCAGAGAGTAGTGGGCCGAGAAAAGGGAGTGTTTGTCCCATGTGTAATAGGAACCATAGGATTGAACCTTGTTTGAAAGGAATAAAAGTATGTTATCGGTGTAAACATCTAGGACATATATCCCAAGACTACCCCAACCCCCCTATAGTAAGCCAGAATAGGCCTTAGAATCAGAATCTGGAAAGACCTACCTATACCACGGGCTACACCTATGGCATGAGAGGTCATATTTCCCAGTACTACCCCTAGAAGGCAAGGAGGCTTATTGAGGGAGAGAAAAAGCCACCAACTGGACCTAATGCAAGTTCTGCATGTCCCATGGCGTGCACTTATAACATGCCCGTCAGTGATACACTATAATCAACTGACATGGTGACAGGTATGCTTCCAGTTAATTCAATACTAGCATATGTACTATTTGATTCAGGAGCAACTAGATCTTTTATCTCTATACACCTAGTTGAGAAACTAAAACTAGAACCACAAAAAATGCTCAATCTAGTAGAAGTTATGATTGTCAATCAAGAGAAGTATTACATTAGAAGAGTTTTAAATCAATGTATCAATCAAGTATGAAAGTATGAGTTTCCAGCAGACTTGATACCTTTTCCACTGGGAGAGTTTGATGTCATCCTGGGTATGGATTGGTTAGGAAAATATATGGCTAAAGTTGATTGTTTTAGGAAGCGTGTATTATTCAATACACCTCAAAACAATAAGGAAACTGTTATAACTAAATAAGCTTAAGTGTTTGTAGAAAGGGGACGGGGGTTGAATACAAACACTTAAAACTTTTTGCTCTTTAAAAAGTTTTTAAGCACTGTTGGAATTAGCTACAAGATCAGAAAAACTATAGAGAATATTAAGATGAACACACAAGCATTCAAGTTAAAATTGTTGTATTAAAACTTGATTCTTTTTTGGAAATCTGTTTAATCACAAAAGTGATTAATCAGCTACAATCTGTAATAAATTACAGCTTCAAATTCACACGCACTAGCTTCTTATTTTCTTTGAATATTTCTCTCAAGATATATTACAAAGCTTCTCTCTAGTGTTTATGTGTTGCTCTCTGTTGGTTGATCCGTTGGATATCCACACTTATGTAATGAGAACTCTCTTGCATATATAGAAGATTAGTTGTTGAACCCACGTGCTTAGACGTGCTAATTTTTCAACTTGGCCACATATATGTCACATCGTTGTCCTTTTGGAATGATGTGTCAGACTGCTGATGACTTTTGTTGCTTCTTTTTCATCCCCTGATCTTCGAGCATTTAATGATCGAAAGTTGTCATTGGATCACTAAACTTTAAGAAATATCTTTCTAGTTATATCTCTTGCTTCTATAACAAGCTTCAATGATTTGCATGTAAGACCTGATGACTAGTGTATGTAGTAATAACTATCCCTGGATTACAAGCCCTGATGTTGACTTGATCAGTGCTTCTGGATCCCCTGATTGCAAGTCCTATTTACGACTTGTTTAGTGCTTCATGCTTCACTTGAGTTAATCTCTTGTTGTAGAGTTACCCAAGTGCTTCTTGATCCCCTGATGTTAAGATTTACAGCATCCACTGATGGCTTCCACTGATGCACTGTTGAGCATTCCCCCTGATGGGTTTCACTGACGGATTGGCTTTTCACTGTTATGCCCTGACGAGTTCCCCTGATGGGTTCCCCTGACAGGTTGGTCTGCCATTGTCATCCCCTGATAGGTTTCCCTAATGGGTTCCCTTAATGGATTGTTTGGCCATTGTCATTCCCTGATGGGTTCCCCTGATGGATTGATTTGTCATTGTCATCCCCTGATGGGTTCAATCACAGAAGCTTTGTCAATTTTATCTAGAATATTTGATGTGCGGAATTCTTGGTTGCTTTTAAGTAGTAACAGACATTCCTTTTTCACTATCAAGTCCTTTAGAGGTTTTCACTGATGACTTGCAAAGTGTTATGCAGTTCATCCCCTGAAGACTAAATTGATCATCAGTGGATACAAAACTTGTGCATATATATTAAGGTTTATAAAATACCTTAAGTATTTACAGATGCACAATTATTCTCTACACATCATCATCATTATTTATCTCTAACAATCTCCCCCTATTTATGTTTATCAGTTTGATAACCATAAATCTAACATATGTACTGATGATGATGTCAAAACCAAAATTGTACATATTTAATCTACTTGTATGAACAGATAAACTAAATTTACAAGTATTTCCTATAACTATTACAAAAGAGATATACATTTTAGACATCAGGATTCCTTATGTGTTTGGCAAAAACAAAGGGAAATGGTTTACTTGATTCAATAAGCTATGAATCACTTCCAAGGCCTTCTTTCCTTTGATCTGGATTTTGATATGGAATCCTGAACCTATTGTCTTTACCTCCTGCCACTAGCTGTTCCAGCTCTTTTTGAAGAAGTCTTCTGAAGTCGACAATGTTGACATTGTTGCGGGACTCTAGTGCTTCAAGGACATATTCAATCTCTGATAGGTTAGTTGCAACAAGTTGTGCCCAGAAACGGATAATGATCTCCTTTTTTGCATTTTTGAATTCAACACCCATGGGGCTTATGATCATCTTTGGATATTCTTTGAATCCTTTTACTGGTGGCACATCCCTTACTACTGTTGTATTCCCATCATCAGCTCTGGTTTCGTCAATCTCCTTTAGCACTCTTTGTACTAGCAGGATTCTGAACTGGATGATATATTCATTCTTGTGATAAGCAATTTGGCTTAGAACATGCATCGCTTCCTCCAGGTCAAGCCCATCAACTTCTTTGATTCTTATGCTTTTCTCTTTCCATCAACTATTTTGTAGAAAAGTTTTAATGGTCTTTCCAAGGTTGTGGGCAAGCTCCTTTCATCGTTGATGGCTTTCCTCAGCTTATCGATCATCCCCCTCAAGTCTTTATTCAGCAATGTTGATTTGGAAATCAGGTTCCGGATCAGCCCTAATTGCTCAGCATCCATTCTCCTAAACCAGTCAGATGTGACTGTGAACTCGGACCCATTTTTCAGTTGTATAGTGATTAGCTTATCCCTTTTGTCGTTTGTCATGACATTTATGCTTTTTATTGAGAACATAAATGTAAGGATCTTGCACCTTTCTTCTCTTAGGTATTCAGCTAGTGTGGGTGGTCCATATGGTATAGGACAAGGTGCTTGATCCTTGGCCTTAGATGACTTGGGTTTGGTAGCATTAGTGGATTTTGTATTTTCTTTGTCTTTATCCCCTGATGCACCTTTAGGGGATTGAGATTTCTTTGGTTGAGTTTTCCAGGAGGATTTTGGCTTGACCCTTTTCTTTTTCTGCTGTTCTTTTTGTTTCTCCTCCTCCGCAGCCCTTTCCTTTTCTTATTGGAGTTGCTGTCATAGAGTGCATCAACTTCTACCAACTTTTTGTCTTGAGGATACACAAGCTCGATTTTTCTGTCTATTAATACTTCTACAGAAGTTGGAAAATGAGTTGTCTTCATTGTATCTCCAAGTAGTTTGGGTGTGAAGACCCGGATTTGTAAATAAATTCCGTTATGAAATTAATTATTTTAGCTTATTTTCTTCATGAAAATTATTTTCTTATGAGTTGTGAATATCGAAATTATATTTTTTTATGAAAAATTTATCTGCAATGTGATGTCCAAGAGTTTTTTTTTTTTATTATTTTGTTTAGCTCATGAGGTTATGAGTTGTTCTACCCTTAAAAGAGTGTGTCGCGGGTAGCTACAGTACCCTTCTTCTTTTAAAATACTGCACTGCTGGGGGGGGAACAGCGGCATTAAATGCTCATCATCCCTATCATACCTTAGAGTCAGCTATGAAAGATGACCGATGGACAGCAGCCGTTCTTTCCTTCTTCAGTCATTTCCTTTCTTTTCATAGCCAACGGCTGAGATCAAGTTGATCCGACGGTCCTTGTTGTTCAATCAAATGATATATATATACACACCACACTGTTGTAACCCTGATCCTACCTTTCCAAACCTCCATCAAACATCAATTTAATTTTCGAGACAGCAGTTCTTCTTGAAGGATAAACCGGAGCATTTATTTTCCTTCCTACAGTGAGGAGGTAAGAGCATCTCATTTAAGTCTTGCTATATTTCTTGCATCCCTGCTCTACCTACCACGTTTAATACCATGTTCATTTATTTTCAAAAGTATGACTTAATGCATATTCTAACGATCGGGGTTAATGTCATTTATTTCAAGTTGTCTAAGATGGCATGCAGACCATAGGAAATGTTACGTATCACTGAGAGAATGGTGAGTTTTGACCCAAGTGTGGTTATGGTTGAGGGCACCACACATGGAGGAGTAAGGAAGACGACCCTGTATCTGAGACAGACTTTAACTTAGTCTCTGACGAGTATGAGTTAATCCCTGATGAGTTAATCCCCGATTAATCCCCGATGAGT